>WOXC01004176.1:0-377677 GCA_011680675.1 Gymnobelideus leadbeateri
AATTGAGTGGAAACATGAGCAAGCAAAGGAAGCACAGCAATCCGACTTTGGATTCCTTTATTGGGGACAAAAAGGATCAAAGCATGGAACAAGAGGAAGACAATGAAGTCAGAACTCCTGCACAAAATGCTTCCAGGAAAAATATGAACTGGTTACAGTCCATAGAGGAGCTTAAGATGGATTTTGTTTTTCTTTTTTGTTTGTTTGTTTCTTTTTCTTTGAGGGCAATTGGGGTTAAGTGACTTACCCAAGGTCACATGGCTAGTTTTTGTGTTACGCGTATGAGGCCAGAATTGAACTCAGGTTCTCCTGACTCTAGGGCCCATGCTCTATTCACTGTGCCACTTAGCCACCCCTTAAGAAGGATTTTGCAAACCAAATAAGAGAAGTAGAGGAAAAATTGGGAAGAAAAATGAGAATGATGGAAGAAAATTATGAAAAGAGAGTTAACAACCTGACAGAAGAAAAAACACCTAAAAATAGACTAACTCAAATGGCAAAAGAAGCTCAAAAAGGCAATGGTCAATGAGAAGAATGCCTTAAAAGCCAAATTTGCCAAATGGAAAAAGAATCTCAAAAGTTCACTGAAGGGAATCATTCCTTCAGAATTAGATGGGAGTTAATGGAAGCTAGTGACTTTATGAGAAATAAAGATACTATTAAACAGATACAAACAAATGAAAAATAGAAGGCAATGTGAAATGTCTCATTGGGAAAACCACTGACCTGGAAAATAAATCCAGGAGAGATAATTTAAAAATTATTGGACTACCTGAAAGCCATGATCAAAAAAAAAGAACCTAGAAATCATCCTTCAAGAAATTCTCAAAGAAGATTGCCCTGATGTTTTAGACCCAGAGGGCAAAACAGAGGTTGAAAGAATCCACTGATCACCTCCTGAAAAAGATCCCAAAAAGAAAACTCCTAGGAATATTATAGTTAAATTCCATAGTTCCCAGATCAAGGAGAAACTATTACAAATAGCCAAGAATATACAATTTTAGTATTGTAAACACACAATCAGGATAACACAGGATCTGGCAGCTTCTACACTGAGGGATTGAAGGGCTTGGAATATGATATTCTGGAGGGCAAAGGAGCTGGAATTAAACCAAAGCAAAACTGAGTATTATGTTTCAGGGGAAAAATATGGTCATTCAATGGAATAGAGGACTTTCAAGCATTTTTGATGAAAAAACCAGAGTTGAATAGAAAATTTAACATTCAGATACAAGAAGCAAGGGAAGCATGAGAAGGTAAACAGGGAAAAGAAATCATAAGGAACTTATGAAAGTTGAACTATTTACATTCCTATATGGAAAAATGAAAATTGTAACTTATGAAACTCTTCTCAGTATGAGAATAGTTGAAGGGAATAGTGTGTGTGTGTGTGTGTGTTGGTGTGTGTATATGTGTGTGTGTATACATATATATGTGTGTATAAGGACAGATATGTCTATATAGGAGGGTATATGGGCATATGAATACATATGTGAGTGTGTGTATATATGTGTACAAGTATACATAGACAGAGTGCACAGGACCAATTGAATAGGAAGGGATGATACTTAAAAGGTGAAATTGAGAGGTGAGAGAGGAATATAATGAGAGGAGATGGGGAGCGACAGAATGAGGTAAATTATCTCATATAGAAGAGGCAAGGGAAATTGTTAGAATGGAGGGGAAGAACAGGAAGGCAAAAGGGAATGTGTCAACCTTACTCTCATTGAATTTGGCTTAGGGAGGGAATGACATACATACTAAACAGGGTATCTTGCCCTACAGGAGAGTAGGGTGGAAAGGGATGAGAAGGGGGATGATGGAGGGGAGGGCAGTTTGAGGGGGAGGGAAGTTGGAAGCACAAACTTTTGAAAAGGGACAAGGCCAAAGTAGAAAATAGAACAAGTGTGGAGAGGGATATGATGGAGGGAAATATAGACAGTCTTTCATAATACATCCACTATGGAAATGTTTTGTGCAGCTACACATGTACAAGCTATATTGAATTGCTTATCTTCCTAGTAAGGGTGAATGACAATGGAGGTAGGGAAAAAATCTGAAATTCAAAGTTTTAAAATCAAATGTTTAAAAATATATATTATTGAGGGGCAGAGCCAAGATGGCGGAGTAGAAACAGCTCGTCCAAGCCTCTCTGCCCCCAGATTCTCCACAAACTATGTAAAAAAGGACTCTGAAAATCTTCTGGAGCCCCAGCACCCACAGAACGACACAGAGAAGCTAACCTCCCGCTGAGGACAGCCCAGCACCCTGCAGGAAGGACCAGCGCAGTGGTCTGGGAGCCGGCAGCGCGCAGAGCGCAGGAGCCGAGCCGAGCCCAGGTCCACGTGAGCCGAGGTTTTAGCCCCAGGGCGGCAGGGCCAGCAGCCGGCTGGAGGAACCCCAGAACACCAGGAACTGTGGCGACTCCAGAATTATCAACATAGACATGCCTAGGACAAAGTAAGAGGTTAGTGTCCTATGGACTTTGGGACCTGTATTTGGGGAATGCGTCAGCTCCCTCCCCTGGGGGCTAGAAGCTGCTGAGGAGACACGCCATTTTGTAGTTTTCAGAGGCATTTCCGGCTCCCAGCCTACAAATCGTGGGGAGATCCAGCGATCAGTCTTGGGGGGTAATCGCTCTTGCTTTAACCTCCCTGGATCTGGATTGTGATCTAGGGTGGAAGTTGTGGGTGGGTTTACAGCTTGCCAGAAACGGAAGTTGCCCCCCACACGTTCGGGACGAAAATTCCTCTATCTGGCCTTAAAGCCATAGTGTGGCAACAAGCCCAAAAGTCAAGCAATTAAGTGGCAACATGCCAAGGCAAAGGAAACAGAAAAATGCAACCTAGACTCCTATTTTGGGGGCATAGAGCGGGAAAAGGACTGTGAGGTCAGAAGTCCTGCTCCAAAAGCCCCAGGGGAAAACATGAGCGGGTTGCAGGCCATAGAGGACCTTAAGAAGGACTTTAAAAATCAAATAAGAGAAGTGGAGGAAAAATTGGAAAGAGAAATGAGAAGGATGCAGGAAAAGTATGAAATGAGGGTCAACAGCCTGACTGAGGAAAACAACACCTTAAAAAATAGACTAACTCAAATGGCAAAGGAGGCCCAAAAGGGCAATGAGGAGAAGAATGCCTTAAAAAGTCGAATTTGCCAGATGGAAAAAGAATCTCAAAAGTTCGCTGAGGAGATTCATTCCTTCAGAGTTAGACTGGAGCAAATGGAAGCTAATGACTTTATGAGAAATCAAGATGCTGTTAAGCAGATCCAAACAAATGAAAGATTAGAAGGCAATGTGAAATATCTCATGGGAAAAACCACTGACCTGGAAAATAGATCTAGGAGAGATAATTTAAAAATTATTGGACTACCTGAAAGCCATGATCAAAGGAAGAACCTAGAAATCACCCTTCAAGAAATTCTTAAGGAAAATTGCCCTGATGTTTTAGATCCAGAGGGCAAAATAGAGGTTGAAAGAATCCACAGATCACCTCCTGAAAAAGATCCCAAAAGAAAACTCCCAGGAATATTATAGCCAGGTTCCAGAATCCCCAGATCAAGGAGAAAATACTACAAGCAGCCAGGAAGAAACAATTTCAATATTGTGGAAACACAATCAGAATAGCCCAGGACCTGGCAGCTTCTACACTGAGGGATAGAAGGGCATGGAATATGATATTCCAGAGGGCAAAAGAACTGGGAATGAACCCAAGGGTCACCTACCCAGCAAAACTGAGTATTTTGTTTCAGGGGAAAATATGGTCATTCAGTGCAATAGAGGACTTTCAAGCATTCTTGAGGAAAAAAACCAGAGTTGAATAGAAAATTTGACATCCAGACGCAAGAAGGAAGAGATGCCTGAGAAGGTAATCAGGGAAAAGAAATCAAAAGGAACTTATCAAAGTTGAACTATTTACATTCCTATATGGAAAAGCAATATCTGTGACTGATGATATCTTTCTCACTATGAAAATAATGGAAGAAGTGGGTGTGGTCATATGAATACATATGTGAATGTGTGTGTATATGTTTACAGTTATATATGGATAGAGGGCATAGGTTGATTTTGTTGGGAAGGGAGAGTACTCAAGGGATGAAATTATGAGGTGAGAGAGGAAAGTGGCAAGAGGAGATGGGGAGAGACATGGTAGGGTAAACTATCTCATGTAGGGAAGTGGGTGCAAAGGAGGGGGAGAATAAGGAAGGCTAAAAAGGCAAAACCACATTCACATTGAATTTGGTTCAGGGAGAAAAATGACATACATACTAAATGGGATATCTCAACCTGCAGCAGGATAGGGGGAAGGGGGATGAGAGGAGAGATGATGGATGGGAGGGCATCCTTGGGGTGAGGGGAAGTTGGAAGTACCCACTATAGAAGAGGGACAGGATCATGTAGGGGATGGACCAGGTGGGGGGTGGGATGAGTGGGAGGGAATTATAAGCAGCCTTGCACAATATATCTACTATGATAATGTTTTGTATAGCTAGACATGTACAACATATACTGAATTACTTATATCCCAAGAAGGAATGGGTAGCAAGGGAGGAAGGAAATGGATCTGAAATTCAAGGTCGTAACATTAAATGTTTCAAATATATATATAAATACTATTATTAATACTCTTTTGCCTATAATTGGGAGATAAGATGTGCAGGCATTGGGACACAGGAATTCATCTTCCTCTAATGGAAAAGTCGATGGGGGTATGGGAGAAGGTATGGGAGAGAGCAGATTGGAGGAAGCGATATCTTGTGGGACTGCTATCTGGGAGGTTGGGTAGGTGAATAATGGGGGGAAAATGATTGTAACTCAAAATCTGGCGGAAATGAATGATGTAAAACAGAAGTTAATAAAGTATTTGTTTAAAAAATATATATATATTATTATTTTTCTTATATGCAACTGGGAAATAAGATATACAAGCACTGGTGTATAGAGATCCAACTTGCCCTACTGTAAAGTTGGAGGGGGGAGGGGGGAAGATATAGGAGAGAGCAGATTGGGGGAGGGGTATATAGTGGGATCACTCTTTGGGGTGGTGAGTAGGAGAAAGATGGGGAGAAAAATTGTAACTCAATATCTTGTGGAAATGAATGATGTAAATTAAAAATAAACATAAAATTTAATTTTAAAACATGAAAGATCCATTTATTCCTTTGTTCTCTAGTGATTTTAATAGGAATGTGTGTTGTATTTTGTCAAAAACTTTTTCTGCATCCATTGAGATAATTATATTGCTTCTGTTTGTTTCCTTTTTGATATGGTCAATTATACTGATAGTTATCCTAATATTGAATCAGCCATGTATTACTGGCATAAATCCCACCTGGTCATAATGTATGATCCTTGTGATGTATTGTTGTAATCAACTTGCTAAAACTTTATTTAATATTTTTGCATCAATATTCATTGGCAAAATTGGTGGATAGTTTTCTTTCTCCTTTTTTTGCTCTTCATAGTTTAGGTATCAGCACCATATTTATATTCTAAATGGAACTTTGTAGGATTCCTTCTTTGCCCATATTACCTAAAAGTTTATTTAGTATTGGAATTAATTGTTCTTTAAATGTTTGGTAGAATTCACTTGTGAATCCACATAGCTCTGGGAATTTTTCTTAGGAAGTTCATTGATGGCTTGTTCAATATCTTTTTTTCTAAGATGGGGTTATTTAAGTATTCTATTTCCTGTTCTGTTAATCTGGGCAATTTATGTGTTTACAAATATTCATCCATTTCACTTATATTGTCAGATTTATTGGCATTTAATTGGGCAAAATAATTCCTAATAATTGCTTTAAGGAGGTACCAGCCCTGAACAGGGTCCAGCCCACCAATGAATAAGCCGAATAGGTTCAAAACCATATCCTGACTGTAAGGTAAAAATACACTCTTCAATATACCACAGCTAAAAATATACTTTGTGGTGAGAGGAATATTTGTACCTACCAATTTAGAGACTGATCCACCAGTTGTCTTAATTCATTCAGTCTGCAAAAAGATCCAAAATTTATCGATGATAAGGTATCATTTGATACATGGTCCCATGATGTGCAGAAAGAAAAAACAGGCTAGCATGAAGGTCTTATTTATATAGCACAGTAAAAATTAAAAGAATAACAATGTGTATAAAGCTTTGTTATTATAAATCATCTTGATGTTTGTCATTCCATGCTCTCAACACAAATATGGTAATCTTTTAATAATAATTTTACATACAAGGAAAATAATAATCATATAAGTTACATGATTCAACCAAAACCACACAACTAGAAAGTGGAAGAACTATAACTTTAATCTAGGAGTTCAGAAACAAGGACTAGAAAATGTCTGGCTTTGCATTGGGAAATACCTAGTCAACAGTCAGTAAACATTTATAAAGTAGCTACTATGTACCATGCACTGTGTTAAGCACTGGAGATACAAATAAGAAAAAGGAAGACAGTTTTTTTCTTCAAGGAGCTTATATTCTAACAGGAGATAAATAGGGGACAACTAACAGAGAGAAGGCACTGGAATTAAGAAGCATTGGATAAGGCTTTCTATAAAAGGTGGGATATTATTCGGGACTTAAAGAAAGCCAAGGAGATCAGTATCTATAGTGCAAGAGGAAGAGCATTCCAGGACTGAGGGAGGGAACAGCCAAAAAAACTGTCCAGACTCAATAGATGGAATGTATTGTTTGTGGAAGTCAAGGGGTCAGTGTTACTGGATTGAAGCAAATGAGTTGGGGACTAAAGCATAAGGAGACTGGAAGGGGGTAAGATAGATTATAAAGGAGTTTGAATGTCAAACAGAGCATTTTGTATTTGATCCTGGAGGCAATAGGGAGCCATTGGAGTTTATTGAGTTGAAAGGGAAAAATAGAAGCAAAGAGAAGAAGAAAAAATAAAGAAAAAGAAAGTCAATGAGATGAGTAGAATCTTAGAAAAGTTAGATATGATAGATCTTTGGAGAAAATTGAATGAAAATAGGAAGAAGCATACCTTTTTCTCAGATATAGATAGATAGATGTAGATAGATAGATAGACATATATATAGTAACTCTGGATTAAAACTTGATAATAATTTTGAGCTGATAAAAATAAAATAAGGCAAATTAAAAATAAAAACGAGTGAGTAGAGGAGAAAGAACCTAACCATTGGTAGCTACTTTGGTGTTAAAGAAGATCTGGGTTCATATTCAGAGGAAGATAGTGAGATTAAAAAAAATCACTCCTACCCCCAAGAGTAAGGTCAAATGGTCACAAGTCCAAAAAGAAATGTTGGAAGTACTAAAAAAAGGAATTCAAAAATCAAAAGAGAGAAAGAGGAAAAATTAGAAAAATAAAACAATCACAGAAAATTTTGAAAAGAAAGCTAACCAATTAGAAAAAGACAAAAAAATGTTAAGAAAGAAAATAATTCCTTGAAAACTCAAATTGGGCAAATGGAATTGAATGACATTATAAGACATCAAGATATACTAAAACTAGAAAAAATGGAAGATAAACTCAAACATCTCATTAGAAAAACAACTGATTTGGAGAACAGATCAAGGAGAGACAATATAAGAATTGTCAGACTACCTGAAAATTATGGTGAAAGAAAAATAATCTGGATACAATATTACAAGAAATTATTAAGGAAAATTACTGTATTGGACAGGTAGGTGGTATAGTAGTGTAGCAGCAAGCACCCCAACATCCCCAGGGTGGCTGCCAACACAGGTTCTTAGATCTGCTTTTCTAAAGGAAAGCAACTCAAAATCGGTTAACAAGCTTACTTTAATCAAACAAATATATATCATTTACCTAGTTCAGGAGAAAAAGGTCAGCACCCCGAACTTCAGAGTATACAGACAGATCAAACAGGCTTCCAAACTATCCAACCATTATCAATACCAAAATCAGTTACCAGAGAAGGAAGCATCAACATCTGGGTTTTCAAAGCCAGGGGGCTCTCGACAACGGCTTCCCAGAGTCTCATCTGGTCAAATCACACAACACTTCTCAAAGTGAGCCCCAAAGCAAAGCCTCACATCAGAAATTATATAGCCTTCTCCTGGCTCAGAGAATTTAACAACCTTCTTGACCCACTGCCCAATCACAAAGTATCAAGGTGGGCTTTCCTGAAAAACAAGCCTCCCACCACAGGCTCCAGGTGCACTTAACCTAGGGGCAGGGAAGATCTTTAAATCTGCATTTCCATTACAAGTAGATAGAATGATGGGCCTGGAGTCAAGGAGATTTCTTTTCCTGAGTTCAAATCTGGCCTCAAACACATTAGCTGTGTAACTCTAGGCAAGTCACTTAACCCTTTTGCCTCAGCTTTCTAATCTGTAAAATTAGCTGGAGAAGGAAATGGCAAACTATTTCAGTATCTCTGCCAAGATCACCCAAAACGTGGTCACAAAAAATCAGACACTACTGAACAACAACAATTTTATTTCTTACAATTTCACCAAATTTGTTGATTGTTTCAACTAGGTCAGGGGTGGGGAACCTGTGGCCTCAAAATCACATGTGGCCTTCTAGATCCTTGGGTGAGGCCTTTTGACTGAGTCCGAGCTTTACAGAACAAATCCTTTTATTAATGGAATTCGTTCTTTGAAGTTTAGATTTAGTCAAAGGCCACACTTGAGGACCTAGAGGGACATATGTGGCCTTGAAGCTGCAGGTTCCCCACTTCTGAACTAGATTTTGTTGTTTTTGTTGATTCTCTTAGATTCTCCAAGTATACAGTCACATCATCTACAAAAGTGAGAGTTCTGTTACCTTGTTGCTTACTTTTATTCCTTCAATTTCTTTTTCTGGTCTTATTACTGTAGCTAGCATTTCTTTTTTTTTTTTTCTTTTGCTTTTTGGAGGGCAGTTGGGGTTAAGTGACTTGCCCAAGGTCACACAGCTAGTTTTTGTGTTAAGTGTCTGAGGCTGGATTTGAACTCAGGTGCTCCTGACTCTGGGGCCAGTGCTCTATTCACTGCACCACCTAGCTGCCCCTATAGTTAGCATTTCTAATACAATATTGAATGATGGTGATAATGAACATCCTTGCTTCACCCATGCTAGTTTATCCTCATTTTAGATAATACTTGCTCTTGGTTTTAAATACGACTTGTCATTTGGGGGAGGGAGCATCCAGGTGGTGAAATGGCTAGAGCACTGACTGGGCCTGGAGGCAGGAAGACTTCAGTTCAATTCTGGCCTCAGGCATTTAGTCACTGTGTGACCCTTGATAAGTTACTCAATCCTGTGTGCCTGTTTCCTCATCTGTAAGATGAGTTGGAGAAGGAAATGGCAAACCACTCCAGTATCTTTGTCAAGAAAATCTCAAAATGGGGTCACAAAGAGTTAGACATGACTGAAAAAATGAATAACTTATCATTTAAAAAAAGCTTGTTTTCATTCCTCTGCTTTCTAGTGTTTTTAATAGGAAAACTATTTCAAATGTCTTTTTTTTTATTTTTTAAAGCAATTGGGGTTAAGTAACTTGCTCAAGGTTACACGGCTAGTCATTATTTATGCGTGGGTGCTCATTTTCTGAGGCTGGATCTGATCTCAGGTCATCCCAACTCCAAGGCCGGCGCTCTTACTCACTGCACCACCTAGCCGCCCCTTTAGGGCAGTTGGGGTTAAGTAACTTGCCCAAGGTTACACGGCTAGGTTTTTTTTTTGTTTGTGTGGATTAAGTGTTGGAGGCCAGCTCCAAACTCAGGTCCTTCTGATTCCAGGGCAGGCGCTCTATTCACTGCGCCACCTAGCTGCCCCAAATAAGTCTTTTATAAACAACATAGGGTTGAATTCTGTTTTCTAATCCATTCTGATATCCTCTTCAGTTTTATGGGTGAGTTCATCCCATTCACATTCACAGTTATTATTACTAATTGTGAATTTCCCTTTATCCTATTCTCTCCAAATTGTCCTTTTGTTTTACTCTGTCTACTTTTCAAAAATCTGTTTAACTTTTGATCACTTTTCTGTCCCAAAAACTTTTAAAACTAAGTTTGTTGTAGTTATTTACTCCTTTTTTCTAGACTATAATTTGACATCATACTTTATGTTAGAATTGAGCTCTGATCAACTCTAGAGGGAATGACTGTTCTGAGCTTCTATAGTTCAATCTGGGGACCTTCTGATGCTTCCAAAACTATGTAATCCAAGGAGGGGTCTGGTCACTTCCCTCCTGTTTTGTGCTCTGGTCCTCACCCAGGCATAACGCCTGCTCCTTTGCATCTGTGATTATATCTCTGTGCCCAAGAATTGCAAACCGTAACTGTGTAATATGATAAAGAGCTGCCAAATGGTGCAAGATCCTACCCAGGACCAACATGTGAGTCTCCTAAAATCTCTTTCTGACTGGGTATTCAATTACCTTGCCATCCCTGTGTGTTGAATATTGCTGTCGCTCCTGCTGCTTCTGTAGCTGCTGACTCCAAGACCTTCCCCCCATACCCCTACCACCTTGCCACGCTCCTAGCCATTCCTCACCCAAGTGTCCACAGATCTCTTTCTGCCTATCTAAGCTGCTCTGGGTTGGAAAAATGATATGAGCTATATTACTAGAACCCTCAATCTCATCAAGATCAGTGACAGAATTGTGAGGGAAGTTATATCAGTGTTCTGGGAACCTGATTTCCCTGTGTGCAAGTAGGATATGGGAGAATGATCCCAGGACAGGTGCTAAAGCAGAAACAATGGAGTTAAATTATAATCTTACTGCACAAGAATTTTTAGCCAGATGACTTGGTGTGAACAGCTGCTATTTACATTACAGAACAGTTGAAATTGTCCTGGTGCTATGAACTAAAAAAGTCAAAGAGAATTCTTTCTGATCGAGAAAGAAAACTCATAGTAGGGGCTCCCATACTATTAGATAGAAGCAGAGATCATCTGAAAGGAGACAACCAGAAGAGGGCAGCCCTGAGGAAGTACAGCAGAGAGCAATAAGACTGAGAAGAAAATCAGCAAAGGACCTCAGCAGACCCCCAGAGAGCAGCTTGGAGTCCACAATATTGACAGAGGCATAAACAGCACTCACTGCATGGGAGCAAGCATTAGAATTACTGGCAATTCCAGACTGGAAAATTCCTTAGTAAAATACATTGTCATGACTCAAAAAAATTATTCTGTAGTCCTAGTCTCACAAAATTACTATGGATACCTCCTCCCTTTATTTGCCTTAGTCATGGATGTTCCCTGGTCATTTCTTGTCTCTAAGTGGTTTTGTCTTTTATGAATGGAATAACATGTGCTCACCTGTGCATGAAAACAGTATTTTTGTTACATTTTGGCTAATATTTAAGCATCTTGGTTTTTTTTAATTAAAAGCTACTGATGACTTAAAAAAAAAGTACTTCAGCTTCTGAGTGGCCAACCCAGGAACTGTACCCGTGTCTATATACAGTTGCTAAACTCAACAGGCAAATTTTATCTTGGTGAGAATTTTATTCTTATAAAGGAATTATTATATATTCAGAAAAAAGGTTTTAAAAAGAAGATGAACCTTTCATTTTCTCCTCTCATCAGCCATGTCAGACCAAGTTTCAGAGGCCACATTATCATATGCATAAAATACCACTAGCCACAAGGAGCATTTCACTTTTCATAAAAACAAGAAGTATGCATCTTTGCACTTATTTATTTATATTTTTAAATTATTATTGTTACCTTGCCAGACATCAACAAACATGAGCACACACTTACAAAAAGAACATATACATACAACCTATTCTTTATAAATACATATATTAACTTTATGATCATAGTTCCAACACTACCCTTCTTGGTCATTCTCATTTTTAACTTTTTAAAGATTCATTGATAATTTTTTTCTTTTTTTAAACATCACTGTCAATATTATTTTATAACCTTCCCTTTTTCCCCAACATAAATAACACCATTCCCCTTGAAACAAATATGCATGCATGTATGTATATAGCTACACACATACATACATGCATACATGTATGTATGTTTATGTCAAGAAAATTCTATTCACATGTTGTCTGTGCCTGGAAATGCAGAACTGGTTCTATATCTTTAGAGTTCATCACATGTCTATCAGAAGATGGTTAGCAAGGTTCATCCTCAGTCATTTGGAGTCACATTTGATCATTGCATCATACAGTTGTCTTTCACTTTACTTTACTTTGCAATGCTACAGTCATTGCCAAATGGTTCTCCTGTCTCTGTACATTCCACTGTGCATCAGCTCACAAAAGTTACCCCAGGTATCTGTTATTCTCTCTTTCATTTTCTAGAGTTCAATAATGCCACATTATATAATACACCAATTTGTTCATTCATTCCCCATATGATAGGAATCCATGGTTTGCAGTAAATTTCCCAGGTCTCTGCTTATAGCGTTAAGACAACGGTTAAATGGTTGAATAGATTAGTAAATTTATAGGCAGCATTGCCTATTACATATTATGGATTTTTTATATGGTTCAGTCATTCATTTCCATGCAATAATTGTTCTAGCTTTGATTTTGGGGGGATATACTTATAATCATTTTGTGGATCAAAGGGAGAAAATGACCAATATGTTCTTTTTTAAAATCTAATTATTGTACCATCTTCCATATTCAGCACCCCAGCCACACAACCCTTGTCTTCTTAATTTTCTTAAGGTTAGAAACTTTCTTCCTGGGAAATAATGCCATTTTAATTATCCTGATCAGCACAACTTTGATCTTCTGGTTTCTCAAGCTATAAATGATGGGGTTCATGAATGGCGGCAATACTGTATAGGCCATTGCAATAAGAAGGTTCTGAACTGATGTTTTGTCTGGTGTTGGCCCCAGGACTGCAATGATTGCAGAAAGGAGAAATAAGAGGAGGACAATCAAGTGAGGGGAACACGTAGATAAGGCTTTGTATCGTCCTTCTACTGAAGGAATCTTGAGTACACTGGAGAAGATACGAGCATATGATATAATTAGAAAGGCAAAACAAAATAATAGAAAACATGAACTTATGGCAAGGAGTAGGTATTCAGTATTATAAACATCTGATGTTGCAACCTGCAATACCTGTGGTATATCACAGAAAAACTGGTGGATCACATTGGATCCTGAGAAGGGCAAGCGGAACATGTTTCCTGTGTGTATAGTAGAATAGACAATGCCAGTGAACCATGAGCCGACTGCTGCCCAAAGGCACAGGGATGGTTTCATGATGACCCCATAGTGCAGGGGATGGCAGATGGCCACAAAGCGGTCATAGGACATGGTCATGAGGAAAGCAAATTCTGTTGATCCAAAGAAGAGAAAGAAGAAGATCTGAGCAGTACATCCAAGGAGGGAAATGGATTGAATGCCCATCAAGGTGTTAACAATGAATTTGGGAAGAGTGACTGAAACATAACAGATATCCAACAGGGATAAATTACTTAGAAAAAAGTACATTGGAGCGTGGAGTTGTTGGTCAGTGACTACTGCAGTGATGGTGAGAAAATTCCCCATTAATGTTGCTAAATAAATCAGGAGAAAAAACATTGCATGTAAGACTTGCAACTCTCGGATGTCAGCAAATTCCATTAGGAGAAATTCTGTGACAATGGTGAAGTTGGCCATATCTTCTGGTGCCCTGTAAGTGATCAAAAATAAAAATACAGTGTGAATAGAAGAAACAAAGACAAAGAAAGGAAAAAAATGCCTAGGGGAGCCATTAAAATAAATCTAGTCCATTAAAAAATTTCTTCAAAAATAAGGTCTCATCTGGGTCAAAGCTAAGACTAGAAGTGATGATGCTGAGGAGGGAGACGCTGGTTCTAGAACTGAGCCATTAGTCAACTACCATCTGGAGATACTATAGTCTTTGTAGTATAAAGACAGTTTCTACCCCTACGTAGTGCAGTGGATAGATCAATGGGCCTAGAGTCAGAAAAATGTATGTTGAAATCTAGCCTCAGCCACTTTCCAGTTGTGTGACCCTGGGCAAGTCACTTAACCCTGTTTGCCTCAGTTTCATCATCTGTAAAGTGATCTGGAGAAATAAATGGCCAACCACTCCAGAATCTTTGCCAAGAAAATCCCAAATGAGGTCATAAAGAGTCAGATGTGATTGAAATGACACAACAAAAATTCTTTATTTAATCTAACCTCTCTTAATTTGCCCTTCTTTCCCTCCTTTCCCTCTTCTTTCCCTGTTAAGTGAAATATATTCCTGTATATATACCTATGCTTGTTCTGCCCTCATTGAGCAGTTAAGATGAGAATGATGAATTTGGGAAGAGTGACTGATCAGTAATCAGTCACTCCCCTCAGCCTCTTCTCTGTTTGTATAGATGCCTCCTTGTGCTCTTTGAAGTTCTGAGATAATGTCCCCCAGTCTTTCCTCTCCTACCCAGTACATTCCTCTTTCTCTCCTTTTATTCTATTCTTGTCTTAAGCTCATACAGACATAAAAGAGCTACTGCTAGAGCTTGTGTTATTAGACTCTCCCTATAACATTTAATAATGATAGGGTTCAGAATGGAAACATGCATTATCTCCCCACGTTAGCGTGTAAGGAGTTGACCTGTGTTTATTCCTTTCTCAATGTTCATTCATGTTTACCTGTTTGCATTTCTCTTAACTGGAGTTTGAACTTCAAAGTTTCAATGCAACTGCTGCTGCTGCTGTTTCGGCTGTTGAGTTTATTACTCTCGTATTTTACAACAAATCTAAATCATCCTCTCTGCAACTTTCACAACTTTTCCTTAGTTCTTCCCTCTGGAACAGACCATTACCAGACCCATTATCCTTTCACTCGTCAAACCTTCAAATGTTTTTTAATCATTTTCTCTTAGTCTTCTTTTCTCTACAATCTCAATTCTTTTTTTTTCATTTCATATGGAATAAACTTTACCATCCTGATTACCCTTTTCTTGACCCTTTGCAGCTTATCAATGCCCTTCATATACTGTAGCATCCAAAACTAAACTCAATATCCCAGATCTGGTCTCATCAAGAGCAGAAGACAGAGGGACTTGCCTGTCTCTTCCTTATTCCTGGAAGCTTTTCCTCTTAATTTAGCCCAAAGTCTTAAACAATCTTGTATAGTTTCTACATCATTCTCCTGACTTATGTTGAATAATTGGGTTTGTAGCACATAATTCCTTATGTTTGAAACCTCCATGATTCTTGGTTTCAGAATGTAAATGTTATAATTTATAGTCAACTACCATCTGAAGATACTCTTGTCTTTGTAGTATAAAGGCAGTTGTTCTACTGCTATAGTGCAGTGGATAGATCATTGGGCCTAGAGTCAGAAAAATATATGTTCAAAACATAAGGTTTGCATGTTCAGAAAACATTCAATCTTTCAAAGAGATTGCCCTGGGGAATTCACATCACTGGACTGTTATGAAAGGCCTGCGGCATATAGAAAGTAGGTCTGATTATTTCCCTTTGGCAAATGGGGACATGGAAGCACAGAGAGGTTTCAAGCTAAAACCCAGGCCTCCTCAATCCTCCCCAGTCCTCTTTTAGCACAGAATCCTGGTATTTTGACATAAGCCACATTCTAATTGCTTGGCAACACTTAACTTTTTCACCAAATTCTCCCTGTGACTAACAGTATGCATCAAATACTTGCAGTTAATTAGAATTAGAATGTAGATCTGGATTTGTAGAACAAAATGATAGTAGTGCAGTTACTACTATGACTACTGCTGCTACTGCTACTCCTACTACTACAACAATAGCAGGTATTTATTTTGATCTTGAAATTCATACACCATCTCTTTAAAGCTTTACATTAACACTTCAAGTGCATTCCACAGGCATTATTTTCCTTGTTTTAGAAAGGATAATTTGTGACTTACCTAGGGCCACATAGGCAATCACTACTGGAGACAGATTCTTGTTTGTTTTCCTTATCTTAAATAATATCCAGTACATGATCCATTATTCAAATGATAGCCAGTATATATCCATACGTGCTGCCTCTTAAGAAAGTAATGAGTATAAGTGACCAAATCATGATATTGGTTTCACCTTTTAACAAGTGAGCAACTTGGCTTGTCTAGAAGTGGAGGAAGCTGCGGGGGACAGGCGGGGGGGGGACCCACAAAAATGTGAATTACTAAGCGTGGAATTTCTCCTTTCTCTCCTTTCTACCCAGGGTGTTCCTTTTGCCCTTGATATGACAGAGGAGCTGGTGCCTATCAGAAAGACTGTCTCCTCACTAAGTTAACAGATTCCTCACTTGGAGACTAAGAGCAGAATAGGAATGAAGATTAATCCATATTAATCCCTGCTGTCCTCTGCGATATAACTGGTATTTCTTAACTGACTGACTGGAAAAATACATTTATTAAAAGATCTTTGAAAAACTAGTCCCTTTAGCATCCAGAATAGTCAAAGGGTTCACCATCCCCATAGCTGTTATGAATTCTATGGCCCTTCTCTTGAGAATACTTAGATAGGGACTGGTACCTTTCACACATAACAAGGAAATTGAGTTTTCCCTTTAGTTTTGTTAAAAGATCATCCCTCAGTTCCTAGTCATTTGGGTCTCTGAAAGGCCATGAGGGCCTTCCATGTAATCTTCATTTTTATCCAAATGAAGACCAACTAAATTTGTTTTTGTTAACTGTGTTTTCCATGACAAAAAGCGAGGTCTACTTGAAAACTCATAAAGTGACATCTTATAAATAAGATGAAATGAGATAGTGACCCACTGTATTTCTCACATGGAAAGGATGATTTTTAAACACTGCCCTCGTGTATGTGATAAAATTGTTTTTAGTAGTTACCAGGAAATAAATATTAATAGCTAGAAAAGAAAACCAATAAAATTATCCTTTTACTTAAGTTTATACAATCATTCTAATAACAAATAAATGAACAATAAATAATTATTTTTAATATTGCATCACAAACCAACAAATGAAGAAAAGCAAGTCATGGATTAAAACTCTTTTGATCACATTAACACAATGCTCCAACAACGAAGTTCCTTTTCTGCTACAAGGAGTTGGCCTATTACCAAGTCCCAGACATCCTTGAGGCTGGATTTATGACCAGTGACCTTTCCTGAAGACTGGTTCTCATTATCCTCTTTCCAGTTTGAGGGAGTGGGGGCTGGTACCAACTCAATGTTGAGCTCATAAAGTACAAGTCTTGGCTAAACAGATGGCCACCTGTGCCATGAACAATGTTGATTATGACAAATGTCCTAGCATAAAGCTTGGTAATTACCAGGTATGTAATAAATATATACTGATTAGTAGATTGATAAATGTATGTGAAAGAACTAGTCAAAGTCAAACCCCTCAAAAAATGAAAAAAAAAACCCAAATCAATTCACAAAATATTGGAATATCTATGAAATGTGTCCAGCACCATAACTGGTTGTAGTAGGTGAAGACAAAATGACGAGGAAAATAAAGATTTGAGCTTATGTATTTTTAAATAATTCATGCCAATTGCCTGACTAATTATTACCTCCTTAGCTTAGGGCTGGACCCCAAATATAAGGAGAGACAGACTTTTATTAAAGATGTTAAAAACTATTAATCTAATATGACAAATAAATTAATAAAAAAAATTATGGGGCAGCTAGGTGGCACTGTGAATAGAGCACCTGCTCTGGAGTCAGGAAGACCTGAGTTCAAATCTGGCCTCAGACTCTTGACACTTAAGTAGCTATGTGACCTTGGGCAAGTCATTTAACCCCAATTACTTTGCCTTGCCCTCTCCAAAAAAAAAAAAATTACCTGGATGCAATATTAGGTGATCTGACATCTAACTGTAGGAAAAATTGGAGATTTTTCCAAGTTGTGAGGGGGAGAGTGAACAGGTGCAATTCTCTGGAATCAGAAAAAGAGGTGTTCCAACTCCCCACAAGTGACTTTTCAATGAAAGGAACACAAAACAACTGATTAACCAGTATGTCATATGGGTAAGTCATATGGGTTGCTTGAGATGTATAAGTATGAGAAAGCTCCTTGTATCTTTGGATCTGACAGGGTTTCTGGTCAGTCTGACCAAGTTTTTTAGTTACAGGTCTCTAAGCACCAGCCCCAGCTTCTCAGACACTCAGAGTAAGGTTCAAAGAATGTAGTGAAGTTTTCTTACAATTCCCACAATTAAATGAAGTTTTCTCAATAGACAGAAAATTGAAGAGAAAGGGATCTGAGCTAGCTCCAGAACTGAGTCAGAAGATGGAGTCTATGTGACCTATAGTTCTTAAAGAAAACAATCTATAAAAAATAAATTAAAAAATAAAAATAAATTTAAAAAAAAAATTTTAAAAACAGTCTAATCCTGATGCTTTCTCAAAATTTACTAATACATTTAATCAAAAGTCTTTCACATTACATCTTTTCACATTACATTACTTTGTCTAATTCTACCTTCAGGAGGATAGCATCCCTACATTATAGTTTGACCACAAATACAGATTAAAATTGGAAGATTTGTCATACTTGTATCCTATTATAGCAACTCAGAGATATCCCAACATCAATCTATTAATTAGAAGATTAAACATTGTACTTACAAAACTTCTACTATTCACCTATCCTGATTATAGAAATTTGCCATGAAAGGAAAAGCAGGGATATATTTATAAAATGTCAAGACTCATCCCTCAAGGACATAGACTGTCCTGACACATATAATAACAGGGAGAAAATTTCTTTAGCTCTGTTTGATCCCAGGGACAAGTCATATCTAACAGTCAATCATGGAGTAACTGGGTACCAAAGCCAGGATCAGGATTAGCCAGATAGGGAAATTTCCTGTTAGAACAGAAATAGCATAATAGGGAAATTGAGTCAATTACCTCATGGGTAAAATATCATATTTGAATTTAACTAAATTGTCCTCATTCATCAAGCTCATATTCTAATACTGGAATAAGACACACTTAGAGAAGTTTTATGCACAACATTACAGAATTATTACATTGGAGAAATGAAAACAAAAAGCTTCATGAAGTCAGATGCAAATGGTCATGAGAAGTGAAGATAAATTTTTTTCATTCCAACAAAAATCTTTATATGCCTGCTAAATAACTTCCAGATCATATGAGTAACAATATAGTGGAATAGATATTTTCTCCCATTCTAAAGACCTCTCAAACATCTTCAAAACAGAAATTTTGTGGTAAAGATGGTATTTGCTATAGTCCTACTTTTTCCATTATAGAGAATCCAAAAGAAACTTAAGAAACAACAACCTCAAACCCAGGAACTGATGCTCACTGACCTTGAGCTCACTCAGCACCCTTCCCCCCACCTTTCAAACTACTGACAATAAGACTGTACTGGAAAGAGGGAATAAAGATTGATTAAACACATAGGAGAGCAAAAAAACATAAGTGTCATGAAAATCTAGAGAGAAGTAAGCATCAAAGATAAGTGTGTGAAAAATGATCTCAAAGCTTGCGAAGAGTTCAATAAGAATGAGCATTGAGAACCAAACAAAAATAAGCTTTCATGAAAGCAAGGACTCATCTTTTTATCACAATTTCTGCCAACATTGTTATAAGAAAATAAGAGATGTCTCTGAAAAGTTAAAAATTCATATCACACAGATGGAAATGTGGAGCTCCATAGTCTGTAGCATATAACCAAAAGGGAACTTGAAAGAACAAGAATAAAAAACACGTTTGAGGGAGTTTCATAAAAATAGGAATCCGTATGTATGTATGCTATGTATATACTCACAGGTATGTATATGTGTGTGCACATGCATACACACAACCTATATGTACATAAGTACATGTGTATACATATGAATGGCATGTTCTAAGAATTGGGAAAGAAAAAATAGCATAATAAGGTGTGTGTGTGTGTGTGTGTGTGTGGCAATGGGGAGGTGCATGTAGGTGAGTGTGTGTTACTGTTGTTGGTGTTTGTTTCAGTCATGCTTGACTCTTCCAGACCCCATTTAGGGTTTTCTTAGCAAATACATTGAGTGGTTTGCCATTTCCTTCTCCAGCTCATTTCATAGATGAGGAAACTGAAGCAAACCGCGTTAAGTGACTTATCTAGGGTCACACAGCTAGTAAGTATCTGAGGCCCGATTTTAACTCATGAAGATGACTCTTCCTGATTCGAAGTCCACTGTTCTACTCACTGTGCCACCTAGATGTGTATTATAGATATAGATAAAGATTATAGATTATAGATATAGCTAGATATAGTCACATATCATATATACATATAAATGAAATTTGTTTTACATATGTATGCATATACATGCATGTATGTATAAAGTAAAAATATTTCAAGGAACTGCTATAAATATTTTAGAACATATAGCTTCTTTTCCTTTTTCCCTAATCATCTACGGAAATAAACCAAGTAATGGTATTTGGTATTGTTAGGTCAAAGGATATAGATAGCTTAATAACTCTTTGGGTATAATTCCACCAACAATTAATTAGTGTCTCAATTTTCCCACATCCTCTCCATTTGTCACTTTTCCCTTCTATCATTTAGCCAATCTCTTAGGTGTAAAATGATATCTTGAAGTTGTTTTAATCTGTATTTCTCTAATCAATAACGATTTAGAGCATTTTATATGACTATAAATTGTTTTGATCTCCTCGTTGGAAAACTTCCAGTTCATATCATTTCACCATTTATCAGTTAGGTAATGATTTATACTCATATATTTGACAAACTTCTTTATATATTTTTGATAAAAATTTCCCAATTTTCTGCTTTCCTTCATATCTTTATTATATTTATTTTATTTATACAAAAACTTTGTAATTTAATTTGATGCTCAATAATGTGATCTACTCATTTGTAACAAACATTCATTCAAAATACAATAAGAAGTCATTTATCCTTATCTGAGGATAAAATTTATTATAAAAATGCAGGCAGCAAATAAATCATATGTAAAAAGAGAAGGACACAACGGAAGGTAAATAACACTACTTACATAAGCAGTAATGAGGTAGGAGAGGGAGATGAAGTGGACAGGGGAATAATTCATCAAGACACAGTTCCACAGGCAATACCCTCCAGGGAAATTATTCCTGAAAGCAAGTCAATGAGCCAGAAAATGCTCCAAACCCACATGACTATGTTGTGTTTGTAGTTCTGTAAGCTCCCAAGTTCTCAGTTTATGTCATTTGCCATGGCTTCTACCTCCCATAACTCATCAATCCCTCTTGGTAGATAGGGAAATTGTAGAGTCTAATACTAGCAAAAATTTGCAACAAATGACTTTAATAATCAATAGTATAGAATTTTTACATTACAAAACTGCACAACAAAGTGTTATATGAAGTCTAAAGAAGAAATCGTAGGAAACCTATAGGTAAGGTGGAGTTTCCATCCAAGTAACTATAATAGTATACATAAAATAATAAATATACAAAAAGGAACCGAGAAATAATGCGATAATAAATATAAAAAGAGATAAGAAACAAAATATTAAATAAATGCTAATCAAATATTATGTTCCTCTGAAGGAGTCATGGAAGGTTTCCTGTGAAAGGTGATATTTGATGAGGATTCTGAAGTTTGAGTAACTTTTCAAAAAGGACTTTTTAGGAAAGGATGAAATCAATGTTCTTTTTTATTCTATGGTGGTTGCCCTGTTGGATAATTAGCCCATTATTGATTGAATTAATTGAAGTAATCAGGCTCATTATCCTTGAACAATGGCTTATTCACTGATTTCTGTAAGGAAAATAAAGAGTTAAATTGTGTATATATGTGTGTGTGTGTGAGAGAGAGAGACAGACAGACAGACAGACAGATAAAGACAGAGACAGACAGACACACACACACACACACACACACACAGAAATAGAAATAGAGACAAAGAGAGAAAGACAGAAAGCACATTTGTTTTTTGGTTCACATCCAAGATGAAAACAACCAAATGACTGGTTATTTAATTTCACCTTAATTGATATACCAGTTTGCATAAAGAGCTCCCTATTCACCCAGGTTTCTTTTTAGTTTACTCAAGGATAGACATTTTCTTCTTTGGAAGAAAGATTTTTTTAATTATTCTACTCAGTGCAACCTTGATCCTCTGGTTCCTCAGGCTATAAATAATAGGGTTAATAAACGGAGGAATTATTGTGTAGGACATTGCAACAAGAAGGTTTTGAACTGTTGAATCTGATGGCGGTTTCAGGACTGAAAAAATTGCAGAAAGGAGAAATAAGAGGAAAATAATCAACTGGGGAGCACAGGTAGATAAGGCTTTATACCGACCTTCAACAGAGGGTATCTTGAACACACTAGAGAAAATACGAGCATAGGATACAAATAGAAAGGTCAAGCAGAATAAAGAAAAACCTGACCCTGCCACAAGCAGAACAAACTCAGTGTTCAGAACATCAGATGATGCAACTTTTAAGACATCAGGAATATCACAGAAATACTGGTGGATTTCATTGGGTCCAGAGAAGGGTAACCGGAACATGTTACCTGTGTGTATAGTAGCATAGATGAATCCACTGAGCCATGAGCCTACTGTTGCCCAGAGACACCTGGCTGCTGTCATGGTCATCCCATAATGCAATGGATGACAAATGGCAACAAATCTGTCATAAGACATGGTTATGAGTAAAGCAACCTCTGTTGATCCAAAGAAGATAAAGAGAAAAACCTGGGCCATGCAGCCCAAGACCGAAATGGACCGTATTCCAGTCAGGGAATACACAACAAACTTAGGAAGAGTCACTGAGATGAAACCAACATCCAACAGGGATAAATTACTCAAAAAAAGGTACATTGGAGAGTGAAGGTGTGGGTCAGTGGCAATGGCAGTAATGATGAGAAGATTCCCCATCAGAGTTGTCAGGTAAATCATCAGGAACAGCACAGCATGTAAGACTTGCATTTCCCATATTTTGGAATACTCCATAAGGAGGAATTCAGTGATGACAGTGAAGTTGACCATAGCCCCTGAGGTGCTAGGATTTGTCTAGAAACAAAGAACAATATGAGTAGAGGATAGAGAGCAAGAAAAGAATGCAGAGAACTGAAATACCCATTCACATAAAGCAACCCATTCCATTGGTTCTGGATATTACAAATAGCCAGGGACTTGGGAGTGCAAATTAAAAGAATGAGTGTGTCACCTTCTGGCCTAGAGGAGTATCATGAGCCAGCTACCACTGTAAATCACACATGACATAGTGGCATAGTGACAAATAGGAACATGTTTATTTAGCATAGAACTGAGAGCAATCACAGTCCGGGGGTGGGGATGGGGGAATGTGGGAAAAATGTGAGCATTCAAAGAAGTTGGCTTTCTTAGATGGCAGCTAGGTAGTGCTGTGTATAGAGTGCCAGCTTGGAGTCAGGAAGATCTGAGTTCAAATACAGCCTCAGACACTTACTAATGGTATAACCCTGGGCAAATCACTTTGTCCTGTTTGCCTCAGTTTCCACATTGGTAAAATGAGCTGAAGAAGAAAATGGCAAACTACTCCAGTTTCTTTACCAAGATTACCCCAAATGGGGTTATGAACAGTCAGAAACAACTGAAACTGAACAACAACAAAAAGGGAATTTACAATAATTTGGAAGCAATAAGAGAGATTAAGAAATTATATTGATGTAGGTCTGTGGTTGTCTATGATAATTCACTGTAGGGGTTTGAATTGTCTAAGAGTTTTTTCTTTCCTCTCTGCCTCAGGCCAATTTTTATAATTTAGGAATGAAACATATCATCTTTAGTCACATGGATAAAGCTTTACTTAGCAATAAATAATTCACAGAAAATGCAGAACTTTAAACCTAGAACACACTTTGAAGATGACCTCATCTAAGACCTTCAGTTTCCAAAGAAGCCAAATGAAGTCCAGATGGCTGATGCACCTCCCACAATAGTCAACAATTTCGTAGTTGTACAGCTAAACGTGTAAGCCATGATTAGCTATTAGGGACTATTTCCCCTATTATACACTCTAATTCCTAACATTTTTCTTACATTTCTTACTGTACACTATTACAGTGTAATAGGCCATTCAAAATATTTCTTCAATTGAATGTAATTAAGTTCTGTTGACAGTAAAGTTTTTTAAGTACCAATTGTACTAACAGTCAAAAAACAAGTTAAACAAGAAATTTGTCAAACAATAAATGTGTTGACAGACAAGTTTATTAAGCAAGAATTGTTCAGAGAAAGTTTTAAAGATGGAGAATTAGAGATAGTCTACTTAAATTTAGATATCTGAAAGTCAGTATGGAATAGCACTAGAGAACTGGATTGTGGGCAGGAGACAGATTGAAGTCCTCTCTTTGTTGTAGTGGATAAGTCATTGAACTTCCTTGGATTTTTATTTCCTCAGTGTAAAGTAGGAATCATAATAATGTTAATGTAGACATCACAGGGTGGTCCTAATAGAAGTGTTTTGAAAAATAATCTATAAACAAGAGTAGCCTAATATTTAGCATAAAGTAGATATAATAAATGTTTATTAATTTATAGGTAAGTAAAAGGAAGACCAGACAGGAGTACTTTATAAGTTAGTGACAGTACCAGAAACAGCACTCAGGTTCTTTGATATATAGCTCTTTTCACTACAGTACCCTACCAATCCCAAAGAGTTGAATCAATCAACAAATAATAAGTAATGACAATTTTAAAGGCACATAGGCAATGGGGATTCAAGGACTACAGTAAATAATACCTATCCTCAGGGAGATCAAATTCTAATTGAGAAACAGAGTAAATATATATATGTATACATCAAATATATAGATAGTTATATTTATGTATATTTACATTTATATGCATACATATATTATCTATAAATGTATATATGAGATACATATACATATACAAACATATGCCTTGTGTATTTGAAAAATAAAACTATAAGTAGATTTAAATTAGTTGTAGTGATAATTATAACAAATCTGTTAGATTTCTCTCAGACTGCCACTGATTTTTAAATAAAATATTCAGTTTTATGTTCATTCTATCCTCAGCTAACTTGTTGATTGAGCTTACTTTTGGGGAAGAAAAATATATTTTGTACAATAATGAGCCTAGGACAAGAAAGATTTAATAATTAAATTTATTTTCCCACATCAGTTAATATTTATAATCATTGCATCAATTAATTGAAAAAAAATTTTCAATCACTATATGTAAAATACTCTGTTAGTGCTAGGGCTATGATGATGAAAACAGTGTCCTGGTACATCATGAAAATCCTCCATCCCTCCAACTCCTACCCTGAGACTCCTTCTCCTTGATAAGATTCAAATCTCTTACCCTTCTTCTCCCATAAACCTGAATTTAAGGAAATGGCATTAATTTCCCAGTCATCTCCAATGCCTCTGCACTGAACTTAATATAATTGGCAATTTCAAGTCCATTCTCTCTCTCTCTCTCTCTCTCTCTCTCTCTCTCTCTCTCTCTCTCTCATTCTCTCTCTCTCTCTCTCTCTCTCTCTCTCATTATATATCATATATATAACATTGTATATTATATATCTAAAATATATTATATATAATTCATTAACACACACAAACTCCTATATATATTCATGTTTATGAACATACATTCACAAACCTGCATGTACAATAATGCTATAACAACTGACTTTTACATAGTACTTTAAAATTCATAAACCCCTTAGCATACATTGTCTCATTTATGTCTCACACTGATGCAATGAGGTTGGTATACCAGGTATTATTATTCCCATTTTACAGATAAGGAAACTGAGAAAAGCTATAGATTTTCCCCATAGTCACAAAGACAGTAAAGCAAATGAACCTAGATATTCCTGACTGAGTCCATACTGCTACCTTATACACTAACCTGGAACTTTTATCAAAATAGCCTAAAACAGATTCCTAAAATTAGACATGGAGACATGAAACTTCACTGGTGTGGGGAATTCCCTCTGTCAATGCAGGTTAGCATCTTCTTTGCAATTAAAATTTTTAAAAAGCTGCCTAGCAAGATGAGGTTAAGTGACTCACTCAAAGATATACAGTCATTATGTATCAAAGCAGGTTTATGGGGTTTTAAGCCATGTCTTTCTGGCTTTGAAAATAGCTCTTTATACATTTCAAGGGTGAACTTAATTTTCCTCTTTTTCTCTGAATTTATAAATGTCAGTTAATGGGGACATGTGTCAAATTCATGAGGTCAAAACTTGAAACTATTATAAACAACAAAGTATCTCATCTTTTGGTATGATTTACATTTGTAGATATAAACATTACAATTATTCAACGATCATGTTATGTACTTTAGCAACAGTATAACATTTATTCAATTAGAAACAGCAGTTATTTTACTCACCTATGCAATAGTCCATACAACACAGGTTAGTAACTGATGCCAGGAATGTTTCTATCTGAATTCCATCAAAATCACCCAGAAGACCTAGATAACAAGAAAGAAAGAAAGAAAGAAAGAAAGAAAGAAAGAAAGAAAGAAAGAAAGAAAGAAAGAAAGAAAGAAAGAAAGAAAGAAAGAAAGAAAGAAAGAGGAGAAAGGGAAGGAAGGAAGAAGAAGAAAATCACAACAATAATAATGTCATGAAATTTCAATTAGAGAAATGGAAAGGTCTATGACAATAATTCAGAAAGAAAATAGAGAAGAGTTATTGAAGGGATGGTCTAGATTTATTGATCCATGCAGATTATGCAATGAAGTGACAAAAAGGGTGCAACATTTTACTTCAGATTTCAACATTTTTCTTCTGCCAAGTATTTAGAAAAACATGCTCATGAGATTTACATGAGAACTTGGTCCTTTATAACAAACAACAATCCCCAGACTACAAATACAAACCTGCAAATATGTGGAGAATTCAATATACAAGCTCTGTTGAAAATTGTGAATCATTTCTGACTCTTGATTGCCTACACCCTTGGATATGACATTGATCTTTACAAATATATGAATAATAGGGTTTTTTAAAATAAATGTTTCATCAAATGTTCTTAACTTCCAAACTATATGGAATAAAAGCTTTCAATATATAATGTCTTAATGGAAGAAATTCAACTAAAAATATGGGAACAGAAAAAGTGCATGCTCTCCCTCATGCTGGCTACTCTGGTATCATTTCACAATTGCTTTTAATGAGTCTAAGAAAATTCTTTTTATCTACTTCCACAACAGATTGCTGAATATTAAATATGAAAGAACAATTGAAAGGTCATGGCATGGCTTGTCCTTGGACCATATCTTTGGGAACCTAATAAAAAAAGATGTGAATAAGATAATGACGTGATGATGATGATGATGATGATGATGATGATGATGATGATGATGATGATGATGATGATATCAACAGTACTAGGAAGACAGATGACATTGCAGGTGACTGGGCCTGAAGTCAGAAAGACCCGAGTTCAAATCTGATGTCCAACACTTACCAACTGTGTAACCCTGGGTAAGTCATGTAACTTGTGCCTAACTTCTCCCGCTTGCAAAATGAGGGCGACGATAGTGTTTACCTTTCAGGGTTCTTATAAGGATTAAAAAAGACATTTTAAAGTGCTTATAACATTTCCTGGCACATAGTAGGAGTTATAAAAATGTCAGCTATTGTTATTATTGCTGTTGTAATAATAGCATTAAGCTTTCATGTCTCTAGCACCTATTATTTTCAAAACTCTTTCATATGTGCCCATCCGTTCAGGGTGATTTCACATTTTACAGAAAAAGAAACCTACAGTTCATAGAATGTTAGTGATTAGTCCATACTCACACAGATAGTAAATGGAGGCAATAGGATACAACCCAAAGACATCATACCTTGAATTCAACTCCCATCCACTAAGCCACAATGCCTCTCTGGAAGCCAAGACTCGTAGAATAATACTTGGCATATAGTATGCACTTAATAAATGTGCTCTCTCTTCCACTCTCTCTCTCTCTGTCTGTGTCTGTGTCTGTCTCTGTATGTCTACATTTCTTCACATCTATCTATCTCTTCATCTGTTTATTTTTTCCATATTCTTACTATCTAGTGTTTGTCTATCTACCTATCCTTTCTTTCTTCTATCATCTTTTTATCATCCAAATATCTAGCTACTGTCTATCATCATCATTGACAATCTACCTATATATCCATATCTTAACCAAGCTTTAAAACTCATTTAGATGATAAAACTATCATTTATATGATGATAATTAAAAGATTCTTAAAGCTGGAAGATATATCAGAAGGCATCTCAATCTAAATTGGAATCTCCTCTTCAACATCCTAGATGAATGTACTTCTAGTGACTAAAATCTCACTATTTTTTGAGGCAATGCATTTTCCTATTCCTTCCTTCCTTCCTCATTTCCTTCCTTCCTTCCTCATTTCCTTCCTTCCTTCCTCATTTCCTTCCTTCCTTCTTTCCTTCCTTTCTTTACCTATCTTTTATCTATTCAACTATCAAAGTTATGACTTGACTATACATATTAACCAATTGAAAGAACTTAAAAATCAGTAATAAAAAATATTATACCTTAATTACAAAATCCAAAGTGTGGTCCTGTTATTATGTTTACAACTTTGATAGTAGACACATTCCAAAGTTTATCTCTTTTCAGACTGTTCCTTCAAATACTCAAAGGACAGGGGTAGAAGCTAAAAACCTGTGACTTCTGGTTTTGCTGAGATATTTAGGGAGGCCTATGTGATTTTCAGAGCACAGAAATATACCATCTAGTGTCCTCTTAGCTCCCAGTGGAGCCCAGGTGGATAGAATATTTATGGTTGCCATGGACTCTCTGAGTCTTCTCCTGAGAATAATGAGTTAGCCAATAGTATCTTTCATAAATATCTAAAAACAGTTTTCCCTTTAGCCTTGTTAAGAACATGTCCCTCAATGCCTTGTCCACTGCAGCATTAGGATCTTCAAGATGTTCCAAAATCCAATCCTATCAAATGTGTTTTTTCATTATATTTTTTTTTTCTTTCTCACAATTCTTCACTTAGACGTAGGCTTTATCTCCAGTATGATTCCAAATTCATTATAAATTCCCTAACACAGAGTAAATCTTTCCACCTTCATTTGCTGCTCTATTTGAATCACATTTTTTAATCATCAGAATTTTCTTCCCTCTTTGCCAAGACACCCATATGCTATAAGGTCACTGTATCTCCAACCTAGTACCTGGGAATCATCTTGATAATGACTCTGTGGACTCAACACCAAGGCCACCAGTTTGCTATCCTATAGATCCATTGTGGTTCACTAGTTTTTCTATGATATATATAATAACTTGAGAGTTTCAGCATCAGATACACTTAACTCTTGCTTTGTCTTTTAAATTATTATATATTACCGTATGTTATAGGTGATAATTCTTACAAATTTTCACCTTTTTCAATGTGTCCAAGACCCCTTCTGCAGAAGGTTACTACTGAGTCTTGTCTGTCACTTCACTCCACTTAACTATCCTCTTCTTTCTCCTTTATGCATTGCTAGATCCCATATCAGTTCACTTTGTGTTCAAAATCTTCATATTGGCAGGTATTCACAGATTGTGAGAAAGAGAGAAAGAAAGAAAGAAAGAAAGAAAGAAAGAAAGAAAGAAAGAAAGAAAGAAAGAAAGAAAGAAAGAAAGAAAGAAAGAAAGAAAGAAAGAAGGAAGGAAGGAAGGAAGGAAGGGAAAGACATAGCAACTAGGTGAAAAATGAAGTTGACCATTCATTACATATTACCGCTCCCTGCCTTCTGCCATCCAGTTAAACTGACTTTCTTGAGGTTCTTCACAAATACATTTCATCTCTTGTCTCTGTCCCTTCCCACTGACTTTCTTTCTCTCGTGCTTAAATACACTTCATAATCATCTGGCCTTTAGGATGCTTCATTTGTCTTTGTTGTTGTTGTTGTTGTTGTTGTTGTTGTTGTTGGTTTTCAGTCATGTCTAACTCTGTTACCTCATTCAGGATTTTATGTTCTTTCAAAACTCTCCTTCAATGACATGGTTTCCTCATTGACTAGGACTATCTCCTAAAAAAAGAAAACCTTTTATTTTTTATGTATGTATTTATTTAACTGTGATTTCCCCACCTCCCCAAATACAATGTAAACTCCGTAAGGACTGGGATTATTTTCTTTTGTCTTTGGACCTCCAATACCTAGCTAGTTAATCTGGATTATGGTAGGTTTTAAATAAGTGATTTATTGATATGGCAAGTTCTTATTGATTAAAAGACTGTTTTCTCTAAAATGACCAAAATGCTAACCACAACAATACAAAGCCACATAACTATCAAGAAAAAAAATATTATTTCATGGAATTTATTGAATGAATTGTCTCTCTAAGCAAAACATAGAGACAGTAATAGAGGTGGAATCTATATTGACTAATCTGGAATTACTCCAACAGTCTATAAAAATTTAACATCATCAGAAATCACCACCTAAACAATTTAATAATACATCTCCCTAAAAGATAAGACTTGCATAGATTTAGGTCTGAATTGGAACTTAGTTATCAAGTCCACCGCTCTGATTTCATGTGTAAGAAAGTGAGGCCCTGAGAAATTAAATAATCTGCCCAAAGACTTCCAGGTAGTAAGGAACAGACATGAACCTTCATATTTTTGCTTATAATCTTTGGTTAAGAAATAGCTACTCTGATCAATACAATGATCCAAGGCAATTCTTTCTTTTTTTGATTCAAAGCAATTCTGAAAGTCTCGTGATGAAAAATGTTTATCTACATCCAAGAGAGAAATTATGAACTCTGAGTGCAAAATTAAACATTTTTTTAACTTTCTTTACTTTTCTTGCTTTTTTGTGAAACATGTCAATATGCAAATATGCTTTGCATGAATGCTTATATATGATTGATATACTGCTTACCTTTTCAATGGTTGGAGAGCAGTTGGAGGGAGGTAGAGGATTTGGAACTCATTTTTTAAATGTTTAAAATGAATAAAAGTGTTAAAAAAAAAACCTTATCTCCTGAAGTCATTAATTTTCATTTGGTCCATTCTTATTTTTAGGAAGTTTGGCAATAGGGTAAGGTTTTTTTACCTTTTCTGATGACCTTTGAAACCTTTTCCCCTTAGTTATCTCCTTTATACCTCTCATTTCTTTAATAATACCTCTTTTAATTCTTTCATAATTTCTTTAAATTATAATTGTTCGTGTGAATAGGCTGGATTTTTTTTTGAGGTTTCAATTATTAGTGCTTTTGAATTACTTGATTTGTTGGGGTTTATGACTAGGTCATCCATGGCATTAAAAAAAAAACCTTCCTTTTTGTTTGTTGATTTATTTTCATAGCCAAAGTTTCAAGAATAGAATTCCAGATCTTTTCTACTCTAGGAATCAAATGAAGTAGAAGACATTTCCTTTACCTTGGTTGTCTAAATCCTAATAAATTACCTTAATAGTTTCTATAAAGAATTAATCAAGGTCCTCCACTAAGAAGGCGGGGCAGGGAGGGGGTAACCATGGAAGCCTTGAGGAAGGATGAAAGAATGTAAACACATAATTTAAGTGATCTTTGAATGACCTGTCTAGAAAATATCAGAACCAGGGGCGGCTAGGTGGCGCAGTGAGTAAGAGCTCTGGCCTCGGAGTTGGGATGACCCGAGATCAAATCTGGCCTCAGAAAATGAGCACCCACACACAAATAATGACTAGCCGTGTAACCTTGAGCAAGTTACTTAACCCCAATTGCTTAAAAAAAAAAAAAAGAAAAGAAAAGAAAATATCAGAACCAGAGCTTGAATCCTGATTCTCTGATTCTAATTACATGACATTTACACTACATGACACTGCCTTCCATTCCCATACTTATTATTATGTTCTATAGTAGAAACTAAAAAAGATAATTTGTTGGATTTTATGATACTTGTATAAAAGGTCTATTGAAGGAATGAGGAAATGGATCATCTTTTTCTTACTCATCAAACTAAAGGAGATAACATTTACCTGTTTTTAAAAAATATGTCCACTAAACTCTACTTGAAATATCTGAACATTGAAAATTACTACTTTTAACTACCCCTTTCTCTGTCCCATGCAATAAAAAAAAATCAACCTTTTATTTTTGGCAAAAAGCAAAAGTCTATTTTCAATTGGTCCTCATTCCCCAAGTCCCACATTTTGACAAGAAGGATTGGCGGTGAAGTTTAAAGATTAGCAGCTAGAGTCATACTTCCAAATTATATTTTATTTGTTTACATGTCCACATTAATCAGAACCCCAGGGATCATGGACAGAAGAGCCAAATGGGTAAAATTTCTAGTTGATTTTCCCTGCATTCAGTTGTATCTGAATGAATCAGATGTAAAAATCTCTTGTAGGATTTGGCTTGGGAGGAGTGGGGGGCAGGAGATATGGAAAGAAAAGAACTGCCAGTCCTTCTAACCCCAACAGGACCTAAGATTTCCCAAACAGAAGCAGCACTGAAGCAGATAAGGTAATACAAGAGTGAATCAAGAAATGTTCCTAGTGAAGCCTTAGCTGATGTAGTGACCAGATTTCTAAATACACCTCATTCTTCTTCCCACACCCAGACACCATGGAAGGGGCAGAAGGGCAGTGAGTGGGAAGAAATGGGAAGAAAAAGGAAAAGTTCCTCTCCAAGTTCCAGCCCCAGAACCACAAACATGGTTAAATGTACCAAGAAGGTCGGAATTGTTGGTAAATATGGAACACATTATGGTGCATCCCTCAGAAAAATGGTGAAGAAAATGGAAATGAGCCAGCATGCCAAGTATACCTGCTCCTTCTGTAGCAAGACCAAAATGAAGAGATAGGTTGTGGGTATCTGGCATTGTGGATCCTGTATGAAAACAGTAGCTGGTGGTGCATGGACCTACAATACCACCTCTGCAGTCACAGTCAAATCTGACATCAGAAGACTGAAGGGATTGAAAGACAAGTAAGATCTTATTAAATATCTGTAGCCCCTAGTCCAACAATAAATGTGTTAATTGGGGCGGCTAGGTGGCTCAGTGAGTAGAGCATTGGCCCTGGAGTCAGAAGGATCTGAGTTCGGATCCGGCCTCACACACAATGCACACACAAATAAAAACCTAGCTGTGTGGCCTTGGGCAAGTTACTTAACCCCAATTGCCCTCCAAAAAAGCAAATAAATAAATAAATAAATGTGTTAATTTATGGAATAAAAAAAAAAGAAAAGAAAAAGAGAAATTGTGTGGGTAGTCATTGTGGCAAATTGGATTACCTAGAGATCGGCAGAGTTGCCCCTGCTCTTGACACATTCTAGATCCCAGGTGTCCCCACTGTGATGGTGCCACAACTTCATGATTTCACACACTCTCCTAGCCCACGGTAAAGGGAGCAGGGCAGTAGATGGAGACTGAAAAGGGTTTATGTCATGTTAACTGATAAAGGCTGATCCTCTAGATAATCATTAATGCTGAATGTCTTACCATGTCACATTAGTCTATCTGGAGGAAACACAGGTCATGAGGCAGACCATTTGGGCCCATGATAAGATTTTTGTCATATTACATAACAAGCCAGGGACTGTGAAAGAAAAGCAATACAGAAATGTATTTAGGAAAGAGAGAGGAGATTTGTTCCAGTAACTCCCAGCTCCTCAGTTACAGCAATCCTAAAAAGAATGCCAGATAAGAAAGTCTAATTTTCTAATTGTAGTCCTTGAATTTTTTTTTATCAATAATATCTTGTGAAGGAATTCTGAGCTATGAAGATTCAGACTTTTTTCACAGTAAGAGAAGGGAAGTCTTAGCATTAAGGCACCTCTTCATCATCCTATCCCAACCAATGGAAAAGAAGTACATGTCTATCTTGGGGGAGAAAACTAAAGTGGAGAAACAAATCCTTGGGAATAATCCATTTTACCTATCCCTGTGGGGAATAAGGAAAGTTTGAGGGCTCTCTCTTTGTTTCTTGATGAGCTAAGCTTTTGTTTGATTGATTTTGTTTTTGAAAGAAAAGAATCTAATTTAGGAATACCGCAGACCTATTCATTGCTGAAAAGATTTGAGTCCATTGAACATTCTCCATCCTGGAATTCCATATCAGAAATATGTCCATAAGTCTCTCTTATTAATCATGTAATTGTACTTTTGTCAAACATATCCCAATTATGAAGAGTATTAAGAACTGTTAGTCATAAGAGAAAATATCAACAATTGGCTTTGTGTTATTTTAATGGATGGAACAAATGTGTCAACACTTTTTTTCTGTTCTATAGCTACATCCGGAGTCCAAAGGGTCAGGTTGTTTTGTTGTACCTTAGAAAACTGGACTTAGAAGATATGTCCCCTCAACTATGTCTATCATTTGTTGTTATTTTCTGTCTTTGCATAGGAGGTTTAAGAGAAAGAAAGCTTTTTGCCCAAATGTCTATAATATGCTGTTCTCTAATTCCTGACTGTGATGGCAGCCTGAGCATCTCCTTGTTCTCTCAGAACCAGTAGTGCAAGGGAAGTTTGAGGGCTTCCAAGAAAAGACAGCAAGAGTTTTCAGATTATTCTTAGGCAACATGATATTTTCCCTGTTTTCCTTCCCTGACATCTCTTCAGATACCTGGCTTCTACTGTTGTAATTTTGTACCTTTTGGAAATGAGTTTAGTGAGCTGCCCTGGAACAACTGGTGTCTTTTAATTCACTAAAATGTCCTCTAGATCAGGAATCATAAGTTTCAGGAGCAGATCCTGGCTTTTCTAACGGCTACCTTGGTGACCCTGAGCAAGTTGCTTGGACTCATTTTTCATATTTGGATAATGGAATGAATTACTTGGACTGGATAAGCTCCCAGATCTTCTAACCCCAACAGGACCTAAGATGGCTCCAAGTGAATCATTTTATCATCTTTTATTTCAAACCTGTTCAGATTTCTTTTGATAACATAATTTAACCAGACTTAGATAGAGTTGGTTTGTCTTATACCTTCAAAGATGAAGGTTTTCAAAGGAATTTACTAGAATATTTTTAACATAAATTAAATTGAATGGAGGCAAGAAGAGGAAATTAAGGGACATAAACTATCAATACCTAGAAGGGGAAGTGAAAGGGGAATATAGCTATATTCTTTCTTCTCTTTTTTTTATGCTATGTGAAAGACTGAAAGGATTTGGTACATTGGGAAAGAAAAATGAAAGTAATGTAGGATTCATCAAAGGTGGTAAGGTATAAATGTTCTATAGAAGTTTGTGTGGGGGCGGCTAGGTGGCACAGTGAGTAGAACACTGGCCCTGGAGTCAGAAGGACCTGAGTTCGGATCCGGCCCCAGACACTTAACACACACAAACAAAAACCTAGTCGTGTGACCTTGAGCAAGTTACTTAACCCCAATTGCCCTCCAAAAAGCAAAAAAAAAAAAAAAGTTTGTGTGGAATACTAAGGGAATCAGCTTGGGCTATTGTAGTAATTCTATGCTGTATAAGGCTTGACACGTGGAGTGGGTTTGATAAATGTAGACTGACTCCCTGACACAGGTTTGGATACACCAGCATGATATCAGAATTATAGCAGTCCCTTCTAGTACCCCAAAGTGATGATAATATCTATAGAGGGAAAGCAGAACTTCCTGAATCTCCCTCCAGGAACCAGGATAAGCTGTGAAGGTCTTAAAGATTGAATGGCAATTACTCAAGGTAAGTCAACTCCCATTTCTTTTTTTTTTTTTTTTGGAGAGGGGAAGGTAGGGCAATTGGGATTAAGTGACCTGCCTAAGGTCACATGGTTAGTTTTTGTGTTAAGTGTCTGAGGTCGGATTTGAACTCAGGTCCTCCTGACTCCAGGGCCAGTGCTCTATCCACTGTGCCACCTAGCCGCCCCAACTCCCATTTCTTTATATTTGTCTCAGTAAATCCCATGTACTGTCTAATGCATATATACATACATAAGTACATATATACACAAATCCATACATATGTGTAGAGAGACAGAGATTGATCATATGAAGAAAGTCTGAAAGCAGAAATGAAAAGCAAGACATAGTCTCACATTTTTACTCATGCCTCAGGGGCCATGAGAGAAGGCACAAACAGTGTTGGCAAGGTTTATCATGGACTTCTGGCAGGGGCCAGGTTTCCATTACTGCAAGATGATGAAAGGAGTATAAGAAGTTTAATATGAAGGACTTTTTTAAAAGTATAGTAGGAGTTTTGTGGATAACAAAGGAAAAAAAGGGGTGAGGGAAATAGTGACTAGTGACATAAGATGGGGATAGGTTACACATCTCAGTTTCTCCCTCTGTCACAGATAGATGGTACAATGGTTAGAACACTCGAGGAGGGCAAGCAGGAGGAAGAATTCAAACGCAATCTCTGATGCTTACATGGTCATGGATCCAGAAAAGTTATTCAATCTCTGCCTGTTCCCATTTCATCATCTGTAAAATGGGGTGATAACTACCCCACATTCCATGCTTCTTCAGCTGTTAGGTCTCTCTTTGTCAGAATGGAGGCTCTGCTTCTTAGGGGAAAGGAGATAAGAGATAAAGAGATATCAGACAAAATGCTTCCTTTCCAAGCATTTTATGCCAACCTAGGAACTCAGTTGTAAAAATCCCCCTCCTTTCTCTATGATTAGAGGGTTTGGCAGTTAAAATAATTTTTATTCCATCTCCTAAAAGGAGACTAGAAGAGGAGAAGGCAGAGCATGGAGGGGGCAAGAAGAGGCTAATGAAAATAATTAAGATAAAAAATTTTAATGGTCATTGATGAAGGCTTTCTCCATTGGGATTCTAGATTGTTTTTTTTAACAGGTTCCCCCAATAACAACTCCTCTGGAAAATCCTTATGAAGACCCACATATTCATCCTGAGTCCTATGATGAGTTACAAGACTATTCAAGCTTCAAGCCCTTTAAAAAACCTAGATTTATTTTTTCTTCATTCATTCATGTATTATTTTATTAATTTAACTATTTGATGGTTTATTCTCATTCATTCATTTATTTGTATCTGAAGACTTTCTCTTTTTAAAGACATCATAAAATCTCATTCTTTTCTTATTCTTGTCCCTCCTTCCATTACTGAAAGTTACTGAAATCTCCCCAAAAAGGACTATTACATATTCAAATCATTCCCATATTAAACCAATAAAAATTTAAAAACCAATAAACACTTACCAACAACAATCACTACAACATATTGTGGGAGTGGGGAGCCAGGATGCCACAAACTCACAGTATAAGGAGTATAAAGATCAACTTAGTGGAATGTACTTATTGAGCCATGGGACCTTGGGCAAGTCACTTAACCCCAATTGCCCTCCAAAAAAAAAGCAAAAAAAAAAAAAAAGGAATGTACTTATTGTTAAGCAAGCCAACAAAAAATGCCATACATTTTTGTTGGACTTACTGAGTATGAAAAAGCTTAGTTCCATACAAAGATGATTTATGTAGTACAAATATATAAAATATGCCTAAGCATAATAGTAAGATGCTAATTTGTATGACTCCATAGAACACCTGTATTTAAAATATGCGACCAACAACAATTTCAAGAACAATTAATATGAAATGTGGCAACTTTCAGGGAGATGATTTTTGCTTCTTGATTCTGCTTAGCCTTACATTCATAATCACCTTTATGAAAAAAAACTTTCAAGGCCTAATTAGTGGCTTGAGATCCATGGATAAGGTCAAGGTCTAAGATTCCAGCAAACACACACACACATTAAATAACTACTGCATCCTATGGAATCTATCTCTAATGACATTTTTGATAGGTCATTCTTCTTTGGTACTTCAATTTCAAAATGCAAAACACCTCAAGTTTTCAGATACTGTGGGGTTAGTGCTTTTTTGTTCAAGGCCAAATAAGCAATTCCACCCATGAGTTCAGTGACCTAAGATGCAGTGTCTCCAGGGCTATCTACTTCAACATATTGAAGGTAGCTGAGAACAGATTCACTAACCATCTGAAGATGCTTTGATGGCTTCTACAATGACTAGGACAAAAGGCAAATCCTCTGGTAATTAAAATCCTCCACTGTTTGGTTCCAGGAAGACTTTTTTTATATCATGTCTTATACACTCTACAGTTCTAAGATTAAGATTAATCCTGTATGGGGGGCAGAGCCAAGATGGCGGAGTAGAAACAGCTCATGCAAGCCACTCTGCCCCCACATTCCCCCCAAACGATGTAAAAGGGGACTCTGAACAACTTCTGGAGCCCCAGCACCCACAGAACGACACAGAGAAGCTAAACTCCCACTGAGGACAGCCCAGCAGCCCTGCAGGAAGGACCAGCGCAGTGGTCTGGGACCTGGCAGCGTGCAGCGCGCAGAGCGCAGGAGCCGAGCCGATCCCAGGTCCGCATGAGCAGAGGTTTTAGCCCCAGGGCGGCAGGGCCAGCAGCCAGCTGGAGGAACCCCAGAACACCAGGAGCTGTGGCGACTCCAGAATTATCAACATAGACTTGCCTAGGACAAAGTAAGAGGTTAGTGTCCCATGGACTTTGGGACTGGTATTAGGGAATGCGTCGGCTCCCTCCCCTGGGGGCTAGAAGCCGCTGAGGACAAACGCCATTTTGTAGTTTTCAGAGGCAGCTCCCGCTCCCAGCCTGCAAATTTGTAGGGAGACCCAGCGATCAGTCTTGGGGGGTAATCGCTCTTGCTTTAACCTCCCTGGATCTGGATTGTGATCTAGGGTGGAAGTCGTGGGTGGGTTTACAGCTTGCCAGAAACGGAAGTTGCCCCCCACACGTTCGGGACGAAAATTCCTCTATCTGGCCTTAAAGCCATAGTGTGGCAACAAGCCCAAAAGTCAAGTAATTAAGTGGCAACATGCCAAGGCAAAGGAAACAGAAAAATGCAACCCCAGACTCCTATTTTGGGGGCATAGAGCGGGAAAAGGACTGTGAGGTCAGAAGTCCTGCTCCAAAAGCCCCAGGGGAAACCATGAGCGGGCTGCAGGCCATAGAGGACCTTAAGAAGGACTTTAAAAATCAAATAAGAGAAGTGGAGGAAAAATTGGAAAGAGAAATGAGAAGGATGCAGGAAAAGTATGAAATGAGGGTCAACAGCCTGACTGAGGAAAACAACACCTTAAAAAATAGACTAGCTCAAATGGCAAAGGAGGCCCAAAAGGGCAATGAGGAGAAGAATGCCTTAAAAAGTCGAATTTGCCAGATGGAAAAAGAATCTCAAAAGTTCACTGAGGAGATTCATTCCTTCAGAGTTAGACTGGAGCAAATGGAAGCTAATGACTTTATGAGAAATCAAGATGCTGTTAAGCAGATCCAAACAAATGAAAGATTAGAAGGCAATGTGAAATATCTCATGGGAAAAACCACTGACCTGGAAAATAGATCCAGGAGAGACAATTTAAAAATTATTGGACTACCTGAAAGCCATGATCAAAGAAAGAACCTAGAAATCACCCTTCAAGAAATTCTCAAGGAAAATTGCCCTGATGTTTTAGATCCAGAGGCAAAATAGAGGTTGAAAGAATCCACCGATCACCTCCTGAAAAAGATCCCAAAAAGAAAACTCCCAGGAATATTATAGCCAGGTTCCAGAATCCCCAGATCAAGGAGAAAATACTACAAGCAGCCAGGAAGAAACAATTTCAATATTGTGGAAACACAATCAGAATAGCCCAGGACCTGGCAGCTTCTACACTGAGGGATCAAGGGCATGGAATATGATATTCCAGAGGGCAAAAGAACTGGGAATGAACCCAAGGGTCACCTACCCAGCAAAACTGAGTATTTTGTTTCAGGGGAAAATATGGTCATTCAGTGGAGTAGAGGACTTTCAAGCATTCTTGAGGAAAAAACCAGAGTTGAATAGAAAATTTGACATCCAGACACAAGAAGCAAGAGATGCCTGAGAAGGTAATCAGGGAAAAGAAATCAAAGGAACTTATCAAAGTTGAACTATTTACATTCCTATATGGAAAAGCAATAACTTTGACTGATGATATCTTTCTCACTATGAAAATAATGGAAGAAGGGGGTGTGGTCATATGAATACATATGTGAATGTGTGTGTATATGGTTACAGTTATATATGGATAGAGGGCATAGGTTGAATTTGTTGGGAAGCGAGAATACTCAAGGGATGAAATTATGAGGTGAGAGAGGAAAGTGGCAAGAGGAGATGGGGAGAGACAGGGAAGGGTAAACTATCCCATGTAGAAGAAGCAAGGGGAAGTGGTTGCAAAGGAGGGGGAGAATAAGGAAGGCTAAAAAGGCAAAACCACATTCAAACTGAATTTGGTTCAGGGAGAAAATGATATACATAGTAAATGGGATATCTCAACCTGCAGCAGGATAGGGGGAAGGGGGATGGGAGGAGGGATGATGGATGGGAGGGCATCCTTGGGGTGAGGGGAGGCTGGAAGTACCCACTATAGAAGAGGGACAGGATCATGTAGGGAATGGACCAGGTGGGGGGTGGGATGAGTGGGAGGGAATTATAAGCAGCCTTGTGCAATATATCTACTATGATAATGTTTTGCATAGCTAGACATGTACAACATATACTGAATTACTTATCTCCCAAGAGGGACTGGGTGACAAGGGAGGAAGGAAATGGATCTGAAATTCGAGGTCGTAACATTAAATGTTTCAAATATATATAAATACTATTATTAATACTCTTTTGCTTGTAATAGGGAGATAAGATGTGCAGGCATTGGGATACAAAGACTCACCTTCCTCTAATGGAAAAGTTGATGGGGGTATGGGAGAAGGTATGGGAGAGAGCAGATTGGAGGAAGTGATATCTTGTGGGATTACTGTTCTGGGAGGTTGGGTAGGGGAATAATGGGGGGAAAAATGATTGTAACTCAAAATCTGGCGGAAATGAATGATGTAAAACAGAAGTTAATAAAGCATTTGTTTAAAAAAAAAAGATTAATCCTGTATAATTTTCTTATTGTTCCTATTAATAATTAATCAATTTTGTCCTGTAATTTCTTTTGTTCTATAATGTCATTTGTCTTAAGTCATGGTTCTTTGTCTCTGAACTTAGTTCAGAATTCAGTTCCCTATAATGTGTTAATTTTAGAAATCTAGTTCTCTTGCTAATCACTGATCCATTCTTCTTTTTCCCAAAAGTTTTATTTTAGACTCAAATGCCAGAACACAAATAGAGAATAGGGGAGAGAAACAAAAATGTAATAAACGTAAATATTGGAACTTAAATACAATGTTAGAAAGAAAAAAAAGAATGTCATGTACATAGCAGAACATAAGAGAAGATTCAAAACATATAACAATAAATTTTCATTTCAAGAAAGCCTATATGATAAATAATGCTCATGTTGAGAATTGTCCATCTTTTCTAATGGCATTTTTAAAGTGTCATTATCTCCCTAAGTATAAAATCTATAATGTATGCTGAGAAAATATAGAAACTAAAAACTGGGAGTTGAATCAGGTGGTCAAACTGAAACAATGAATGAAAGTAATATATATTATATATATATATATGTACATATATATAATATATATGTTGGTCTCTTTCATGAGACACATATTGAGCAGCAAGCTTTCAAATATTTAAAGGGACATAGACAGAGCTAGGTTATTATATCCTGTTAAATGTAATACATACACATGCATAATCCATATATTCATACATCCGTAATTTGTGTATATATGCAATTTAACTTATGTATCTATAATTTAAATAACATATTTTTAAAAGTATGGATACAACATGCAGCCAACATTTATAGTTTCTTTCAAAATCTTTCTTTCAAAATGAGTTCTTTTGTTTCTTAGTATAATGTAATATTTGTTTATTAATAAATGTTAAATTCTCCATAGAACATTAACTATAAAAGAATAACTTGATAAAAACTTGTCCCATGAGAATATTTTAAAACTGAGAAAAATATTATATTAAAAACAAAAATAATAACAATCTTGGATTCTTACAGGACTCTAAGATTCATGAAATGCTTTCTAGCTTTTACCTTACTAGATTGTCCCAACAACCCAGTTAGTCTTAATAGCCCAACTTTACAAATTTAATAAGTTGAGTTGGACAAGGTATAACAACTAGTGATAATCACAAGCAGGATTTGAAAGTAGGGCTTCTGACTGAGGGTCCAAGTGCTGTTTTCAGTATTTGGCACAAGCACATGAAGAGCTAAAAGAACAGGGCTGACAAGTTTGCCAGTATGAGGGAAGCAGATGATAAAAACACATCCACACAAATTCAATGACTTAAGTAGTCATTGATGGGGTGCTTGGGATATATATATTTGTAACATCAGCCTACGTTTGTAACATCAGTCTGCAATATCAATTTATAACATCAGTTTGTAAATGGGGTGCTTTGGGATCTATGTCTGTATAATCAATTTGTAAAACCAGTCTGTAAAATCACACTTCCCCACCCCCAGTCTCAAAGCATTAACTCTGCCCCTTCCCCCTGCCAGCACTCTGCCCAGCAACAACTCATGAGCTGTTTATCTCTGCTTGGAACAATAACAAGCTACATACGAATCCTTCACTAAACTATCTATAAACATTTTAGCTTAGGCAAATGTTATCTCCCCTAGTAGAATTGCCAGCTGCACCATGAATCCTTCAGTGCCCTATCTATAGGTTAACTCCTTAGCCAATTATACCCATACTGTGTCTCCGTTGGCCTTGGTTCCCAATATCCATCTTGTCAAACATGAAATTGATGGGTGGCAGACTGGGTACTCCTCAGTTGGCTGTTATGGAGGGTAGACTTAAGTGACATGTCAGGCCTAAAACCACACCTAAAGGTAGCCCCCTCTTGGGCTATTTCCCAGTGAATCATGGGCAATATGCCTTCACAGTTGATATTAAAAGTGCATGTTCTTTTAAGCACTCCTTTAAGCACTCTTTTAACCACTCCTTAACTCCTCCCTGATCCCACCCCTTACTCACCTAGTTAGCATAATTGACACTTGATTTACTGTCTTGACTCCTTAAAACTATACCTGTGATTTCTGTAAGGTTGCAGGTTCCATAAGAATCCTTGCCCACTGTGCTGTGCAGCCTAACAATAAACCTTTACAATCTCAGCTTCCAAGTTTGCTTGAGCCTGGTGAATTCTTTCCAGACTGAATTGCAGAGTTCTGGTCACTGAGAGTGATCAGGGTCCCTGGCAGAACCTATTACCCTTCCCCCAACAGTCATTACTATAAGCAGGGAGTATGGGAGCAGCTAGGTGGCACTGAATAGAGTAGAATAAAATAGAGCGCACTGGCCCTGAAGTCAGGAAGAGCTGAGTTCAAATTTTATCTCAAACACTTAACACTAGCCATGTGATCTTGGGCAAGTCACAACCCCAATTGCCCTGCCTTCCCCCCTCCAAAAAGCAAAAAAAAAAAAGTATTTTTTTCTGCCAACCAGAATGTTAGGCCATGTTCTTCTGGAATCTCCCATGTATTATCTTGGCTAAATCTCCCATCCCTGCCTTCACAGTCTCCCCCCTCTACCCCAGTGTCCTGTTGCCTCAGTTGTTTTCAGTGCATTACTAGTCCTTACTCAGACTAAGGGAATGGACAAGGTTATTCATACTCAGGCAATTCATGTTACCTTAGTTATCAAGTCATATGTTTTATGTCTGTAAGCCCCATCCATGCTTAGAGAAAGCACATGCTGAACTAAGTTGAAAGAGCTGATTAAATGCTGTTAATTATTAATTTCCTATAGATATCAGAGTGTTAATGACTTTTTCCTTTCTAAGATGAGATACTTTCCATGGACAGCTCTGATTCAATGTCAACAGGTAGGTGGATTGAACATTTACCAAAGAGAATTTAATTATAGTCATCCATAGGCTCATAAGCATCAGATTCTTTTTGAGCTTCCTATATTTCAGTTAGCACATATCATCACATCATTTGACATAATGGAATTGTCTCTCTGTAAAAGTAAACATATATGAGAGAGAGAGAGAGAGAGAGAGAGATAAAGAGAGAGAGAGAGAGATGGAAGGAGGGAGGGAAGGGGGGAATGGGAGGGAGAGGAGAGAGAGAATTGATTTTTGCTCAGCATAGGCTCAATAAGTAAAATAATAGCACTTTATAACAAAGAAATGAAATATAATGAGAAAATATCTGTCAAGCCCACCATTTAATTAAACTCTTAGATTCCTCCCCCCTTTCCACATAGGAACAATCTAGACCCAGTAGTTCTTAGAAAGGTGTAGCTTGAAATTGTTTAGCTCTTCACAGTATGGAGCAAATAAAGAGGAAAATAATGTTCCCAAAAACAACAAAAAAACTTCCACAGGATACCTGACTCATAAAACCTCTGCAAAGGTTGAGAACCTAGAAGAATTCTAATGTTAGGAGTCATTACACATACATGTAGAATGCTAGATATATTGCACCCTAAAAAAGAGAAAGGTTGATACTCCCTCTTGATCTAAACTGAATGATTGAAGAAGGAATCAAGGACTTCTGATATCATTTGGTTTTTCACTAGGCCATCTGAAAAATAGAGTTAAGGGTAACAACAGTCATACCAAGTAAAGCCCAGAGCACCCACTGTGCTGGTGGTATTCTCAAATGCTAACCATGGCTGTGGCTTTGCCTTAGTTATGTCACTTCACTTTTTCTACCCACCCCACCCCACCCCCCACCTTGGCTCTAAGATAAAGAGGGTAGAGAAGAGGATGGAGAGGGAAAATGATTTACTTTCTGTTATCTGACTAATGGTGATTTCTATAGATAATCATCCACATGCTTAATATTAACACATTACAACAGCTCAACTGGAAGAATGGCATGTCACAAGAATGATCATTTGGACCCATGATAAGAGTTCTTTCTTGTCCCATGTCATTTCAATGATAGTTGAAGACATATGACTCAGAATGTATTAATGCTGAAAGAAGAAACTTTTGGCTAACGATTAGTCCCAGCTCCTAACCTCTGAGTCCTGGGAGGAGTTCCAGGTAGGATGAGTGAATTTTATTTTTAAGATCCTTTGAATGATATGGTCTCTTAGGGTAAATTCTTGGCTATGGAGATTTACTACCCAGAGTTTTTAGACACTGTTTCTCTGGTGGGATAAGGGAAAGATAGGCTTTTTTCTCATCCCAGCTTCTGGGCCAAAAATTCTTTTCTCTATCCCTGGAAATGTATCTGAAATGGAGACAGACCCTTTGTTATAATATATGTATTTACCCTTTAGTCAAAAACTTCGAAAGTACTCTCTTTGCCCTTTGATGAGCCTGGGTTGGTTGTTGCTACTACTGTTACAGCTCCTGCTTTTGTTTCTTTGTTGTTTTGTTTTCATTTTATATAAAGATAAGAAATTGGAAATAGGAATTCTAAGGTCATTGTTCATCTTTCCAAAGAGTTGAGGTTATTATACATTCTTCACCTTGGGTCTCCACATTAGGAATTAGAGCATGTTGTTGTTATAGTTCTGTCATTTCAGTCATGTCCCATTTTTGGGGACCCTACTTGGGGTTTTCTTGACAAAAATTCTGGTGTGGTTTGCCATTTCCCTTTCCAACTCATTTTGCAGATGAGGAAACTGAGGCAAATAAAGTTAACTTACTTGACAAGAGTCACACAGATAGTAAGTGTCGGAGACCAGATTTGAAATCAGGAACAAGAGTCTTCTGACTCCAGGCCCAGCACTCTATTCACTGTGTCACCAGTTGCCTTACGTTTTTCAAGTATACCCCAATTATAGAATTTTTAAAGGCTTAAGTTTCATAAGGGAAAATCTGTTAAATGACAGAAAAACTAGGTCAATCCATTATTTTTATGTCCTATAGACATATCCAGAATTTAATGGCCCAAATGGAGTGTTCTTTCTTAAAAAAAAAAAAAGAAATTGGCGTTGTCAATCTGTGAGACCTCTCCATGATCATTAATGTTAGTTACGATTGTGGTCCATGTGCTTGCAGTACGGACTAAAGACATGGACTGAGTGTCTGTGACACAGCGTGTACTGTACCTACCTGAAATCTCAGCTTTTAGCTCTCAGCATTTCCTTGGTCTCCTCCCAGAATCTGGAGTTTAAGGGAAGATCAATGGCTTCTGAGAAAAGAAGGAATTCTTTTGAGGATTATTGTAGAAAGATAATATTATCTTCTCTCTGTTGTTATTCTTTGCCTTCTCCCCAGAAATCAAGGGCTTTTTCTTCTAAATCCAAGCACTTTATAAATGAGCCTGAGAGTTTGCCCCAGGGCAATTGGTCTCTTGGTTCATAAGAATGTATTCTAGATAAAGAGTCATCTTATTCAGGTTCAAATCCTAACTTTTCATCTTGCTAGCTAGGTGACCCTGGTCAAATAAGTAAAATGGTTTAACTAGACCATCTCTAAACCAATGGTATTCTCGTCTTTTCTTCCAAGTAAATGCAGATTTCTTTCTATAAAATGTCCTAAGTAGACTTGAGTAAGGTAGGTTTGTCCCTCAGCTTTAATGTCATAAATCTTCTTAGTGATTGTGTGTGTGAAAGTGATATAAACTGAATGTGGAGATGGGGAGAAAGGGTTAGTTTAGGGACATTTGCTTGCAGTTAATTAAGGTCATTGGACTTCATACAGAGAAATGAATGGATGAATAGTTTTAATGTTTTTTTTTCTTATTCCAAATTGGTATTGGGAAAAGTTGATGGAATTTGGTAATTTGGGGAAAGATACATGGGAATATTACAAGATTCCTCAAAGATGACAAGGTCAAGTGGGTTTTGTGATATTTTAACAACTCTGATATGGCTGTGAAGCTTTATAAGGCTCAACATATGGAATGAGTTTAATAAAAGTGCATTGATTGACTTCTTGTTATAGGTTTCACTATATCACTATGACAACAGATGTACAACAGTCCACCAAAGCTTTCCCCAGTGACAATGCCATCATTACAGAAAATGCAGAGATTGCCCAATCTCCATCCAGTACACAGGATAAGCTGTGGAATTTCCTGAAGATTGTACTACAATTGCTTGGTGTAAGTCAACTGCCATTTATTTCTAAATGACTCAATCATAGTTAAGTATTGTCACCTAGAAGCTATGGGGTTTGCCCTTTGAGAAATGAAATTCATCAGTGAAGACCCCTGGGGTTGTTGAATTTCAGAACCCATTTAAAAAGAGCAATAAAAATGTTTTATCTCTTATTCTCTTAAATTACATGGGTATTACCTACTACAAGTATTAGACATACTTTTTTCTTAACTTCTAAAAGTAATTCTTACAGAGAAAGTAAGACAGAGAAGACACAAATGTCAAAGATAAGGACAAGGGCAAGGCTCATGAGAAGAAAACATAAAGGCAAAAAAATAGCATATTGGGGATTTGCATTTAGGCTGCAACTTATATGAAAAGTAGCTCTCAGAAGATAAAAAAGTGCAAAAAAGTTGTTCTTTTCAGGGTCTTGGTAAACTTTCTTTAAATGGTATTCAATAGAGATTCTGGTTAGGAAAAAAGAGAGAGAAAGAACCCTCAGTTTATCAGCTAATCAAAGACAATCTGATGTGTGTGTGTCTGTGTGTGTGTGTGTGTGTGTGTGTGTGTACAGATGGAGCAAGGAGTATGGAGAAAAGGGAGGAGAAGAAGGAGAGAGTGGAAATGAGGACACAATGGGAGATAGCATGAGGGAAGGAAAGGGAGAGGAAGAGGGCCATGATAGATATTAAAAATATTTTTGTTCTATCATATTTCTGTTCCATTTTGACATTTCAAACATTTATTTCTTTTTGTCATATATACCATATAAATACTACAAAAACTTTGAAGTGCCACAAAATGCCAGTTATTTCTACTACATATATAAAAATATAATTATTACATACATAATTTAGTTAGATGGACAAATTATCAGCATTGAGAAATTTTGTGCATTCTACAAAAACAAGAATAACTTGTGTTAGGATGAGAAAAGCCCCCATGGGTGGCTACATTGTAAATTATGTTTCACCATATTCTCTTCTGGGAATAATGGACTGTATCCATATTGGGGCTTTTTTTCTCAATACAGTTTCTCTTCATTTTTACTTACCCTGTGTAGAATTTCACTACACAATTGTGATTAAATTAAATTGTCTTCACATTTTTAAGAAATTTGGGAGCTAGGACTATTGGTTGAGAAATTAAGTTCTGCCCATTTTGATGGAAAAATAAATTATCTTTTAAAATTTTATTTTAATAGTATTTTATTTTTTCCCAATTATATGTCAAGTCAACTTTTAGCATTCATTTTAGCAAGATTCTGAGTTCCAAATTTTTCTCCCTCCCATCCTCCTCGCCCCTCTTCCAAAAATGGTGGGCAATTTAATAGTTATACATATGCTATCACTTAAATTGTATTTCCAGATTAGCCACAGTTGTGAAAAGTGAAACACATCAAAAAGGGAAAAAAACACTAAAAAGAATAAAGTGAAAAAAATTATGCTTCAATCTGCATTCAGCTTTTTCTTCCATGACACCTTTGTACTTGTCTTAGATCATTGTGTTGCTGAGAAAAGCTGAGTCATTCACAGTTGATCATCACACAGTGTTGCTGACACTGCATACATTTTCCTGGTTCTGACCATTTAACTTTCCATGAGTTCATACTAGTCTTTCCATGTTTTTCTGAAATCTGCCTGTTCATCATTTCTTATTGCTCAATAACATTCAATTACATATATATGTACATGTATATATATATATATATATATATATATATATATATATATATATATATATATACCACAGTTTGTTCAGTCATTCCCCCACTTGATGGACATCCCCTAAATTTCCAATTCTTTGCCATTACAAAAAGAACCATTACAAATATTTTTGCATATGTAGGTCCTTCAACCTTTTCTATGATCTCTTTGGGATACAGACCTAGTAGTGGTATTGCTGGATCAAAGAGTATGCACAGTTTGGTTACCCTTTGGGCACAGTTCCAAATTGCTCTCGAGAATGGTTGGATCAGTTCACAACTCCATCAACAATCCATTACTGTCCCGATTTTATGACATTCTCTCCAACATTTATCATTTTCCTTTTGACATATTCGCCAATCTCATAGGTGTGAAGTGGTACCTCAGAGTTGTTTTAATTTGCATTTCTCTAATGAAAAGTGATTTGGAGCACTTCTTCATATGCCTATAGATAGCTTTGATTTCTTCATCTGAAAACTGCCTATTCATATCCTTTGAACATTTATTAATTGGGGAATGACTCACATTCTTATAAATTTGACTCAGTTCTCCATATATTTGAAAAACAAAACCTTTATCAGAGACACTTGCTGTAAACTGTTTCCCAGCTTTCTTCTAATCTTGATTACATTGGTTTTGTTTGTACAAAAGCTTTTGTTTAATTTAATTAAAATGATCCATTTTACATTTCATAATTCTCTTGTTTGGTCATGAACCTGTAACTCACTTAACTTCTCCTTCAAGAATTTGGATTCCAGGGGCAGCTAGGTGGCACAGTGAATAGAGCCCCAGCCCTGAAGTCAGGAGGACTTGGGTTCAAATCCAACCTCAGACAGTTGACACTTGAGTAGCTGTGTGACCTTGGGCAAGTCACTTAACCCCAATTGCCTTGCCTTTCTCCCTCAAAGAAAAATATATGTTTGGTATTAATATTTCTTCATTGTCTATGGTACCTTTCATCAAAATGTAGCTTCCTTCCTTATTGTTTTTTATTTTTTTTTACTTTTTTTTTTTGGAGGGTAATTGGGGCTAAGTGACTTGCCCAAGGTCACATGGCTAGTTTTTGTGTTAAGTGTCTGAGGCCGGATTTGAACTCAGATACTCCTGGCTCCAGGGCCAGTACTCTATTCACCCAGCCACTCCCCCCTTCCTTATCTTTTTTTATAATTAGGTCTATTTTTGCCTTTTCTTTATCTGAGATCAGTATTTCTACCCCTGCTTTTTTTTTTAACTTCTGTTGAAACATAATAGATTCTACTCCAGTTCCTTACTTTTATTCTGCATATGTGTGTTTGCTTCAAGTTTTTTTGTTGTAAACAACATATAGGATTCTGTACGTTATGCTATCTGCTTCTGTTTTATGGGAGAATTCAGTCCATTCACATTCACAGTTATGATTACTAACTCTGTATTCCTCTCCATCCTATTTTTGTCCAGTTTTTTTTCTCTCTTACCTTTCAACCTTTCCCTCCTCACCAGTGTTTTGCTTCGGTCTACCATCTCCCCTGATCTGTCCTCTCTTTTGTCAGTTTGCACCCCTGTCTAAATTTAATGTTCTTGCCTCCTACTTCCCTATTGGGTAAGTCAATTTCTATATTCAAATAATTGTACATATTATTCCCTCTTTCATCCAATAATGAAAGTAAGATTAAAGGGATGCCCATCACCTCCCTTCTCATTTATCCCTTCACTTTAAAAGGTCATTCTCACCTCTTCATGGGAAAAAATTTACGCCATTCCACATCTCCCTTGCTTCTGTACCCAGTATATTATTCTTTCTGATCCTTTAATTATTTTTGTCATTCCCTCAAATTCATCTTATATCTGTACCCTCTGTCTATGTATATTCCTTCTAGCTGTAATATTAGTGATACACTTTTTAAGAATTACAAGCATCATCTTCCCATGAAGGGATGTAAATGGTTTGGTTCTATTGAATTTTTGGTTTAATTCTGGTCTTCTCCTTATGAAAGCTTGAAGTCCTTCTATTCCACTGAATGATCATTTTTTTCCTGATGTATTAGGCTTAATTTCACTGGGTAAGTGATTCTTGGTTGTAGTCCTAGTCCTTATGCCTTCCAGAATATCATGTTCCATGATTTCTGTTGCATTAATGTTGCAGCTGCTAAATACTATGTAATCCTGATTGTGACTCCCCAATATATTTTTTTTTCTTTTTGTCCACTAGCAGTATTTTTCCTTGACTTGATAGTTCTGAATTTTAGTTATAATATTCCTTGGAATTTTTATTTTGAGATGTCTTTCTTGAGGTGATCAGTGGATTCTTTCAATGCCTATTTTGCCCTCTATTTCCAGGATATCAGAGTAGTTTTCCTTGATAATTTCTTGAAAGAAGTTCTCCAGGTTCTCCTTTTCATCATGACCTTCAGGTAATTCAATGATTCTGACATTTTCTCTCCTGGATCTATTTTCCAAGTCAGTTGTGTTTTGTTTTTTTTTTTCCCCAGTGTGGTATTTCACATTTTCTCCTATTTTTTCATTCTTTTGAATTTCTCATTGATTCTTGATGTCTCATAGAGTCATTTGTTTCCACTTGCTCAATTCTAACTTTTAAGGAGTTGTTCTCTTTAATTAGCTTTTGTATATCCTTTTTTATTTGGCCAGTTGTGCTTTTTAAGGAGCCGTTTTCTTCAGTGGGTTTTTTTCCCCTTTTCCATTTGGCTAATTCTACTTTTTAAGCTGTTGTTTTCTTTTTCCAAGCTGTTGACTCTTTTTTCATAAATCTTTTACACCACTCTCATTTCTTTTCCCAATTTTTCTTCTACCTCTCTCACATGATTTTTAATCTCCTTTTTTTAGTTCTTCAATGATTTCTTTCTGGGCTCGAGATCACTTCCCATTTTTCTTTAGGGTTTCACCCATAGGTGCTTTGACATTGTTGACCTCTTCTCAATTTGTGTCTTGATCTTCACTGTCAATATAATAACTTTCTGTGGTCAGATTTTTAAAATTATTTTTTGTTCATCTTTTTTCGTCTTGTTCCTTTCTGTTAAATTTGAGGTCTGTACCTGGGGTGAAAGGGGCACTGTCTCAGTCTTCTTGTGCCAGAAGCTGCAGGCCCTGGCTGTGTAGCTGGTGCTGCACTGATGTTTCCCTGATGCCCATGGAGGACCCTCATGTCTGGTGTTATGCTGGCATAGCATCTGGCAACTTACCTGGTGCTAAGCCAGGGTCCTAGTGCTGGGTGTCTGGCATGTGCTGAAGTCAGTGGGCTATTTATGCATTTCCCCATGGCTACACTGAAGCACATGGTGATCTGGCTGCTGGAGATTGCTTGTTTGCCTACAGCTATACTGAAGCACATGGTGGTTCTCAGAGCTGAGTTCTGCCTGTTCCCCTAGCTATACTGAGTCATGTGGGAGGATCCTGGTATTGGTATTTGCCTGCTCCACTATACTGGGGCTCAGGATCTACCTCCAGTTTTCTGAGGTGGGGCTTGCTGCTGTTTTACTGGGATGCTTACTGTCCTGGACTGTGCTCTCTTTTACCTAAGTGAGATAGACCTTTCCTGCCAATATTCCAAGTTTCTTGGGCTCAAAGATTCTTTTACCTCATCTTTTTTCTGGTTCTGCTATTCCAGGATTTGTTTAGGAGTACTATTTTATGGTCATTTGGAGGTGAATATGGAAGAGTTTTACGACTTATTCCACCATTTTGTCTCCTGGAAGTAAAAATAAATCATGTTTATAGAAATCCTAAGACTACCATAATGAGGTTGCTTCTTAGTGCTCCTAGAGAGCCATCTAGAATTAGAAGTATTCAGTAATTTATAGGCACTTTTTCAGGTATGGATTACTGAGATAGACATAGACAGAGAAAAACACACAGACACAAAGAAAGAGGGAGAGAAAGGGAAAGGGAGAGAGATGGAGAATAATAGAGGCAGAGAGAGAGGAGAGAAGAGAAGAGAGCAGAATAGAAAAGAACAGAACAGAACAGAGAAAGATCATATCATCAAAGAGTTGAATGTGCAGATTACTAAAGTCAAGGATGATAACGATGATTGAGGGTACTTCAACATGTAAATTGATGCCTGTAAGTAGAGAGGCTAAAGTTGGGGTAGAGAGGAAGACTCTGAGATAAGTAGTGAACTCATTGAGAAAGGAAAGAGAATGTTTGTGGGGGGTAGGAATCAGAGAGAGCAATTATGATGCTAGAGATAGATTAATGTATTTATTTGGCTTGAACTACAAAGGAAAATTTGGATAGTGACTGATTGTATGAAGAAGGTCTGGAAGTAGTGATGAAGAGGACACATCCAGGACTGAAGAAGTTTACCAGGGTTGGATGCTGTGTCTTCTGGCAGGGGATGGGTTTTTGTTAGTGCAGGAAGATGAAAGGACTGTATGGAGAAGTTTAATATTAAAGACATTTTGTGAAAAGTAAGATGGGTGTAGCATGGGACACCAAGGAAGATGAGAGTAGAGGAACATGGTGACTTAGGAAAGGAACAGGTAATAGCAATGGAAGGGAACAGGAAGTAATTTTATGGGAAAGGAACCTCTTCCTAAGCAATCTGAGCAATCAATTCTAGGAATTCTGAGTAAACCATAAGCCAGCAGTCACACAGTTCCCAACAGGAGGGATAATGAGGATCAATGCCATGACTTCAGTATCTCTTTCATAAGCAATTCAGTAAAGGACATTTCAACTTATACTTCCTCCTGAATCCTTCCTTGGTGACTATATCCTACAGGTGTATCCTTCCTGATCTTAATACTCACTTTGCACTGATCATATACAAACTCTTTTTCTAATCAGGAATCCTTGTGTGTATGATATTTGTCCCAACTAGCACATGAACCCAATGATGATGATGATGATGATGATGATGATTGTTGGGGTCTCATGATGTGTTGTGGTAAAAGAATTCAGAATCAGACCACCTCTAAACTAAGTATAAGCAATTATTAAGATTGATGCCTCTCGTCGGTCCGAGCTGTAGCAAGGGGCTGTGCAAACAGCGACGAGTTCCCCAGCTTTCAGCTTTTCACCGGCTTTCCTTCTCCACCTCCAACACCTTCCCCCACTGTAGCCATGACGGAACAGGCCATCTCCTTCGCCAAGGACTTCCTGGCCGGTGGCATCGCCGCCGCTATCTCCAAGACCACGGTGGCCCCCATCGAGAGAGTTAAGCTACTGTTGCAGGTGCAGCATGCAAGTAAACAAATTGCTGCAGATAAGCAGTACAAAGGCATAATGGATTGTATAGTCCGAATTCCAAAGGAACAAGGGGTGCTTTCCTTCTGGTGGGGTAACTTAGCAAATGTCATCAGATATTTCCCCACCCAGGCCCTTAACTTTGCCTTTAAGGATAAGTATAAGCAGGTGTTTTTGGGAGGAGTGGACAAGCACACACAGTTTTGGAGGTATTTTGCTGGCAATCTTGCCTCTGGTGGTGCAGCTGGAGCCACTTCTCTCTGCTTTGTCTACCCCTTGGATTTTGCGAGAACCCGCTTGGCAGCTGATGTTGGAAAATCTGGCACTGAGAGAGAATTCAAAGGCCTGGGAGACTGCCTTGTGAAAATCACCAAGTCTGATGGAATTAGGGGCTTGTATCAAGGTTTCAATGTCTTAGTGCAGGGTATCATTATCTATAGAGCAGCTTACTTTGGAATCTATGATACAGCAAAAGGTATGCTCCCAGGTCCAAAGAACACTCATATTGTGATAAGCTGGATGATTGCACAATCCGTGACTGCTGTAGCAGGTGTGGTCTCCTATCCCTTTAATACTGTAAGAAGGCGAATGATGATGCAGTCTGGTCGCAAAGGAGCTGATATCATGTACACTGGGACAATTGACTGCTGGAAGAAGATTGCTAAAGATGAGGGTGGCAAAGCTTTCTTCAAGGGTGCCTGGTCCAATGTTCTTAGAGGCATGGGTGGAGCTTTTGTGCTTGTCCTGTATGATGAATTGAAGAAAGTAATCTAAGTACATCCTAATTTAAAAAGGAACCAGTGAATATAGATCATGTAGAATACTTAACCATACTTAGCATTTTGGACCATTGACCTTCAAGAAATTCCTGTTGTCTTTTTATCCAGGCCAGATCATGTTTGTAGGGGAGCCAGGAAAAGCTCTTAGGAAAAGGGACTCATTTATTGTGATCCATTATTCACACAGAGGAACTGATAATGATTCAGTATATTGATTCTATTGGTTTTGGGGAAAATAACAGTTACTGTGGGTCCAAGGAGGCAGATCAACTTAGACCATCTAGTTTAAATGCTCTTTTGTAGGACCATAATTTGTGTTTAAGTATTTATTTTAAAAAATCATGTCTCCCATTTGTACTTAAGCACTGTATATACTATTTTGCACAGCTGACTTTGGCAGTTATGATGATCTGTGTTGGGCATTCTGCTGTAAAACAATAAATACACAGAAGACATAAAAAAAAAAAGATTGATGCCTCTCATGAAGTGGGTTAAGTTCCAAGATGAATAAGCCTGAAATCCTAGCAAGATATTCCAGTCAGACTCAATTGCCTCTAGCTATGTCCCATTTTACACAACCCTTTTCTCTTTCTGGGACCCAGGAAAGGGTTAAGTGCCAATCCTATTCCAAAATGCAGCTTTAAAACCTGCCTCTCTTTGATCAGTGAAGTGATCCCTTTTTCTCTTAGATAGATCTGAAGGGAGAAGTTTCCCCCTTCCTCTTTTTGTCCCCCCCACCTCCAGAACTTGGCCAGGGTCCAAGAAAGGAGAGACAGAGAAAAAGAGAGACAGAGACAGAGACAGACAGAGAGACAGACAAAGAGAGATAGAGACTGAGACACAGAAAGAGGTGTTTTTCTTGTTTTTTTGCCAACAACCATTCTTTAAGAGACCATCAATCTTTCTAGCCCAGGTACGTTTTTTTTTTCTTTTCTGGATGACTGCATTTTATATCTTATAAGGTGGCAAACACAGAGATTTTTACACAGACACAGAGTGGACAAATACAAACAGAAAGCACAGATAGTGATAACTCTTCTTGCTCTTCCAGATTTTATAGAGACCAAGTTCTATTACAGTTTACAGTCCCATATGATGGAAGTTGGGACCAAATTCAAGGAAGCATGAGAAAAGCATGGCATCCCATCAAAGAATGAAGAAAAATATTGAGCTCAGAAAGAACTCCCCATGAAATTCCCAGAGTATGCTCTGTCTAGAGGGATTTGTCAGCTGCAAGGGTTTTGGCACTAAGACCAAGTGATCCAGTCAAGCCTTCCTAGGTGCTTGAAGGGCTTCCCAGCTAAGAGAAGGGAAAAATATAGGCTTTCCTTGGGATTAGAGGGGGTCCAAATCAGAGGCTGCTCCAAGTGGAGGGAGGATCAGAGTCAAAGACCTTGCCCACCCAGGTACACCAAAAACAGTTAAGATTTCGACTCTGTCCATCCAGGGATGCCAAAAACTATTGGGGTCTGATGATGTGTTGTGATAGAACTGTCTCAAAGAATTTAGAGTCAAACCACATCTAATCCAAATAGGCATTTATTGAAATTGATACCTCTCATGAAGTGAGCTAAGTTCCAAAAGGGATTAGAAACTTCAAAGAAAGCAAGATGGATTTTTATAGGGTAAAGATACAACTGCATAACAGAAATTACGAATATTAAAAATGCAGGATGGGTTTGTTAAGAGATTAAGTAATAGGGGAAGGGTCCAAGCCACAGTGGAACTGCACACGAGATTATCCACAATGCTTATAGAATAACCCCACATGTCTTCTCCATTGGTGGTATGTATGTATGATAATGATAGTATAATTAACCTCTCTACATCTTGAGTTCACTCTAGTTCAGTTCTTTACTATTACTGCACAGGTGCCTACTTAGGGAAATTCACTTCTATTGTTTTGGGGTCCACATCCTACTTGAACATCCTGGTGGTGCTGCTTTCTGATCAGCCAAGTATTGTGATCCTGTCTGAGACTAGATGAAAGTTATTGTGGTTGAGTACATGAACATACCTGCTGTTTCTGTGGAAAATATGTGGAATGGGTCTGGGGGCAGTGATTAGCTAGAGGCAGTGGCTGAGATCATCACATCACATGGACACATCTTCTGTGAGAAATATAGCTTTGTGGACAGACATGTTGTTCTAGTAAGCAAGGAGGCACATATGACGAAGTTAAAATATCACAGGGTTGGCAGGGGGAGTGGCTTGGTAAGGGCAATGGGCCTGCTGTTCAGTTGGGCTTATAAGGAAGTTAGAATATTGGGGCTGGAGGCAGCTTTCTTAAGATTTCCATGAATGATGATGATGTCAATGATGATGCTGATTATGATAGTTAACATGTACATGGAGCTTTCATGGTTACAAAGTGCTTTATAAATAGCATCTCGTTTTTTTTCCCTAAAAACAGTCCTGGTAGGTAGATGTAATTAATATCCCTATTTTACAGATGATGAAATTGTGGGCAAATACTTAGTGACCTCTCTATGGTCACACAGCCAAGTATCTGAGGTAGGATTTGGATAAACTCAAGTCTTCCTAACTCCCAAGCCATCATTAGCACTTAGTGTAGTGCTGACTATGCAGCACATGCTTGATAAACGCTATTTGAGAGTTAAAAGATCTTCCTGGCTATGTTTAAGCATAGAGAAAATGTTTTCCCTCACTGAGCCCATTGCCAATTTTAGTGATATAACCCCACACGTCTACTCCAACATCCAGGGGCTTCTTCCTTGATCTGCTTTGCATGACACAGAGACAATGACTACAATGGGTCTATATATTCTTCAGTTAGTGACTCTCCTGTTGCAAACTCTCTCCTTCCTTATAGCCTCTTTCTCCCATCTAGGCACTTCAAATCTTAATTGGACTGATTAATACCAGCTTATGGACGAAGTGGGCCTCATGGCTGTTTAAAGAAAGGCAAGGAAGATGTGATTTTGCGATCTTTACTTCAGGCTATGCCATTTGGGGAGGACTGAGTGTGAGTACATTGATAAAGTTACTTTTCTGATGTATCATAAAATGTTTCATTTAGAACTGCTAGATAATGGGACACAGAACAACAGAACTAGAAAAAATCTTTTGGCATCATCCAGCAAAAGCCTTTATTATAAGAGGTGGGTTTGCAACTGAAGCCCAGAAAAGACAAGTGACTTGTCCATGGTCACATAAAGAGATTTCAGTAATATTGTCATGGAATCTGGTGCTTCATTACCTCTCCTCCTCACTATTCCCACTTAACAATGTGCTCAAGTCATTCCTTAGTGAGCTATATATTACTTATTCAGCTGTGGATTTCTCATACAAGTCAGTGGGCTAGAGTTAATTTTTTTTTTTAACAAATGCTTTATTAACTTCTGGTTTACATCATTCATTTCTGCCAAATTTTGAGTTACAATTTTTCCCCATTTTTCCCCTACCCACCACCCCAGAATAGCAGTCCCACAAGATATCCCCTTATCCAATCTGTTCTCTCCCATATCTTCTCCCATACCCCCTTCGACTTTACCATTAGGGCAAGGTGAATCTCTGTGCCCCAATGCCTGAACATCTTATCTCCCAATTACATGCAAAATAGTATTAATAATAGTATTTATATATATTTGAAACATTTAATTTTAAAACTTCAAATTTCAGATCCATTCCCTTCCTCCCTTGTCACCCATTCCCTCTGGGAACATAAGTAAATCAGTATGTGTTGAACATGTATAGCTATGCAAAACATTACCATAGTAGATATATTGTAAAAGGCTGCTTATATTTCCCTCCCACCAATCCCACCCCCCACCTGGTCCATTCCCTAATTTGATCCTATCCCTGTTCGAAAGTGGGTACTTCCAACCTCCCCTCCCCCCAAAATGCCCTCCCCTCCATCATCCCCCCTCTCATCCCCCTTCCCCCTATTCTCCTGCAGGGTGAGATACCCCATTTAGTATGTATGTCATTCTCTCCCTGAGCCAAATTCAGTGAGAATATGGTTTTGCTTTTTTGCCTTTCTGTTCTTCCCCTCCCCTGCAACCATTTCCCCTTGCTTCTTCTACATGAGTTTACTCTACCCTGTCTCTCCCCATCTCCTCTTGCCACTTTCCTCTCTCACCTCATAAATTCACCCCTTAAGTATCATCCCTTCCCACCAAATTCGACCTGTGCCCCTATCCATGTATAACTGTAAACATATATACAAACATTCACATATGTATTCATATGCCTATATAACCTTCTTCAATTATTTTCATACTGAGAAAGGTTTCATCAGTCACAGTTATTGTTTTTCTATGGAGGAACGTAAACAGTTCAACTTTGATAAGTTCCTTTTTATTTCTTTTCCCTGATTACCTTCTCAAGCATATCTTGCTTCTTGTGTCTGAATGTCAAATTTTCTATTCAACTCTGGTTTTTTTCCTCAAGAATGCTTGAAAGTCCTTTATTCCACTGAATGACCATATTTTCCCCTAAAACAAAATACTCAGTTTTGCTGGGTAGGTGACCCTTGGGTTCAGTCCCAGCTCTTTTGCCCTCTGGAATGTCATATTCCATGCCCTTTGATACCTCAGTGTAGAAGCTGCCAGGTCCTGGGCTATTCTGATTGCGTTTCCACAATATTGAAATTGTTTCTTCCTGGCTGCTTGGAGTATTTTCTCCTTGATCTGGGAATTCTGGAACCTGGCTATAATATTGCTGGGGGTTTTCTTTTGGGATCTTTTTCAGGAGGTAATCTGTGGATTCTTTCAACCTCTATTTCCCCCTCTGGGTCTAAAACATCAGGGCAATTTTCCTTGAGAATTTCTTGAAGGATGATTTCTAGGTTGTTTCTTTGATCATGGCTTCCAGGTAGTCCAATATTTTTAAAATTATCTCTCCTTGACCTATTTTCCAGGTCAGTGGTTTTTCCCATGAGATATTTCACATTGCCTTCTATTCTTTCATTTGTTTGAATCTGTTTATCATTAGATTCCATTTGCTCCAGTCTAACTCTGAAGGAATGAATCTCCTCAGCGAGTTTTTGAGATTCTTATTCCATCTGGAAAATTTGCCTTTTTAAGGCATTCTTCTCCTCACTGCCCTTTTGGGCCTCCTTTGCCATTTGATTTAGTCTATTTTTAAGGTGTTATTTTTCTCAGTCAGGCTGTTGACCCTCATTTCATACTTTTCCTGCATCCTTCTTATTTCTCTTCCCAATTTTTCCTCCACTTCTCTTATTTGATTTTTAAAATCCTTCTTAAGGTCCTCTATGGCCTGTAACCTGCTCATATTTTCATTTGGGGCTTTTGGAGCAGGATTTCTGACCTCACAGTCCTCCTCCTGTTCCATGCTTCAATCATCTTTGCCCCCAAAATAGGAGTCTAATGTTGCATTTTTCTATTTATTTTGTTTCCTTTGTCTAGGCATGTTGCCACTTAATTACTTGACTTTTGGGCTTGTTGCCACAGTGAGACTCTGCCACCAGACAGGGGAGCTTCTGTCCCAAACATTGGGGTCTTCACAACTTCCGGAGTTGGGTGGCCTCTGTAAAGCCTCCACACACTCTGGCAAGTTGGATACCCACCCCAGACCTCCCCCCACTCAGATCAAAATCCAGATCCAAGAAGGTTAAGGCAAGAGCAATTAACACCCAAGACTGATCGCTAGATCTCCCTACAGTTCGCAGGCCAGGAGCTGAAGCTGCCACTGAAACTGCAAAATGGAGAGTGTGCTGTGTCTCCTCAGCCACTTCTTGCCCCCAGGGGAAGAAGCCAACATGTTCCCCAAATACTGGTCCCAGAGTCCATAGGGCACTAACCTCTCACTTTGTCCCAGGGATGTCTGTGTTGATAATTCTGGAATCACCACAGCTGCTGGTGTTCTGGGGTCCCTCCAGCCAGCTGCTGGCCTGGCTGCTGGCCCAGCTGCTGGCCTGGCTGCCCTGGGGCTAAAACCGTGGCTCACACAGACCTGGGTTTGGCTCCCTGCGGGCTGTGCTGTCAGCTCCCAGAGTGCTGCACTGGGCCCTCCCTGCAGGGCTTCTGGGCTGTCCTCAGAGGGAGGTTAGCTTCTCTGTGTCCTTCTGTGGGTGCTGGAGCTCCAGAAGTTGTTCAGAGTCCCTTTTTACATGGTTTGGAAGTGGTCTGGGGGGAGAGCACCTTGGAAGTGCTGTTTCTACTCCTCCATCTTGTCTCCACCCCCTCTTCCCCCCTGCTAGAGTTAAATTAACCAAAAATATCACAATCCATAATTTGAAAGATCCTTGAGCTGAAAAAGAATAAATGGAAGATTTGTTACTATATCCAAACTCAAAATGAAAATATTTCATTTTCTCCCAAAGAGATAAGAGCGTAGAATAGTATAGCTTCAAAGGAAAATAGAATATGAAACAGAGCTAGAAAATATGGTTGAACGATCAGACAAGAGGACTTTTCAGTTACCAAAACCCCAGACCACAGCCAACCCTACATCCCTATCTCCCTTTACAGAACATTTCTCTTCATCTATAGGGGTAATCAAAGCAAGGTCTACCCACTTTTCCTTCCCCTTTTCAACCATTCTTCACCTTTCCTCACCCACTCTCCTGCAGACTCTTCTCTTCCTAAGAGACCACAGGAGTCACTTTCCCCTCATCATTAGCCCTCAATTTGACCCATACATATCTCCATTCTGTTTTCTGGTACAAACAGATTGAACTACAGTCCTAGGTTGTTTCTGTATATCCTGTCTTCAAGATAAGTATGTTTTTGCTGGGATAGTGTACATATTTTCATGTCTTATTTTTTTACTTCTCTTCTTCTAGATTGTCCTGTACTTTTTTGTATTTCTGTTCATAATCTACCACTCTGTCTTTGGGGGATTGTTGTGAGACTTGCCATTGTAGATAAAAAAAATTCTCTTTTAGTCATTATTATTGCTAATCAGGTCATATGTTCTGTTCTCATGGGTCTAATTTCTCTTTTAAATCCATAAGAAACAATGTTTTGTGGTTCCATATCTTCCTCAAGTTCAAGATGGTCTTTGGTTTTATTAAGTGCTGAATCATTTTCCTTTGTTTTGTAGTATTTACTCAAAGATACCTAGATTCATTTAGTAGATATAAGGATCATATATATTTTTTCTGTCAATATTTTCCTTTTTCATTTATCTGCTTTTGTTCAAGGTCATTAAGTTTTCTTTTTCCTAAGATCTTTGGTGATTTCTGGTTTTTTCCTTTTATTTTCCACTATGACTTAATTTCTGCCTTCCCACTGATGGTGATTTCCCTGGAGCTGAACCTCAAATTGTCTCATCTTTCTTCCAGTCTGTATAATTCACTCTCCACCAGCCTAAATCTCTGTGATAAGTGGTTTTGGAGAAACAGAACTGATTCCAAATGGATGCAGGGTTTTTCATTCAGGCTTAGTAAAGTGCCCCATGAATGCCACACACCACCTCCCTACACATACAGTTCAGGTTGTCTATAACAGTACCATAAAGCTTTGGACACCTAGATTACTGCCATGGCACTGTCTGTGCTGCCCAGAAATTTTTCCAAAGGCTTGAGCATGGATGTACATAGCACTGGAAAGAGGTGAAGGGCTCCATGCTTTGGGGTTGCACTTTGTTAAAAGTTCTTGTGTTGGGTCCTTGAGTTTTGTTATAAATTCATGTGTTGGGAGATTAAGTTGGCTTGTGTGGCCTCACTGCCAGTAGCATGGCTGGCAGTGCAGAAGGGGATTCTGAATGAGCTGAGGCTAGTTGTCAGTTTGTGATTTTTTTAAACTTTGTTTTGGATCCTAGATGCCTTAGACCACTGAGACAGCTGAGATTGCTTTATGTTAGGTATATAATTTCTGTCTTGGAGATACTTCAGAGGTTGTGGAAATCAGGGAAAATGATTAGTCATCTATCTTGTGGTACATATGATTTGAAAGTCAATCACATGGTTTCTAATGTCTTTTCCAACTTGGAAATTTATGACCCTATTAACAGTCCCCTCATCTTCTTATTCTATCATGTGGTCCAAGTGCCAGCATTAGAGGTAATGACCTTACAATTGCAAACACTCCTTAAGTCTTCAAATATTATTTGGTAAGATTCGTGTACACCTAGGAACTGGCATAGTGTAAACTATTATCAGTTGACACATTTTAGGAAGATGAGTGGCTGAATGAATGAAGTCAAGAGTTTATTGATCTGAGAGGAAATTGATGGTGGAAAGTAGACATCAGGAAATGGCATAGAATGATAATTAGAGAGGCCCTTAAAAACATTTTGGATGTATTTCACAAATTCACCCACAGTCAGGTTCGTACACAGAACTTTTTGATATCTTTAATGTACAGACTGCAAACTTTGCAGAAGAAGGCAATAACACTTTTAATAAAGACTTTTTAAAAAATTGTCAAAGAGAGTCAATAACCTCATCACCAGTAGAAATAGCACCAAACAATGATAAACTTGCATTGTTCTCCTTCATAAATTCAACCAATTGGTTCCTTACCAGTGTCCATGAGTTTTCCATCATGTCTAGAATGATGCTTTTTACCAGGTTCACCTGTGAGTGAACATAACAATTCATTTAATCATCGAAGTATAACAGTGCCAACTGTGAAGACAGTGTTAATATTAACTCCACAGGGAGCATAGAGACCTTATCAGTCAGATGTATGTCATGTTAGGTTCAGTATAAAAAATTGATTTATACATTTTGATAGATTTTTATTACAGATGATGGGCTGTTTATCTCATCTTTTCTGTTTAGTTACCAGAGAGAACAATCCTTATTAGTTTTGTGAGAGGTATAGACTTGACAGGGATTCAATTAATGCAGATTGATTAATTTCCACTAGCATTAAAATCAATAGAAGAAATAGCAGATGGTCCAGCAAAAATTATTGGGAAGAGTTCTCCTTTTCCTTCTTTTCCTCTTTTCTGTTTCTCACCATATCAGATCTGAGGCTTTAGAGAATGTAAAGAATTAATAAAAGCTGGGGAAAATGTGGTGATTGACTTCATATTTAACTCACTTTTCTCTAATTTACAGTTTACCTTCTCAGGCATTTTCTCACTTATTTCTGCAAAGATATCCTCCAAAGCTCTGGTAAGTGACAACATTGCCTCTTTCACCAAGTGGCAAGTAAAAAAGAACAGTTTGACATATTCCTCTTATCTCTAAGAATTAGTAAGCATCATGTCTCATTCTCTCATTATAAAGGCCAGGGAAAAGTGGGATGATTAACTTGGCTTAAAGTGGGGTCACCTTACTACATGTAGCTGGGGGGATAAACTAATGGACAGGCACACAAATAAATGAAGTCAGAAACAGTAATATCTTCTAGGAGGAAAGAGTTATTTTTTTTTGAGGGCAATTGGGATTAAGTAACTTGCCCAAGGTCACACGGCTAGGTTTTTGTTTGTGTGTGCATTAACTGTCTGAGGTTGGATCCGAACTCAGGTCCTTCTGACTCCAGGGCCAACGCTCTACTCACTGTGCCACCTAGCCGCCCCGGGAAAGAGTTATTTTTAAGCATTCTATATAGAGTTGTCATCACTGCTGAGATGTTATTCAAATTGAAATTCAATTACTATTTATTAAGCAACTGTGATAGTGAGGGGCTTCTGTTAGAGTGGTGGAACCTTGAGAGACAGAGGACTTCAGTCAAAACTGTAGGAGAAGCATGTGGGAGAGATGGAAAGTAAAATTTTAAGTCTTTCCTTCAGGTGAAATGCTGCCTGGCAACAAGCCTTTTAAGTGCCTCAGCTGCACTAACTGGAATAATTATAATTCAACTTGATATGATTGTAAAGCACGAATGCCAGAGAGGTCATGAAGATTTCACATGCTATGAGAACATACTTACTATCACTGTAAGTGTTTCTGTTTTTCATATCTGATACTACATAGGGACCTTGCTTTCCCCTTCATCTTTTTATGGGAACAGTTGTTTGAACCACAAGAACCTAAGTAGTTTGCCTTAGCAACTTTTAGTGAAAATTTAAGGATCTCAGGAAACACCTCCAAGGGAGTGTCCCAGTTGTCCCAGCTTTCGGGCCTTAATGGGATCAGAAGTGAGATACAACAGCACCCTGCTATAGATCTTTCCTTCCCATCCAAAAAGGAACTCTGGTAAACTGGAGGGGGAGCCCAGAGCAGGAAACTATTTACGTCATAAATACCTACCCAACTAAGACAGCTAGGTAGTATAGTGGCTGGAGTGCCAGGCCTGAAGTCAGAAAGGCTCATCCTCTGAGTTCAAATCTGGCCTTGCCCACTTAAGGATGATGTAACCCAGTTTGCCTCAGGTTCCTTATCCGTAAAACAAGATGGAGAAGGAAATAACAAACTATTTCACAGTCTTTGCCAAAAAAACCCCAAAAGGGGTCACAAAGAGTCAGACATGACTGAAACAATTGAACAACAATCAAATTTAGGCACCTGCAGTATGGCAGATAAGTGGGATGGCCAAGGAGCCAGGAAGAAGATAAGAGGCGGTAGAAAGGAAACAAACAGAGTGGAGGGATCATGGGATGGAGCTACTTCATTACCACCTGGCATCTTCATTCCTTCTTCCATTCCCTTACTCTCCTGCCCTTGTTTACTGTGAATAGCTCTATGAAGCTGTTAAGCCAGGATCCTAAGGATTGTTTAAGGCACCCAGAGGGAAAGGGCAATCCCAATGGCGACCTTTATGTCCTTTGGCCCATGTTTTCCACAATCGTGTTTGTTATGCACCAGCAATTCTTCATTAATTGTCCTGTATTTTGCAGGCCTTTGTCTCAGTGAAGCTCACTCTGGCTACTATAGAGTTCTGCATCTCAACTTTTCTTACCGCATTTTCTGCCTTTCAGATCAAGGTGCGCTTCTCTTTATTTTTTTTTGTTTGTTTTTTGGAGGGCAACTGGGGTTAAGTGACTTGCCCAAAGTCACATGGCTAGTAAGTCAGGGTGTACTTTTCAACCTATACTTCTGTAGAATAACATATATCTGGAAGAGGGGGGGAACCAGGGAAAATTGAAGGAATGTTGATCGACTACGCCCCTAATATTGAGGAGGAGCATCTTTAAGGGATATTTACAACTAGGAAACCTCCTTACATTCCTTTTGTGTGTTCTAACTGTCTCTGGTAGTCCAATTGCCCATGCCTTTATAGGATCAGTTCAAACAGTTAACTACCAATGAATCCCTCCTAGAATATCTCAGTTTCTCAATTCAGACACACGGTTACACAAAACATCCATAAATTTGAAGAGGCAATGCCAACCTCTTTAGCCCAACCACAGAGACACATTGCCTTAACCAGAGATAAGGCTGAATTCACTACTGACAACCTACCAAATGCTCCTATGAAGTTAAAGAGAGCTTATGCAGCTAAGCTCTACTGATTGTTCACAGTCATGTCTCTTTAACTTCTAACTTAGATGGCTTTTTGGTACATTTGCTGTCAGGAAGAGTTGAATCCAATTCTTGCTTGAAACACTTACTGACAATGTAACTCTGGGTCTCAATTCTTCATGAAGTAAAATGGGAACAGTTTTATATAGTAATAATAGCACCAACCTCATTGGGTTGATATAAGGAGCAAATGAGATAGTACTCATAAAGTGCTTTGTAATTCTTAAAGTTCCATATTAATGCTAGTTATTATTAGTAATAAACACATATTTGGGCAGTTGTTGATATAGGAAAATTCTATATGAAGAAAGCTCCTCTACTAAAGCAGGTTGGTACTTTTCTGAAACATATAGTCTTATAGAAAGACTTCTAGGACCATGAGATTAAGGACCTAACCCAGGTCACAGAACCAGGGTATGTAAGAAGCAAGACTTTAGCTTTTTGTCCCTGGCTCCATGATCACTTCTCTAATTTCTCTGCCACTTATTAAATCAACTCCATGAAAATCAGATTCATTGGAATTATGTTGATTATCTTCAGTAGTGCATATCAGAAGATTACACTCAATAATCATAAAAGCAACTTTTAGCCATGGACATTGATAAGTTTGAAGTCATTGAGATAAGGGTGACCAGGGAGATGAAAGACATTGAGTCCCTGAGATGTTGGCACTAAGGTGGCATGAGGTTGAAGTGAGTACATTTGTTTTGCATTTTCCGCACATTTGGTTTCCTTCACCTGCTAAAGTTTGCTTGCTTGAGAGAGGGCTCTTTACTTTTAGAGGAAGGGATAAAGGATAGCAGAGAATACGCTCTTTCCAAAACATTTTCTACTCATCTAAGAACTCAGATGGAAAATGCTCCTCCTTTCTGTATGTTTGGAGAATGTTGAGATGCCAGTCAAGATTGAAATAGTTTCCGTTACTTCTGTACAGCAAGGCAAACCAGTTGGGCTAAGGACTGTTAGAATGGAAACTGGGTAGCCAGAAGAAAAGGGAAGGAAGAGCACGGAGAGGACAAGATGAGTCTGATGGGAATAATAGGAATAAGAATGATGAATGGTGATTGGTGTAGGCCTTCTCCACTGGAATTCTGAATTTTTTTTCAGGTTCCTGAAGAGAAATCGAGCATCCCTTTTGAAAATCCTTATGAAGACTTGCTCTTTCCACCTGATCCTTATGATGAGATACATCCTGATCAAGGAGGATATGAGCAATATGACCCTTGACTCATGTCTTATTAGTGGTTCTGATCACCTTCCTGCCAAAAAGAAAAAATCAAGATCCTCAAGGCAAAACCACTGGCCAAAATATTTTCTATACATTCTATCCTTTTAGAGAGAATGCATGGCTTAGTACATAATGTAAGTGCCTCAAAGAAAGAAAGATGTGGATTTAAATCCTGTTTCTGCCACTAATTGAATTTGTGATCCTGAGGAAAAATCATATAACCTCTCAGCGCCCCAAGCAACCATGTTAAATAAGTTGTAAAGAAAATGCTATCAGAGCTTCCTCATGAGTGCTCCCTACACTGATGAAATTGGAGGTTCAGTTGATTATTTTCTTCTTTTTTCTATCTTTTTTTGACTTGGACACACTGTTTCTTATTAAAATCAGTTATCCCACCCAAGTCCCTTTCTCCAATGTACTATAGCCATTGCTGTTGCTATTATTGTTGTTTGGTCATTTCACTCATGTCTGATTCTTTGTGATCCTATTTGGGGTTTTATTGCCAAAGATATTGGAGTGATTTGCCATTTCTTTCTCCAGCTGATTTTGCAGATAAGAAAACCAAGGTAAACAGGGTTAAGTGACTTCATCAGGATTACAAAACTAGTAAGTGTGTGAGACCAGATTTGAACTCAGGAAGCTGAATCTTCCTGGTTCCAGGCCCAGCACTCTATACACTGTGCCACCTAGCTGCTAATATTCCTTCACTATATGCCTGCATTATGCACAGACTTGTGTTGCTTTGTTCTGAAGGAAATGGAAAGCAAATAATTCCAAACCAAACCAAACAAAAGCAAATGAGGATCTGGCCTCTGACTTCAGAGGGGATCTGTCTTCTATATCTGGAATACTGAATTGGTCAGAATATAATAGTGTTCCCTACAACCTCTATATTGTTATCTCTGAAAATCAAAACAAAATAAAGCAAAACTTATGATTTTATAGACATTATAGACCACACACTATTTCCTTTCAATCAGATTTGAATTACTATTATTTCTATTTATTCCAATGTGATATTTTTATTCTTTGAGTACATGTATTAAAAATACAAGTAAAGTATTTAAAATACAAGTAAAATTCTTATATTCTGATTGGACACAATGTAGATCACAGATTTGACATCCAAGTGAATTTTTTTCTTTTCATGGTTGTATCTATGTGTAAATTGTTCTCTTGGGTCTATTTACTTCACTCTGAATCAGTTCATACAAGTCTTCCAAGGATTTTCTGAATCCATCATATTCATCATTTTTTATTGCTAAGGTATATATTACATTCACATCCAACAATTTATTAAACCATCCCCCAAATAAGGGGTTTATCAATAGTAGAGTTCCAAATTATTTTCCAGATTGTTTAGACCAATTCATGGCTAAATCAAAAGTATATTAATGTGCCTCCCCTCCCATTCTTCCCACCCTTAAATACACATATATGATTGTTATATTCTTCCTGTGTATATTTCATGTATTTATATTTATTAATTCCATAGAAATATCAGATAAAAGATGTCTATCAGAGAAATGTTGCAATTTTTCTTGATTAAGTGCTTATTTTCTAATTCCAATTGATTTGTTTTGACTTTGGCAGAAGCTCTTCAATTTTATGTAATTGAATTTCTTTGATTTATCTTCTGAGCTCTTCTCTATGCCTCATCCATCTCAGAATCCCCTCCCCCAGTCATAATTTGAATGGTATCTCTTTCTTTTCATCTCAATTTTGTAATTGATATAATCCATCAATATTTAGTCATATATCCATTTAGAATATATTGTGCTATATGGTTTGAGGTAATATGGTCCATTATATTTATAGTTTTCTAGTGTTCTTTCCTTACAATACATATCCTTCTATCTTTCTCTTCTCTACATGTAGATAATGAGAGATTTTGTCATAAGATTCACAAAGAAGAAATATAAGTGAGCAGGAATTACTTTCCAAATACAAAAAAGTCTATGTAAAGATGGGATATGAAATGTCATGTGTTGGGACCAGTGAGAAGGTCTGTCTAGATTGATCAAAGAATGAATGTAGGGGAGAAATGTCTGATGAAATTGGAATGACACATTGTAGTCAAATTATGAAGGCATTTAAATGTCAGAGGACTTGTTATTTGATTGTAAAGGCAATAGTGATGCACTTGGACACTGAACAGGATAGTGATATGGTGAGACTTGTGTTTGTGGCATTAATGAAACTGATGTAAACTAAAGTAATTAATGAAAAAGCAAGTATTAAGCACTTATAAAATGGTGGGTAGTAGGGGGCAGAGCCAAGATGGCAGAATAGAAGTACAAACTTGGCACAAGCTCCCCTCCAATCACTTCCAATACATGTAAAAAATGACTCTAAACAAACTTTAGAGCTACAGAACCCACAATGAGACAAAAAGAAACAAAGTTCCCACTAAAAGAAGCCCAGCAGGCTGACAGGAAGGATCTATCCCACCAGGCTGGGAGCTGAGCACAGCCCCACATAAGCCATGTGGTTCCTGGCCCTGACCAGCAGCAGGCTAGAGCAGACTTCAAGAGAGAGGATAATCAGCAGCTGTGCCTGTTTCCAGAATTATCAACCCATAAATGCCAAAAACAAAGTAAAAGGTCAGTGTGGAACTTTGTGGGAACAGGGGGGGGCTAAGAGCGAGGTCAGGACACTGCCCCCAGGGGTGAGAAGTGACAGAGGCACAGTGGCTGTGCAGCCACCTTTGCCTGGCTGTCTAAGGAACTTCTGGCTTACAGATTGTAGGAGGACCAAGCAACCATTCAGAGGGTAATCACTCTTGCTTTAACCTGCTTGGATCTGGATCATGGCCTTGGGTGGTAGTCCTGGGGTGTGTGACCAGTGAGCCAGAGCTTGTGCTGTCTGTGGAGAGGGAGCCCAACTAATAGCTCCAGCAGTTGCAAAAAACCCCAGCAATTTGGGACATAGCTCTCTCCATTCTGGAAGCAGAGTTCTACCATGGCAAAGTGCTCAAAATTCAAGTAATTGACTGGCAAGATGAGCAGGCCCAGGAAACATAATCAAACCATAGATTGTTTTTTTGGGGACAAAAAGGATGAAGGCAAGGAGTGGGAGAGAGACAATAAAGTCAGAATTCCTGCATCAAAAGCATCCAAGTAAAATATGAACTGGTTGCAGACCATGGAGAGGCTCAAGAAGGATTTTGAAAATCAAGCAGAAGTGGAGGAAAAATTGGGAAGAGAAATGAGAATGATGCAAGAAAATCATGAGTGGTGGCTAGGTGGTGCAGTGAGTAGAGCTTTGGCTCTGGAGTCAGAAGGATCTGAGTTTGGATCTGGCCTCAGACACTTAATGCACACAGCACACACAAACAAAAACCTAGCCATGTGACCTTGGGCAAGTTACTTAATCCCAATTGCCCTCCAAATAAAAAAAAGCAAATCATGAAAAGCGAGTCAACAGCCTACTAAAGGAGACCCAAAAATACACTGAAGAAAATGACATCTTAAAAAATAGACTAACTAAAATGGCAAAAGAGGCTCAAAAAGCCAGTGAGGAGAAGAATTTCTTAAAAAGCCAAATTTTCTAGATGGAAAAGGAATTTCAAAAACTCACTGAAAAAAATAAGTCCTTCAGAATTAGATTGGAGCAATTGGAAGCTAATGACTTTCTGAGAAATCAAGATACTATAAAACAGATCCAAACAAATGAAAAAATAGAAGGCAATGTGAAATATCTCATTGGAAAAAACCACTGACCTGGAAAATAGATCCAGGAGAGATCATTGAAAAATTATTGAACTACGTGAAAGCCATGATCAAAAAAAAAAAAAAAAAAGCCTAGACACCATCTGTCAAGAAATTATCAAGCAAAATTGCCCTGATATTCTAAAACCAGAGGGCAAAATAGACATTGAAAGAATTCACCAATCACCTCTTGAAAAGATCCTAAAAAGAAAACTCCTAGGAATATTATAGCCAAATTCCAGAGTTCCCAGGTCAGGGAGAAAATACTGCAAGTGGTCAGGAAGAAACAATTTGAGTATTGTGGAAACACAATCAGGATAACATAAGACCTGGCAGCTTCTACATTAATGGATTGAAGGTCTTGGAATATAATATTCCAGAGGTCAAAGGAGCTAGGACTAAAACCAAGAATCACCTACCCAGCAAACTGAGTATAATACTACAGGGGAAAATATGGTCGTTCAATGAAACAGAGGATTTTCAAGCATTCTTGATGAAAAAAAATAGGGCTGAAGAGAAATTTGACTTTCAAATAGAAGAAGTAAGAGAAGCATGAGAAGATAAACAGGAAAAAGAAATCATAAGGAACTTATTCAAGTTGAACTATTTACATTCCTACGTGGAAAAAGGATCATTGTAACCCATAAGACTGTTCTCAGTATGAGGAGAGTTGAAGGGAATATGTGTGTGTGTGTGTGTGTGTGTGTGTGTGTGTGTGTGTGTGTGTGTGTGTGTGTATGAGTATGGTCATATGTATTTTCATGCATACAAAGACAAAGAGCACAGGATAAGTTTAATTTGAAGGGATGAATCTAAAAAATAAAATTAAGAGGTGGGAGAGGAATTTATTGGGAGGAGAAAGGAGGAGATAGATTAGGGTAAATTATCTTATATAAAAGAAGATAGAGAAAATGGTTACAATGGCAGGGAAGAACAGGAAGGTGAAAGGGAATGGAACAACCTTATTCTCATTGAATTTGGCTTAAGGAGGGAATAACATATACACTCAATTGGGTCTCTTACCCTGCATGAAAATAGGGAGATAGGCGGAGCCAAGATGGCGGAAAGGAAGCAGTAACCTCGCTGAGCTCCTCTGTCACTAAGTCCAAAAGGGTAAATCTGAGCGGATTCCGGAGTGACGGAGCCCAGTGGAAGACAGAGTGTGGCAGAATCCAGCCCAGGAGGTTGCCCAGAGTGTCCGCACAGGTCGAGCGCAGAGCGCATGGGGTCTGCACAGCTCAGACCTAAGAGCAGGCAAGCAGACTACACCAGAGAGAGAAAAAGCCCCAGCCTGCAGACTTACCAAGGACGAATCGCAGTCATCTCCCAGAGGGAACGGATCATTGGAGCCAGGTAGGAGAGTCGGGCCCCCAGTGGAGAGAGTGGCTTCTCAGGCTGCATTCAGTCCCCAGCCTGGAAGTTTAGAAACTGCCTGCCTGTATAATACAGGGGCTGGAATGGCAAAGTAAATTCTAGCTGCTCTGATCCTCCCATCCCTCCTTCATGAAGCAGAAAACCCAAAGATAAGTCTCCCACCCAGATTGAAATCCCAAGTTAATGGAAATAGCCTCAGGCTTGAGAATCTCCAAGAAAGGGTGTAACTGAGACAGCCAGGAATCTGAAGAGAAGAGAGGGAGGGGACCCAACAAGCCCCACCTCACCTCACCAACAAAAGCCGACTTATAGCCCAGGGGTATAGAGGCAGAAATCTGAAGTGGTCAGACTCATCCCCACCTACACATCTACATTCCTCACTGACTTCCCTGACTTAGCCATAAACTAGCCACCCAGAGGTATTCAAAGTCAAGGATCAGGCCCCAAACTCATAGCCTGAGACACTAAGCAACAGGAAGTCACAATGGGAAGGAAGGAAGCTGAAAAGGAGAAGGGGAAGGCAAGAAAGTCTATTCGAGCATACTATGCAGGGCAAGAACAACAAAACACACAGGACAATATAGACTCTCTGCCCACACCAGAGACCACAGAAGGAAACATGATCTGGTCTCAAGCCCAAATAGCATTCCTGGAGGAGCTTAAGAAAAATTTTAAAGACCAAATCAGGGAGGCAATGACCAACTTGGAAAAAGAAAATACCTCCCTAAAAAAGGAACTTCAAAAACTCACTGAAGACCATAATTCACTAAAAATTAGATACAATCAAACTGAAACTCAGAACTCTATGATGCAGCAGGAGTCAATCGAAAAAAACAAGATGATCGAAAAATTGCAAGAAAATGTAAAATATCTCACTGGAAAAATAACTGACCTAGAGAACAGATCCAGGAGAGACAACCTAAGAATTATTGGTCTACCAGAAAGCCACGATGAGAAAAGCAGTCTAGACAACATCCTCCAAGAGATTGTCAAAGAAAACTGTCCTGAGGTGCTGGAATCAGAAGATAAAATAGCTATTGATAGAATTCACCGGACTCCTCCTGAAAGAGATCCCAAACTGAAAACTCCAAGAAATATAGTAGCCAAATTCCAGAATTATAAGATTAAAGAAAAAATTCTACAAGCAGCCAAAAAGAAACAATTCAAATATCGAGGAACTACAGTTAGGATCACACAGGACCTAGCAGCTTCTACATTAAAAGAGCGGAGGGACTGGAATTTGATATTTCGTAGGGCAAGAGAGCTAGGACTACAACCAAGGATTAACTACCCGGCAAAACTGAGCATAATCTTTCAGGCAAGGAGATGGACGTTTAATGAAGTAAGGGACTTCCAGACTTTCCTAATGAAAAAGCCAGAGCTCAATGGAAAATTTGATCTCCAATTACAAGACTCCAGAAGAACATAAAAAGGTAAACAAGGGTAACATAGACTCACACATGCAGAAGTGCACACACCCACACCCACAAACACAAGCTCATTACCTGGGATGCAACAAGAGCAAAATGTTCACATCCCTATATGTGGAGCTGATAACTGTCAATATTTGAAATCTCTATGATTATCATGACCTGCAAAAGGGTTATACTTAGAAGGTGTGGATATGAATGCACTAACATGGAGTCTAAAAAAAAAAAAGACTATTAAGGGGATCAATGGTACTGTAATGGGAAAAAGGAAAGGATGAGCTAGGAAAAGGTAAAATATGCCATCTGAAGAGGCATCAAAACACACTATAGAAGAAGAGAAAGTAAGAGGGAGAGGAACATTATTTAAACACTATTCTCACTGGTTCTGGTTCAAAGAAGGATCAAATTAATCAGTGAAGTTTAAGAATCTAACGTGAATAGACACATAAATTCATTAAATAGAGGAATTGGAGGGAGGGAGAGGAGCACTGTTTGAAATTTACTCTCATTGGTTTGGAATCAAACGGGGAGTAATTTACTCTGATAAGTATAAAAATTTATTGTGTCCTATAGATAGTGGGAGGGTAAGGGGGGGTGAAAAGGAGGAGACTAAAGGGAGGGATTATAAGGGAGGGAAATAGTAGTAAGGGGAGAGGGTAGGTTAAGAAGGGGGGTCACTGGGTGGGAACACTGAGGGAGGGGGCAGTCAAAAGGGAAAACTTCAAGGAGGGGAAGGGAGAAGGAATAAACAAAAACATAAACAGGGGAGGGAATAGGATGGAAGGGAAGAGACAGATAGTCATCATTACTGTGAATGTGAATGGGATGAACTCTCCCATAAAACAGAGGCGGATAGCAGAATGGATTAAAAACCATAATCCTACAATATGCTGTCTTCAAGAAACACATTTGAAACAAAGGGATACCCACAGGGTAAAGGTAAAAGGTTGGAGTAAAATTTATTATGCCTCAGCTAAAGTAAAAAAAGCAGGGGTAGCAATACTTATCTCAGATAAAGCAAAAGCAAAAATAGATCTAATTAAAAGAGATAAGGAAGGAAACTATATCCTACTAAAAGGCACCATTGAGAATGAAGCAATATCACTACTTAATATATATGCACCAAATGGTATAGCATCCAAATTCCTAGAGGAGAAGTTAAAGGAATTAGAGGAAGAAATAGATAGCAAAACTATACTAGTGGGGGACCTTAATCTCCCCCTCTCTGAACTCGATAAATCTAACCTCAAAATAAACAAGAAAGAAGTTAAGGAGGTGAATAGAATCTTAGAGAGACTAGATATGATGGATCTCTGGAGAAAACTGAATGGGGATAAAAAGGAATTTACTTTCTTCTCAGCAGTGCATGGTACATACTCAAAAATAGACCATGTACTAGGGCATAAAAACCTCACAATCCAGTGCAGAAAGGCAGAAATAGTAAGCGCATCATTCTCAGATCATGATGCAATAAAAATTATATGCAATAAAGGGCCATGGAAAGATAGACTAAAAACTAATTGGAAATTAAACAATTTAATCCTAAAAATTGGTGGGTCAAACAAGAAATTATAGAAACAATCAATAATTTCATTCAAGAGAATGATAATAATGAAACAACATACCAAAATTTGTGGGATGCACTAAAGGCAGTTCTCAGGGGAAGTTTTATATCCCTGAGTGCATACTTAATTAAAGCAGAGAGAAGGGAGGTCAATGAATTGGACATGCAATTGAAAAAGCTAGAAAAAGAACAAATTGAAAATCCCCAATTTAGTACTAAATTAGAAATATTGAAAACCAAAGGTGAGATTAATAAAATTGAAATTAAGAAAACCATTGAATTAATAAATAAAACTAAGAGCTGGTTTTATGAAAAAATCAACAAAATTGATAGACCCTTAGTCAATATGATAAAAAAAAATAAAGAAGAAAACCAAATTATGAGTATCAAAAATAAAAAGGGTGAATTTACCTCCAATGAAGAGGAAATCAAAAAAATAATGAGGAATTATTTTTCCCAATTGTATGCACATAAATATGACAATCTTAGTGAAATGGATGAATATTTACAAAATCACAAGTTGCCCAGATTAACTGAAGAGGAAGTGAATTACCTAAATAACCCCATCTCAGAAAAAGAAATCAAACAAGCCATCAATGAACTCCCTAGGAAAAAATTCTCCAGGGCCAGATGGGTTCACTAGTGAATTCTATCAAACATTTAAAGAACAATTGATTCCAATACTCTACAAACTATTTGGGAAAATTAGTGAAGAAGGAGTCCTACCAAACTCTTTCTATGACACAAATATGGTACTGATTCCTAAATCAGGAAGAGATAAAACAGAGAAAGAAAATTATAGACCAATTTCCCTCATGAATTTAGATGCAAAAATTCTAAATAAAATATTAGCCAAAAGACTCCAACAACTTATCACAAAAATAATACACCCTGATCAGGTAGGATTCATTCCAGGAATGCAAGGATGGTTTAATATTAGGAAAACCATCAGTATAATTGAGCATATCAACAATAAAACTAGCAGAAACCACATGATCATCTCAATAGATGCAGAAAAGGCTTTTGACAAAGTACAACATCCATTCCTATTAAAAACACTAGAAAGTATAGGAATAAATGGAGCCTTCCTTAAAATAGTTGATAGCATCTATTTAAAACCATCAGCAAGTATTATATGCAATGGGGATAAACTAGAAGCCTTTCCAATAAGATCAGGAGTGAAACAAGGGTGTCCACTATCACCCCTCTTATTCAATCTGGTACTAGAAACGTTAGCAGTAGCAATTAGAGAAGAAAAAGAAATCAAAGGAATCAAATTAGGCAAAGAAGTGACCAAGCTGTCACTCTTTGCAGATGATATGATGATATACTTAGAGAATCCTAGAGAATCAAGTAAAAAATTACTTGAGACAATAAATAAATTTGGCAAAGTTGCAGGATATAAAATAAACCCACATAAATCCTCAGCATTCCTGTACATCTCTAATAAAACTCAACAGCAAGAGATAGAAAGAGAAATCCCATTTAAAGTCACTGTAGACATTATAAAATATTTGGGAATCTACTTGCCAAAACAAACCCAGAATCTATATGATCACAACTACAAAACACTTCTCACACAAATAAAAACAGATCTAAATAGTTGGAAAAATATCAATTGCTCGTGGTTGTCGAGCTAATATAATAAAAATGACAATTTTACCCAAACTAAATTATATATTTAGTGCCATTCCAATCAATTTACCAAAAAACTACTTTGTAGAGTTAGACAAAATAATAACAAAATTTATTTGGAAAAACAAACGGTCTAGAATATCAAGGGAATTAATGAAAAGAAATGCTAGGGAAGGTGGACTAGCTATGCCAGATCTTAATCTGTATTATACAGCAGCAGTCATCAAAACTGCTTGGTACTGGCAGAGGTGTAGAGTAGTGGATCAATGGAATAGATTAGGTGCAGGAGACCCAGCAGTTAATGAATATAGCAATCTATTGTTCGATAAACCCAAAGACCCCAGTTTTTGGGATAAGAATGCACTATTTGACAAAAACTGCTGGGAAAACTGGAATACAGTATGGCAGAAACTGGGCATAGATCACTATCTAACACCATATACCAAAATCAAGTCTAAATGGGTGCATGATCTAGGTGTAAAGGATGATACTGTAAGCAATTTGGGAAAGCAAGGAATAGTTTACCTGACAGATCTGTGGAGAGGGGAAGATTTTAAGACCAAACAAGAATTAGAGAGCATTATAAAATGCAAAATGGATAATTTTGATTACATTAAATTGAAAAGCTTCTGCACAAACAAAGCCAATGTAACCAAGATCAAGAGGGAGGTGGGAAATTGGGAAAGAATTTTTACAACTTGTGTCTCTGATAAAGGACTCATTTCTAAAATTTATAGAGAATTGAGCCAAATCTATATGAATACAAGTCATTCCCCAATTGAGAAATGGTCAAAGGATATGAACAGGAAATTTTCAGAGAAAGAAATTAAAGATATCTATAAGCATATGAAGAAATGCTCTAAATCACTATTAATTAGAGAAATGCAAATCAAAAGAACTCTGAGATACCACATCTCTCCAGTCAGATTGGCTAAGATGACAAAACAAGAAAGTGACAAATGCTGGAGAGGATGTGGGCAAATTGGAACGCTAATACATTGCTGGTGGAGTTGTGAACTTATCCAACCATTCTGGAGAGCAATCTGGAATTATGCCCAAAGGATTATAAATAATTTCATACCCTTTGACCCAGCCATACCACTTCTAGGGTTATATCCCAAAGAGATCATAGAAGTGGGAGGAAGACCCATATGTACAAAAATATTTTTAGCAGCCCTTTTTGTGGTTGCAAAGAATTGGAAACTAAAGGGGTGCCCATCAATTGGGGAATGGCTAAACAAGTTGTGGTATATGAATGTAATGGAATATTATTGTGCTATAAGAAACGAGGAGGTGACGGATTTCATAATTACCTGGAGAGACTTATACAAACTGATGCTGAGCGAGAAGAGTAGAATCAGAAGAAATGTGTATACAATCACAGACATACCATATCTGTGACGACCAACTATGACAGACTGGACTCTTTTCAGCAATGCAGTGATATAAGTTAATCCCGAATGACTCAAGAAAGTGAGAAATGTGCCATCCAGAGATATAACTAGAAAGAACTGAGCCTGAATCCTGATGGAAGCAAACTAAATGATCTTGTTCTTCTCATTGTTTGGTTTTACTTCTTCCTTACCATCTTTCATCCCACCTAGTACAATATGCCTTTGTAATTAGAATAATGTTTAATATGAATGCATTTGCAGACCCTATACTGTACTATATGCTGTCATGAGGGGAGGGGGGGAGGGAAGTAAAGGAAATTTGAAAATCAAGGAACTATGGAATTGAATCTTGTTAACTGAAACTAAACTAATAAATTAATTAAAAAAATGTATGTTCAAAACTAAAAAAAAAAAAAAGAAAATAGGGAGATAATGGATAGGAGCGAGGATGGCATAAGGGAGGGCAGATTGGGGGAGAGGTTAATTAGAAACAAACATTTTTGAAAAGGGATAGGATCAAAGGAGAAAATGGAATAAGTGGGGGGTGGGATAGGATGGAGGGAAATACAGTTTGTCTTTCAAAATATGACAACTATGGAAATGATTTGGGTAACTGCACATGTACAACCTATATTACATTGCTTGCCTTCCCACTGGGATTGGATGAGGAGGGAGAAAGGGAGAAAATCTGGAAGTCAAAGTTTTAAAAACAAATGTTTAAAAAAAAATTTTTTAGAAGCAACTGGGAAATAAGATGTGCAGGCATTGGGGTATAGAGGTCCACGTCTTGCCCTGCTAGAAAGTTAGGGGGGTGATGGGGAAAGACATAGGGGAGAACAGATTGGGGAAGGGGTATTCAGTGGGCTTGCTATTTTGGGGTAGGGGTAGGGGAAAGACAGGGAGAAAATTGAAACTCAAAATCTTGTGGAAATGAATGTTGAGAACTAAAAATAAATAAATAAATCTTTTTTTTAATAGGGGGTAGTGTGCTAAGCATTAGGAATAAAAAAAAAAGAAAGTTAGCTCCTGAGCTCAAGGAGCTTACCTTCTAGGTGGAGGAAGGAAATAAAGACTTAAATAGTTCCTTCCATGTGTCAGAATTTGTGCTAGGCACTTCGGAAACATCTCATCTTATCCTCACACCAACCCTGCAAGGTAGGTACAATTATGTTTACAGTTGAGGAAACTGAGACATACAAAAGTTAAACGACTTGCCCAAGGTCACATAGCTATTAAGTGTCTGAGGCCAGATTTAAATTCAGATCTCCCTGATTCTAGGTCCAGTGTTCAATCCATTGCACCATATAGCTTCTTTCTAAAAAGGGAAGAAAGGACATAGAAGGGGAAACTCTCTAGGCAGAAGTGTTTTACTTTGGGATGTCACCAGGATGATGACTTACCCCCCTTGCAATAATTGGATTGAAATTTCTTTCCCAGGAATAGTGCTGCTGGTTTGATTACTGTTCCAAAATATAGAAGTGGAAAATGACTCAGGGCGGGGGGAGGGTGCATAGGTATCTGCGTCTGTGAATCTGTGTGTCTGTGTGTGTCTGTGTGTGTGTGTGTGTGTGTGTGTGTGTGTGTGTGTGTGTAGGGAGAGGTATCAGAAAGAGCAAAAAAATAAGGAGTACACAGACAAAAAATTGGAATGAAGACAGCCAGAGAAGCATCATAGTGGCTTTGTGTTGGGCCACTTGTGGACAGTTCTAGACAACCAAGAAGTAGGTCACCAGGAGGCTATAGACCCAAGGTTGGATCTGTGAGACCAGACAGAAGTGAAGAGAAATATCAGTGTGCCAATATGGGCAGTCTAGATTAGAGTGGGGAAATACTTGAGGCAAAATCTATTAACGTCCTAAACTAAGGAAGTGGTCATGTGAGGGAAGAAAGGAAAGATACAAAAGTATCACTGAGTTAAAAATTGCAAGATTTAGCAAATAATTGGATGTGTGGGATGGGAGAAAGAGAGGAGTTGAGGGTGGCTCAAAAGTTGTGAACCTGAACTGCAGAAAGGAAATTAGGGTGGGTTGTAGGGAAAGATAAATTCTGCTTTGGAAATGCCTGTGGGACCTATATTTTGTGATCTTGTGCTGGATTCAGGGATCAGAACTTGATTATATAGATCTGGAGCAAACTACATGGAGATGGTTAGTTAAATCATGGTTGAGTTGCTGAGGTCTCCAAAAAGAGTGTAGAGAATGAAGAGGGCCCAGAAATGGCCTTTGGGCTACATTCCCAGGGCATTTTATTCTTATAATACGAATTCCTCAGGAATTAAGGTGTGGGGATTATGACCGCTAAGCCATGATTTATCACCTTTCTCCAGAGTCTGTCAAACAAATTAGTATAGATGACCCCAGGAAAAGTTCCCCCAGATAGTCACTGAATCTTCATGACATTTTTTGTAACTGAATTTTCATGAGTTTCCCTGGCTACTTCCATTTCCCCTTTGATATCATCCATCTGAACTAAGTCTCTTCCCACAAACTCTCCATTTGTATCTATTAACAATAATTTTATTAATTTCTTCACTGTGTAAATCTCTGTTAGGAATTGGGGCTTACAATAAAAATCAATGAATAAATGATAGAACCTGACTAATGTCTAATGTGAAAATATTTGCAGATCCTATACTTTGTTGTATGCTGCCATGGGGGGAGGGGAGTGAGGAGGTAAACATTTGAAAGTCAAGGAATTGTAGAACTGAATCTTGTAAACTAAAAGTAAACAAACAAATTAATAAAGACCAAAAAAATGTTAAATGAATAAATGATAGAACAGAATAAATGAACAAATGAACCCATGAATTAATTAATTAATTAAATGCATGACCCCTCCCTTTATTGAAGATTCATCTACTAGGCAGGATTTTCTTTTAATTTTTGCCCATAAGCTTTTTCCCATGTACTTTGTTCCTGAAACTCAAATGAAACATTAAATGCATCAAAGGGGCATGACTATGTTTTCTGCTTCCTCTATCATGTACACATAACATATTCAATATTTAATACTGTCAAATAAGGAAAATGCCCTAAATGGTTTCAAAGGTCCTGCATTGCTTGTGCCTGCTGTGATTCCCCCAGAAGAACTGGAGGTAAGCAAGGTATATTCTTACTCACCCCAGAGTAAACCCTTCGGTTCCCACTACAGCCCAGCCACAGAATTCTCTTAATCCCATAATTACTTCTACATTGACAGTAAATAAATGACTTAATTAGATGCTGCCAGGCCCTTGATTCTTGGCATTTTAACCATCAGTGATTTATTATCTTACCATAGGCAAAGAGAATTTATCTGAAGCATTATTAGAAGTATTTTGGCAGAGTAGGCAGAGTGTGGGTTTAGAAAGATCTGAGTTTGAATACTGCCTGAGTTAATTACTAACTGAATCAAAAAGAGCAAGTAAATTAGCCTATTTCAGATCCAGTTTCCTTATCTCTGAAATGAGGTTATCAATGGTCTCTCCTTCATTGAATACTTGTAAATATCAAATAAGAAAATAATCTCAATTATTTTGTAAAACTTAAAGTGCTTTGTTATTATTATTACTACAATTATTGTCTTATAATTTGATTTACCAAAGAGACATGCCTGAATGACTCAATTTTTCATGGGGCTGGAATCTTTCTCTCTTTGTTCTCATTCAAGGACATGTCCCACTCTTCCCTTTTGGCCCTCTCAATTCTATTCTTATAGTCTGTATCAGCTTCGTATTGGTAAGTTTTTGCCCAGAATCTCCTTTTGAAGAAATCCCTGGGCCAGACACAGCTCACTCTTCTCAGAGCAAAACTCCTAACTCTCTAGACTTTCCCACCTCTACTCCAGATGTCTCTCCACCCTGAGGATACTACCATATACATGCCCACTCACTTCCTCCTGTTGATGAGTTCCTGACCCAAATCTCTAGTTGAGAGGAATGCTGGAACCAGTCACAACTCATTTCTCTCTCAGTTCCATTTTGAACTTCCCAGATTTTTCTACCTTTTCTCTATTGGTAATGATGGGGGGAAGCGCAATAGGTTCCAGAGGGGCTCTGATCAAAATCAATGACCAGAGTCCCCGAGTCTGGAAGGAATTCTGTAGGCTCAAGCAAACTTGGAGTCGAGATTGTAAAAGTTTATTGTTATGCTTTACAGTGGGCAGGGGTTCTTAGGGAACCTGCAAACTCACAGAAGTCACAAGTATAGTTCTAAGGAGTCAAGACAGTAAATCAGATGTCAATTATGCTGACGAGGTGCTTAAGGGTGGGATTAGGGAGGAGTTAAGGAGTAGTCAGTGCTTAAAGGAACATGCACTTTTAATATCAACTGTGAAGGCTTATTGCCCATAATTCACTGAGAAGGGGGTGGGGGGCTACCTGAAGGTGTGGTTTTAGGCCTGAAATGTCACTAAGTCAGCCAGTGGTCAGGGCTGACTGAGAAGTGCCTCATCCGCCACCCATCAGTGTCATGTTTGACAAGATGGATGTTGGGAACCAAGGTTAACAGAGACTCAGTTTGGGTATAATTGGCTAAGGAGTTAAGCTATAGATAGGGCATTAAAGGATTCATGGGCGTAGCTGGCCACTCCACTAGGGGAGATAACATTTGCCTAAGCTAAAATGTTTATAGAGGGTTTAGTGAAAAATTCATAGGTGTAGATTGTTATTGTTTCAAGCAGAGATAAACAGTTCACAAGCTGTTGCTGGGCAGAGTGCTGGCAGGGGGAAGGGGCAGAGTTAATGCTCTGAGGCTGGGGAGGGGGAAATGTGATTTTACAGACTGGTTTTACAAACTGATTTTACAGACTGATGTTACAAACTGATATTTCAGACTGGTGTTACAAACTGATATTACAAACTGATATTACAGACTAATGCTACAGGCATAGATCCGAAGCACCCCATCAGTACCTCCCTCCCCCTTTTAGTTCTTTTTTGTGTGTTGTCCCCAATTAGAATGTATGCTATTTGAGGGCAAGAAATGCCTTTCTTTTTTTTTCCAAAAGCTTTATTAAGTTCTGGTTTACATCATTCATTTCTGCCAGATTTTGAGTTACAATTTTTTTCCCCATTTTCTCCTACCCACGACCCCAGAATAGCAGTCCCACAGGATATCCCCTCATCCAATCTGCTCTCTCCTATATCTTCTCCCATACCCCCTTCAACTTTTCCATTAATCTTCTCCCATACCCCCTTCGACTTTTCCATTATGGCAAAGTGAATCTATGTGCCCCAATGCCTGCATATCTTATCTCAAAATTACATGCAAAATAGTATTAATAATAGTATTTATATATATATATATTTGAAACATTTAATTTTGAAACGTTGAATTCCAGATCTATTCCCTTCCTCCTCTGTCACCCACTCCTGCTAGGAAGATAAGCAATTCAGTATATGTTGTACATGTATAGCTATGCAAAACATTACCATAGAAGATATATTATAAAGACTGGCTATATTTCCTTCCCACCCATCCCACCCCCCACCTGGTCTATTCCCCACTTGATCCTGTCCCTCTTCAAAAGTGGGTGCCTCCAACCTCCCCTTCCCCCAGCATACCCTCCCCTCCATCATCCCCCCTCCCATCCCTTTTCCCCCTACTCTCCTGCAGGGTGAGATATCCGATTTAGTATGTATGTCATTCTCTCCCTGAGCCAAATTCAATAAGAATATGGTTTTGCCTTTTTGCCTTCCTGTTCTTCCCCTCCCCTAGAAGCACTTCCCCTTGCCTCTTCTACATGATATAGTTTATCCTGCCCTGTCTCTCTCCATCTCCTCTTGCCACATTCCTCTCTCACCTCTTAACTTCACCTCTTAAGTATCTTCCCTTCCCACCAAATTTGACCTGTGCCCTCTATCCATGTATAACTATAAACATATATACACACATTTGCATATGTATTCATATGCCCATATACCCTTCTTCAATTATTTTCCTACTGAGAAATGTTTCATCAGTCACAGTTATTGTTTTTCCATGTAGGAATGTAAATAGTTCAACTTTAATAAGTTCCTTTTGATTTCTTTTCCCTGTCTACCTTCTCAAGAATCTCTTGCTTCTTGTGTCTGAATGTCAAATTTTCTATTCAACTCTGGTTTTTTTCCTCAAGAATGCTTGAAAGTCCTCTATTCTATTGAATGACCAAATTTTCCCCTGAAATAAGATACTCAGTTTTGCTGGGTAGGTGATTCTTGGTTTTGATCCTAGGTGCTTTGCCCTCTGGAATGTCATATTCCATGCCCTTTGATCCCTCAATGTAGAAGCTGCCGGGTCCTGTGCTATTCTGATTGTGCTTCCACAATATTGAAATTGTTTCTTCCTGGCTACTTGTAGTATTTTCTCTTTGACCTGGGAATTCTGTAACCTTGCTATAATATTCCTAGGAGTTTTCTTTTGGGGATCTTTTTCAGGAGGTAATCTGTGGATTCTTTCAACCTCTATTTCCCCCTCTGGGTCTAAAACATCAGGGCAATTTTCCTTGAGAACTTCTTGAAGGATGATTTCTAGGTTCTTTCTTTGATCATGGCTTTCAGGTAGTCCAATAATTTTTAAATTATCTCTCCTGGATCTATTTTCCAGGTCAGTGGTTTTTCCCATGAGATATTTCACATTGCCTTCTAATCTTTCATTTGTTTGGATCTGCTTAACAGCATCTTGATTTCACATAAAGTCATTAGATTCCATTTGCTCCAGTCTAACTCTGAAGGAATGAATCTCCTCAGTGAACTTTTGAGATTCTTTTTTCATCTGGCAAATTCGACTTTTTAAGGCATTCTTCTCCTCATTGCCCTTTTGGGCCTCCTTTGCTATTTGAGTTAGTCTATTTTTTAAGGTGTTGTTTTCCTCAGTCAGGCTGTTGACCCTCATTTCATACTTTTCCTGCATCCTTCTCATTTCTCTTCCCAATTTTTCCTCCACTTCTCTTATTTGGTTTTTAAAATCCTTCTTAAGGTCCTCTATGGCCTGTAACCCGCTCATATTTCCATTTGGGGCTTTTGGTGCAAGATTTCTGACCTCACAATCCTCCTCCTGTTCCATGCTTCAATCATCTTTGCCCCCAAAATAGGAGTCTAATGTTGCATTTTTTTGTTTATTTTGTTTCCTTTGCCTAGGCATGTTGCCACTTAATTACTTGACTTTTGGGCTTGTTGCCACAGTAGGACTCTTCCACCAGACAGGGGAGCTTCCATCCCAAATGTTGGGGTCTTCTCAACTGACAGAGGTATTAGCTGCATGCCCTCCCTGAAGCCCCTACACACCCTGGCAAGCTGGATATATACCCCAAGACTGCCACCCCAGACCGCAATCCAGATTAAAGCAAAAGTGGTTACCCCCCAGACTGATTGCCAGATCCCCCTACAATCCACAGCCCAGGAGCTGAAGCTGCAACTGAAGCTGCAAAATGGTGGCTATGCCGAGTCTCTACAGCCACTTCTAGCCCCCAGGGGAAGAAGCCGACACATTCCCCAAATACTGGTCCCAAAGTCCATAGGGCACTAACCACTCTCACTGTCCTAGGCATCTGTGTGTTGGTAATTCTGGAAAAGCCACAGCTGCTGGTGTTCTGGGGTCCCTCCAGCCAGCTGCTGGTCTGGCCACCCTGTGGCTAAAACTTCAACTCACACTGGCCTGGGCCTGGCTCCCAGAGCTCTGCACTGGCCGCTCCCTGATTGGCTGCCAGGCTGTCCTCAGAAGAAGGTTAGCTTCTCTGTGTCATTTTGTGGGTGCTGGAGCTCCAGAGCTTGTTCAGAGTCCCCTTTTACATAATTTTGAAGTGGTGAGGGCTGGAGGTCCATGGAAGTGCTGTTTCTACTCTGCCATCTTGGCTCCACCCCTTGAAATGTCTTTTTTTTTGTTTTTTGTATTTGTGTTCCTAGCACTTAGCCCAATGTTTCTCAGTCTCTGTCTCTCTGTCTCTTTGGCTCTTTTCTGTCTCTGTATCTCTGTGTCTTTATGTCTCTCCATCTCTTCTATCTCTTGTTCTCTCTGTCTATTTCTCTCTCTGTCTCTGTGTCTCTCACTGTCTCTCTGTCTCTCTTTCATTAATGTCTCTCCTGGAAGAGAGATATTAATACATGATTCTGGAAATATGCAGACTCTCTCAATTGTTCAGTTTCTTCAGACTCAACTGAAAGACAAGAACTCCAGTTTGGGTATTCCAAAGCATCTATTGGTATCAGTATGTATGGTCCACCTACATCTGGCTAAACACTTTCTTCGATATTAAGCTAGAGGCAGGAAAGGAAACAGAAAAACAAACTGATAACACATGAAGCTGATAACTTGGAAGAAGGAGATGAAGTAAGAAACCAAGAAACCCATACAGAAATAGAAAAAGAAAAATGTCTTTTTAATCATATATTTCATGCTATATGATTCAGCATTTAAACAGTTTAGAGAAGAATACACCATGTCAAAGGTTCTAGATTCAAACCTTTGACTTCACTGTTTAGAAGCACAAGAACAAGGGACGTCATGTTCTGAGATGCTATGTTAGTGGACCATGTCCACATGACCAGTATCTGTGGCAGAATTTGAACCCAGATCTTCCATAATCCAAGTCTAACTAGAACACCATCTACTATAAAATGTTGACTTCCTACCTAGATTCTCTAAGTATAATTCTCCATCTCCATTTTCCCCTAAGCTCTTTTTTCATGAATTCATCAAATATTAGTGAATATTCCATTAAAATAAATAGTTACTGCAAAGAAAACATAAACATTTTATTAAAAAAGAAAGGCTGGAACTTATGGCTGGAGAAGAAAGTGTCCCCAAATTGACTTTAACCATGGTAATTTCATTGAGATGGTTTCTCCAAACACATACATACCATCTATTCACCTTTTTCTCCTTCTGACTCTTTCTATCCCATTTCTTCTCTCCTTTCTCTCATCTACTCTCTTTCTCTCTTCTTTCTTCTCCTGTCTTTCTCTCCCCCTCCTCATTTCTCTTCCTCCTTTTTTCTTTTCCTTCTCCTTTCCTCTGCCTCCCTTCCAACCCCTACTCGTTTTCAACATTCTTCCTTTTCCCTCTCTTACTCTTTCTCTTCCACCCTTTAATTCTCTTTAGTAATTTTACTGGTTTTTCTTCCTTTCCTCCTTCTATATCTTCCCTTCCTCTCTTTCTTGCCCCCGAATTTCCACCCCCCTTTCTTTCCTCCTCTACCCTTTGTTTTCCTCCCCCCGCCCCACATTAGGTTCCTCTCCTCTATCTTTGGCATCGTCTCCCTACATTAAGCCACCTCTCCTAACCCCTCTTTTCTCCTCCTGCTCTACTTACCCCATCCTCTTTTCATTTTCCCCTTTACTCTTTCTCTTTTCACCCTCACATATACACATAAAACACACTTTAGACATACTTTGTCTGGATATCAGGAGAAAGGATTTTGTGGTGCCCTGAATCAGGTTTCTCTGAACTTTCTGCAATACACTAAGTTCAGGAAAGTTTGGGTGTCCCATATTTCTCTACCTGTTCCCATTGCTAGTAAAACACCACCTCTCATACTATTTGATGAGCCTGATCATCATGTGAGTGACCCAAGTGGAAAAGAACACCTAAGGACAAAATAAGTCTGACTACTCTCTCTCTCTCTCTCTCTCTCTCTCTCTCTCTCTCTCTCTCTCTCTCTCTCTCTGTATCCACCTTCCCAAACTTGTCATATTGTTCCCTAAGGCAGCAGACACACTTAAGAGATGAGAGTTCCCCTACTACATTCATAAAGATACCAGTAATGAAACAAGTGAGTGTAATTGAACAAATATTGAGGGTTACAGACAGATTTCTAGCTAGTCTTAGCTGTTGAGTATTTCTGACTAAAGACAGTTATCTGTAGATAACAATCAGAGTAAAATATCTCATGATCCAAACCCATCTAGAGTTCAGTGAGAGAGGAAGTACACAGGGCCCCATGGTATCTGTTCTCTCACACCCCAAAGTAGCTCATTCTCTGGAACAGACTGACTAGGAAGACCCATGATCAAGAGACACTCCCATCCCCAAATTCCCTAGACCACTTTTAAAAGACTCAGGTATGTACAAATGATGTGTAAATCTTAGCCTTTTAGATAGTATGGAAGGGGGTTTCTAGACTCTGGAACTATAGGGCCCTTGCCTTGAGGACAGACTGGCTTATGTATGAGTAAGAGGCTGAGTTATATCCTCATCCTTCTGTCTTTATGGAGTGGAAAATTACTAAGCTCTTGATGGAAAAAAATAGGGGTGGGGCTTCTTACTCCATGCTGATGAATCATAAAATCTTACAGGGGGAAGGGACTTCAAAGGCCATCTATCTGAATTCATACCTTAATAATAATTCATTCTTCCATATTTCCAACCAGTCATCACCCAGTCTTCTTAAACTATCTTTAATGAGCAGTTCTCCCAAAGGTGAATTTCTCTTCTCAAAGATTCCATTTCTTCATCTGTGTAAATGAATTGATGAATCAACAAACTAAAAAGGGTGCTTATTAAACACTTACTGTGTGCCAAGCTCCAACAATAGAAATAGAAAATCAGGATATTCCCTGCTCTCAATGAACTCACATACTAATTGATCAAAACCATATGTATAGGAAGGTTTGACTCTAGGACAAATGGGACATCTTGGGGATCATTTTGGTGCATAGGAATAGCATATAGTAATTTGGGGGGGGGGGTGTCTAGAGGGTCTAGATAAGGCCTGGTGGTCATTTACCTTATTGGAAAGATTATACTCTCTGCTCATGAGAGTACTGTGAATAGCCGTGTGAAACCCCACTCCAGAGGTAGCTGGAGGGCACCTGCCTAACACTATGGAGAGGATGTAGTGAGCATAAGGGTAGAAGTAGAAGCTGTGCAGTTACCTTTTGTATGAGTATTCGTGGCCAGTCAGTGGCTGCCTGAGAAGGGGACTTGGAGAGGGGTCAATTGTGAGAGAGTTGAGGAGATGGGCTCCTACAGTAAAATGAAGTTAGATAGTTGTTTTTTTTAACTCTGCTATATCAAACAGTCTAGAAATGCTTTCACATTATAATGGCTAAACAACAGATTTGTATTTAAAGGGCAACAGCATTGGGTCATAGTGTTTTTCACCTCTACATCTATGACCTCCAAGCATTGTATATTAAAGAGACAAGTCAACAAATTCTTTTGCTTATTCATGGCACAACTGAAAAATCCCTGATCTTTGGATCCCTGCTCTGCTATTTACTACCTATGTGACCTTGGAGAAGTCACTTGTCTTACCCTTTGTCATCTTCACTGTCAATTCCATTTTGCTCCATGTCCCCTGAGAAAGTCGTACAACAGTCATGTCAATTGGATCCACAGCAAGGTGTTATTATATAAACTGTCCCACTCTTTTATGGTAACCATATGTTTTTCTTCTCTGGTTTCCTCTATTATTATCCCCAGTGACTGGTCAAAACCCTTTCTTTTTTCCTTAACGCTTTATTCTGTCCTCTCACAAACCATTTCAAGATAATAGATAAGCCACACTTACTGAAATAATTTTCTGATATCTGTATATCTCAAAATTTCTCTTGACCCACCTTCTCCTTTCCTCTGCTCCATGAGAGTAATGTTGACAGCTTCAATGAGGCCAAGACTTCCATTTTTTCCCCTTAATCCTACCCGCTTGGAACTCATTCAGTAACTTGGAACATTGATCACCTCATTGTCACACCCTCCCATTTTCAATTTCTCCCTACTAGCTCCTTCTCCACCTATTTTTTTATCTTAATTTTATCTTGTCCTTATAAATCCTCTACTAATCCTAGATATCACAAGACTTTAATGACAAAACTAGTAGAAAAAAAGGAAATGATTTTTGATTTCACTTCCTCACTGCCCAGACACTTTTCCAACCCTTCCAAAATGATTTCTGATTACAACATTATAATGAGCTTTCATTCTTAATTTACCAATTATCTATTAATCATTACTCTTATTGCTCATACTCTATCCTTGACATTTGTGACCTTTGTATAACCTTTGATGTTGGTTCTATGCCTTTGACTTCCAAGACAATGCTTTGTCTCAGTTCTTCTAGGTATCTGACTTTTGCTTTTCTGTCACCCAGGAAAATCATCCTCACTTTCCTATCCCTTTATCATGAGCATCTCCCAGGGCTCATTTTGGGTATTTTCTCCTTTATTAATCTTAATGATTTTGCCAGCTCCCAGGTGTTCAAGTATCATTTTTAAGTAGACATCCAAATTACAGAATCCCAAAAAGGGACCTTAGAGGTCATCTAATTCAATCTTTCCTGGAAAAGTCTCCATTCTAGAATGTCTCAGAAATGTGGTCACTGAGGTTTTATATGAAGAGCACCAGTATGGGAGAATCTTCCACCTCCTGAAACAGCTCAGTCCACTTTGGTGGAGCTCTGTGTTTGGAACAATTTCCTTACATCAAATTTAAATAAACCTCTCTTCAACTGTCACCCTACTTGAGGGGATACCTCATTAAGGGAATACTTCCATATGGGAAAGTTTGTTTCTTTACCTTTAAGTTATCCAGCTCTAATTTCTCTTCTGAACTCCAGTCTTATATCATCAGCTAGTTCCTAGACATTTGCTCCTGGACATCATATGGCCATCTCAAAATCAACATGTCCAAAACAGAACTAATCATCTATACTTCTTAATCTCACTATCTCTATTAAAGGTTCAAAACTTCAGTTACAAAGTTCATATGAGTCAGATTAAATTTCTTTGACTATTTCCTCTCCCTTTTTGCCCAAATTTAATTACTTATCAAATCTTACTGATTCTCACTGCACAAAATTTTACAAGAGCATAGATTTAGATGTGGCATGGACCCTTGGGACTATCTAATCCAATCTTTATTTTACAGATGAGGCTCTTATATTCATCTCTTTCTCTCTGCCTATACACTCTTACTTTTATCACCTCTCACCTGAACTTTCTCATAGACCTTCTTATTTCCACGTTCACCCTTCTCCAACCCACCCACCACAGAGTTGCCAAAATACTCTTGCTAAGGCACAGACCTGATCTTGCCAATTCCCTCTTCAAAAACTTCCCATGACTTTAAAATACCTAGAGGATAAAATGCGAATCCCTAAACCTAGCATACAAAGCCCTCCACAAGTTGTTCTCCAACTAGATCTCTCCCTTATTTCGTAGCATGCCCTTTGACAGACTTGAAAGGATGTGGATTATTGACTGCTCTCTAAACTTATGTTCTTTTTCTGAATTCTTAACAGTTATTCTGGCCACTTCCACTTCATCCTTGTAATGTATGCTAATGCCCATTCTGTCTGCCTTTTTTTAGTTCCCCAATATTGCCTATCCCCATACAAATGCAAGCTCCTTGAGGATAAAAACTGATTTACTTGTTTACTAAGCTCCCTAGAGTTTAGCACATGATAAGCTCCTTTTTTACATTTAATTTTCATTTTATTTTTCTCAATTATACGTAAACAAAAATTATTTAACATTCATTTTTTAAAATTTTGAATTCCAAATCTTCTCCCTCCCTTCCTCTCTTACCCCCTCCTTGAGAAGGCAAGCAATTTTATATAATGTATACATATGCAGTCATGTAAAACTTTTCCATGTTTGCCATATTTCAAAAGAAAATGCATACAAAAAAAAGCAAAAAAAAAGTATGCTTCAAATTTCATTCAGACTCCATCAGTTCTTTCTCTGGAGGTAGGCAGCATTTTTCTTGATAAGTCCTTCAGGATTGTCTTGGATCATCATATTGCTGAGAACAGCTAAGTCATTCACAATCATCATACAATATTGCTGTTACTGTGTATGGTATTCTCCTGGTTCTGTTCATTTCACTTTGCATCAGTTCATGTAAGTTTTCCTATGTTTTTTTCTGAATGCATCTTGTTTGTCTTTTATTATAGCACAATAATATTCCATCATGCTGATATGCCACAACTTGTTCATCCATTCTTCAATTAATAGACATTCCCTCATTTTTTAATTCTTTGCTACCATAAAAAAGAGCTCCTAGAAAACTAGGGGGGGGGCAGATTTTCACAGCAAGTCTCACAAAGGTCCCAGTTCTCAAATATATAGGGAACCGATCTAAATTTATAAGAATAGAAGTCATTCCCCAAATGAAAAATGGTTAAAGGATATGAACAGGCAGTTTTCAGACAAAAAATCAAAGCTATCTATAGACATATGAAGAATGCTCTATATCACCATTGATTACAGAAACATAAATTGAAACAACTCTGAGGTACCACTTCACACCTGTCAGATTGACTAATATGACAAAAAAGAAAAATGATAAATGTTGGAGGGGATGTGGGAAAACTGGGACACTAATTGCACTGTTGGTGGAATTGTGAATTGATCCAATCATTCTGGAGAACAATTTGGAACAATTCTCAAAGGGCTATAAATCTTTGCATACCCTTTCAACCTGCAATATCACTGCTAGTGATGTATCCCAAAGAGATTTTTTAAAAGGGAAAATAACCTATTTGTGCAAAAGTATTTATAGCACCTCTTTTTGTGATGGCTTAGAATTGGAAATTGAGGGGATGCCCATGCCCATCAGTTGTGGAATGACTGAAAAAGTTGCAGGATGATTACAATGGAGTATTATTGCTCTAGAAGAAATTACAAACAAGATGATTTCAGAAAAACCTGAAAAGACATACATGAACTGATACAAATTAAAATGAGCAGAATCAAGAAAACATTGTATAAAGTAATAGCAATGAGGGCGGCAGGGCCAGCAACCAGCTGGAGGGACCCCAGAACACCAGCAGCTGTGGCGATTCCAGAATTATCAACATAGACATGCCTAGGACAACGTGAGAGGTTAGTGCCCGATGGACTTTGGGATCAGTATTTGGGGAATGCATCGGCTTCCTCCCCTGAGGGCTAGAAGCCACTGAGGACAAACGCCATTTTGTAGTTTTCAGAGGAAGCTCCAGCTCCTGGCCTGCGAACTGTAGGGAGATCCAGCGATCAGTCTTGGGGGGTAATCGCTTTTGCTTTAACCTCCCTGGATCTGGATTGTGATCTGGGGTGGAGGTCATGGGTGGGTTTCCATCTTGCCAGAAACGGAAGTTGCCCCCCCCCCCACATGTTTGGGATGAAAATTCCCCTATCTGGCGGCAAAGCCATAGTGTGGCAACAAGCCCAAAAGTCAAGTAATTAAGTGGCAACATGCCAAGGCAAAGGAAACAAATTAAACAGGAAAATGCAACCCTAGACTCCTACTTTGGGGGCAAGGAGTGTCGAAACATGGAGTGGGAAGAGGACTGTGAGGTCAGAAGTCCTGCTCCAAAAGCCCCAGGGGAAAACATGAGCAGGTTGCAGGCCATAGAGGACCTTAAGAAGGACTTTAAAAATCAAATAAGAGAAGTGGAGGAAAAATTGGAAAGAGAAATAGAAGGATGCAGGAAAAGTATGAAATGAGGGTCAACAGCCTGACTGAGGAAAACAACACCTTAAAAAATAGACTAACTCAAATGGCAAAGGAGGCCCAAAAGGGCAATGAGGAGAAGAATGCCTTAAAAGTCGAATTTGCCAGATGGAAAAAGAATCTCAAAAGTTCACTGAGGAGATTCATTCCTTCAGAGTTAGACTGGAGAAAATGGAAGCTAATGACTTTATGAGAAATCAAGATGCTGTTAAGCAGATCCAAACAAATGAAAGAGTAGAAGGCAATGTGAAATATCTCACAGGAAAAACCACTGACCTGGAAAATAGATCCAGGAGAGACAATTTAAAAATTATTGGACTACCTGAAAGCCATGATCAAAGAAAGAACCTAGAAATCACCCTTCAAGAAATTCTCAAGGAAAACTGCCCTGATGTTTTAGATCCAGAGGGCAAAATAGAGGTTGAAAGAATCCACAGATCACCTCCTGAAAAAGATCCCAAAAAGAAAACTCCCAGGAATATTATAGCCAGGTTCCAGAATCCCCAGATCAAGGAGAAAATACTACAAGCAGCCAGGAAGAAACAATTTCAATATTGTGGAAACACAATCAGAATAGCACAGGACCTGGCAGCTTCTACACTGAGGGATCGAAGGGCATGGAATATGATATTCCAGAGGGCAAAGAGCTGGGAATGAACCCAAGGGTCACCTACCCAGCAAAACTGAGTATTTTGTTTCAGGGGAAAATATGGTCATTCAGTGGAATAGAGGACTTTCAAGCACTCTTGAGGAAAAAAACAGAATTGAATAGAAAATTTGACACCCAGACACAAGAAGCAGGAGATGCCTGAGAAGGTAATCAGGGAAAAGAAATATAAATGAACTTATCAAAATTGAACTATTTACATTCCTATATGGAAAAACAATAACTGTGACTGATGAAATCTTTCTCACTATGAAAATAATGGAAGAAGGGTGTATGGTCATGTGAATACATATGTGAATGTGTGTGTATATGGTTACAGTTATATATGGATAGGGGCCATAGGTTGAATTTGTTGGGAAGGGAGGATACTCAAGGGGTGAAGTTGTGAGGTGAGAGAGGAAAGTGGCAGGAAGAGATGGGGAGAGACAGGGTGGGGTAAACTATCTCATGTAGAGGAAGCAAGGGGAAGTGGTTGCAGGGGAGGGGAAAAATAGGAAGGCAAAAAGGTGAAACCACATTCTCATTGAATTTGGTTCAGGGAGAGAATGACATACATACTAGGTGGGACATCTCAACCTACAGCAGAATGGGGGGAAGTGGGATGAGAGGAGGGATGATGGATGGGAGGGCATCCTTGGGGGGAGGGGAGGTTGGAGGTACCCACTATGGAAGAGGGACAGGATCAAGTGGGGAATGGACCAGGTGGGGGGTGGGGTGAGGGGGAAGGAATTATAAGTAGTCTTATACAATATATCTACTATGATAATGTTTTGCATAGCTAGACATGTACAACATATACTGAATTACTTATCTCCCCAGAGGGAATGGGTGACAAGGGAGGAAGGAAATGGATCTGAAATTCAAGGTCTTAAGATTAAATGTTTCAAATATATATAAATACTATTATTAATACTCTTTTGCTTGTAATTGGGAGATAAGATGTGCAGGCATTGGGACACAAAGATTCACCTTCCTCTAATGGAGAGGTCAAAGGAGGTGTGGGAGAGGATAGGGGAGAGAGCAGATTGGAGGAAGCAATGTCTTGCGGGACTGCTGTTCTGGGAGGGTGGGTAGGGGAAAAACAGGGGGTGGGAAATGATTGTAACTCAAAATCTGGCAGAAATGAATTATGTAAAACAGAAGTTAATAAAGCATTTGTTTGCCCAAAGGATTATAAATAATTTCATACCCTTTGACCCAACAATACCACTTCTAGGGTTATATCCCAAAGAGATCACAGAAGTGGGAAAAAGACCCATATGTACAAAAATATTTATAGCAACCCTTTTTGTAGTTGCAAAGAATTGGAAACTAAAGGAGTGCCCATCAATTGGGGAATGGCTAAACAAGTTGTGGTATATGAATGTAATGGAATATTATTGTGCTATAAGAAATGAGGAGGTGACGGATTTCATCATTAAGTGGAGAGACTTATACAAACTAATGCTGAGCAAGAAGAGTAGAATCAGAAGAAATTTGTATACAATCACAGACATACCATATCTGTGATGACCAATTATGACAGACTGGACTCTTTTCAGCAAAGCAGTGATATAAGTCAATCCCGAAAGACTCAAGAAAGAGAGAAATGCGCCATCTAGAGATATAACTAGAAAGAACTGAGCCTGAATCCTGATGGAAGCAAACTAAATGATCTTTTTCTTTTCATTGTTTGGTTTTATTTCTTCTTTACCATCTTTCTTCCCACCTAGTACAAGATTCCTTTGTAATTGGAATAATGTCTAATGTGAATGTATTTGCTGATCCTATACTGGACTATATGCTGTTGTGGGGGGAGGGAGGAGGGAAGTAAAGGAAATTTGAAAATCAAGGAACTATGGAATTGAGTCTTGTTAACTGAAACTAAACTAATAAATTAATTAAAAGGAAAAAATAAAGCATTTGTTTAAATAAAAAAGTGAAAAAAGCAATAGCAATATTATATGGTGAAGAACTGTGAATAATTTGGCTATTCTTAGTAATGCAATTAACCTAGATAATCCTAAAGGATTCAGTATTTAAAATGTTATCTGCCTCCAGAGAAAGAACTTATGATGTCTGAACACAGACTGAAACATACTGATGGGGTCCTTGTGATGTATATATGTCTGTAGTATCAATCTGTAACATCAGTTTGTAAATGGGGTGCTTTGGGATCCATGTCTGTAAAATCAATTTGTAAAAGCAGTCTGTAAGATCACATTTCCACCCCCCCAGCCTCAGAGCATTGACTTTGCCCCTTCCCCCTTCCAGCACTCTGCCCAGCAACAACTCATGACCTGTTTATCTCTGCTTGAAACAATAAGTTATGTAAATGTTATCTCCCTTAGTTAGAGTGGCCAGCCCCACCATGAATTCTTCAATACCTTATCTATAGGGTAACTCCTTAGTCAATTATAGACCCACACTGTCTCTGATGACCTTGGTGGGTGGCAGACTGGGCACTCTTTAGTGACATATCAGGCCTAGAACCACACCTCCAGCTAGACCCCCTCTTAAGCTATTTCCCAGTGAATCATGGGCAATACACCTGCGCAGTTGATATTAAAAGTGTATGGTCCTTTGAGCACTGACCACTCCTTAACTCCTCCCTGATCCCACCCTTACTCACCTAGTTAGCATAATTGACCCCTTAAAACTATGCCTGCAGCCTCTGCGAGTTTGCAGGTTCCATAAGAATCTAGCCCGCTGTTATCTACAGTGTAACAATAAACTTTACAATTTCGGCTTCAAAGTTTGCTTGAGCCTGGTGAATTCCTTCCAGACTGGATGCCAGGAGAGGTATCCCTGGCAGAACCACTTACCCTCCCCCCTCCTTATCACCCTTCCCTCTTCAATACTATTTTTCTCTTTCTTTCTTTCCTCCTTTTTGTTTGTGTCTCCTTGCAGTAAATAACTAATATGGAAATGTTTTATACGATTGCACATGGATAATCTAGATCAGATGGCTTTCCATCTCAGAGAGAGGGAAGGGAAAGAGAGAGGTATAGAATTTGGAACTCAAAACAGAAAGACACCAATGGATGTTTAAAAATATTTACATGCCATTGGGGAAAAAATAAAATATTATTTTTAAAACAGGTGCTATATTTTTGCACATATAGGTCCTTTTTCTTTTTCTTTGATCTCTTTGAGGTACATACCAAGTAGTAGTAGGTCAAAAGGTATAAGCAATTTTACAGTCCTTTCAGTATAGTTCCAAATAGCTTTCTAGAAGAGTGCATTAGTATACCTATTTTTCTACATCCCCTCCAACATTTGTCATTTTCCTTTTCTGTTATATTGGCCAATCTGATAAGCATGATGTTGTACCTCAGAGTTGTCTCAATTTGCAGTTCTCTAATACACCATAAGCTCTTAACAAACATTTTATCTGTATATCTTCTTCTCTCTCATGATTCAGTTCATATCAACTTCTCTGTGAATCCTTCCCCAGTTCTCTTATTTCCTAATGCTCTCTCACTTCTCAAGTTGTCTTGTGCTTTCTCTACATTTAAAATCCTTCAAGTAGAATTTAAATTCCTTGGTGACTGGGACTATTTCATATTTGTCTTTGTATTTTCAAAAATGACTTGTACATATGTAGTAGGCACTTAGGATCATTGATTTGTAGCTGAAGAGGACTAAGGAAGTCATTCAATGCAATACTTTCATTATCATTATTGACTAGATATAAAATTGTCTATTTTATTAAACTAGAAGCAAGGACAAAAGTAGAGAGAACTTGGGTGAACTGAAAATGGAAAATCTCATTACATACTTTAACTAGAATGAAGGCTAGTTTCTAAGATGAAGTAACACACATCAAAAGAGGAGAGATATAGGGATCTTCTCTCCTTGTCTCTACACCATGCATTCATTCCATGGCATTGTTCAAATGATTATTCCCCATGAACTTAATTACATTGCTCCCCAACACATGTATGCATCTCTTCACTTGTGAAATCCCCTCCTCTCTTTGATGTCTAGCTCAGCTGCTAGCACTTCCACTGAGTCTTCTTTGAACTCCCCAGTTTTATGTAATCTTTCCCTTCACAAATCTCTCAAGCTACCCTGTCTGGAGGACTCATAGACTTATGTCAATAATACATAGATGGATCATTATGATGGGGGTAGTGGACTATCCTGTGACAGTTTTGTATACTCAAAAAGTGTTTTATGCACATTTATTAAGTGTTTGCTGGATGAAATTAGAGGACAAGGATGATTTGGAGGATGCAAAATTGGAGACAGATCAGGTCTCTGTTAAGGAATAGTAGGATGTATAGAATAAAGTTAAAATTCTTGAATAAAATATATTTTCATTCATACCTCCCTTAGTCCTGGTGCATTTGATCAATAAAGGCAAGGCACTCTACTTATACCAAATGATGAACCCTGAAAACAGAAAGTCAACAACAACAACAACAAAAAACCTAACTCATGACATTACTGATTGTTTTTTCCCTTCTTATAAGTGATGAATCTGGTTCATTCTTTAACTTTGTCATGTGACTATGAGTTGTTCAATTCCAAATTTAGCAAAGAAACCATTTGAGACCATTATCATTTCCACAGCCAATCATAACTACCCAATCCTGCACAGAGAGTGTGTTGGGTAATAGCGAAATGAATGACTTTCTGTTACAGAATCTACTGTGTAATCATGAGTTCACCACCTATCCAGCCTGTGGAGGATCCCACTGAAGAAGACTTCCAGAAGGAAAAAGAAAAGCAACTGAAATCTCCCTCCCCACCACAGAGCAAGCTAGAAACATTCCTGAGGGAGGAACTGGAATTCCTGGGGGTAATCATTTCATGAAGATTTGAGTAAATTAGACAGGGACAGTAACCCTGGCAAGGTGCTGGTATCACCATATTAGAAAGAAAATTCTGCTGACACAGGAGCTCATGCTGTGGAATTGCTGTTGGATTCCCCTAGAAGGGTCTGGTTTCAGTATCTGCCAACAGCTAGAAAAGAGAATAAGAAAAATACTAGTGTGTGTTTCTACTCTTTTTTTATGGTAATTTTGTTCATTTTTTATTAGTTAATTTGTTTATTTTTTTTTTAGTTTTTAGCATTCACTTCTTTTTTTTTTTTTGGAGGGCAATTGGGGGTTAAGTAACTTGCCCAAGGTCACACGGTTAGGTTTTTGTGTGTGCGTTAAGTGTCTGAGGCGGGATCTGAACTCAGGTCCTTCTGACTCCAGGGCCGACGCTCTACTCACTGCGCCACCTAGCAGCCCCTGTGTTTCTACTCTTAAAGGAAAATAATGATCTCTTTTCCCCACTTCATCAAACATTCAATGGTTTAAACTGAAATGGACCTTAAATCACAGAAGAGAGAGTCTCAGAGCTTTAAAGCATTTTAGAACAGAAAATGTCACTGACCTAGAAGAGACAGCAAAAATAACACAGAATTTCATAGCTGAGAGGGGACTTAGAACATAAAATATTAGAGTTAGCTCGGGTCTTAGAATAGATAATGTCAGAGATAGGAGGAATATCATGTACTTTTAGCAAAATGTTTGAAATTATGGAAAAAAACTTTAGGATTATCTAATACAACTGCATTAAGGCATCACCAATCTATATTCACTGACACCCTAGCAAAGAAGAATGAATCTGTATCATCTCCTTCAGCTCTTTTCAGTAATTAGCCAGTATCAAGGATCATGACTTAGTTCCTAACTAGTTGTGCTGAATAAAAAGTACCCACCCCAGAAAATGTTTTTGGTTATGAGTGCATTTCTCTTCTTGCAGGTAGCTCAGATTATGATTGGTCTTATCTGCTTCTTCTTTGGAGTAATTCATGAATTCATTCTGAATTTTCTAAAATCTGAGGATAACCTTTTTCCAACCCTTCCCGTGAACTATCCAATATGGGGAGGACTACTGGTAAGTCTATTCAAGTCAGTTGAGCTCAATCCCATGCACACCTTTCAAACATCTCCTATGTCTAATTCCCAGTATTACCTATTTAGACATCCCCTATCTTCACCCTACCTACCTGCCAGAATCTTATGTTTGAATATTTTCCATCATTTGAAATATGGAAGATACTAAGAATGTTTTCTGGATCCTCCCATTGAAACAAAAGGACAATCAGTTCTTGCTTGGTATTCTGAGATGCATGCTCTACAAACAAAATGCAGCATCAAAAATGGTGTAATATCATTTGCTGTCTTCATGGCCATTCATACAATGAGCCTACCATGCCAGATGCCAGCAGACTCCTCCTCCATTATAAATTCTGGATTTAGTATGGAAAAGTAAGTGGGAGAAAAGAGACAGAGAAAAAAGAAAGAGCAAAGAGCGTGGCATATTGAAAAGAAACTTGAATTAAATCAAAAGACCAAAGATCTCAGCATGTGTCTGCTAATTACTACTTATATTGAGCAGGTCACTGAGACGCTGGTTCTCAGTTTTCTTGTGATAAAAATAAAAACCTTTGAGCAAATAGCAAAAATTGAAACTGAGGCCCAAACATTGCTAATGTCCATTCATGGAGAAAAGAAAATACATTTTTCTCTTCTCTACAGGAATCAAAGAGGGATATAGAGGTATGGAGAGAAGGGGAGAGAAAGACACGGAGAGAGAGAGACAGAGAGAGACAGAGAGAGACAGAGACAGAGAGACTTTGAGGGTGGAATATTGATTTTGATGAATCACCTCACACACACCCCACCTCCCAGCAGCTATACATACTTTTTTAGTTTTAGGGGGTTTTGTTTGGCTTTTGTTTAGTTAAAAAAGAGGGGCAATTATGAACAGAAGAGGGACATTCTGGGACATGAAGGTGATATAAAAAAGCAAGAGATGAATAATGCAAACAAAATAAGAGTTTGGGACTAGAAAATGTAAGGCCTTTTCTAACACTAAATTCCTATCATTCTATAAACTGGCCTACAACTCCACTATAGACCCCCACCCTCAGTCCCTATGAAGTTATACAGGCTCACTTCCTACCTGCAAGTTTCCAATCAATTCATTGCCCTTCCCTCACACAGGTTCTCTTCACTTCCAAGGCCATCAGGCTCTCTACTTGCCCAAGCATGAACAGGATCATTAGTGCTCCTACAATGAACACTGAGAGTTCCCTCCCTTAAACGTGTGTGCCAGGCACAAGATTTTCTATCAGTGCAAAAGCTAACCAAAGAAGTCTCTCCTCTCCACTGCTACTGCTCCATACATTTTACCTTAGTACAGTTGGCAGGCCATCCTCTCAGCATCTAAATCAACCAACACCAGCCCCAAAGCTGTGTACTAAGTTTATTAAGGGAGACGTTCCAGACATATGACTTTCAACAGTATATATATTTTCCTGAATATAACTTCACATGAATAACCAGTAAACACAAAGTGGCCTCTTTGTCCTTAGTCTAACAATTCTGTGTTCTGGGGCTTAGGCCCTTTGCACTCCCCTGGAGAATCAGACAGAGACTTTTCTATCCATGGACAGTCCTGCTTTCCACAGCAGCCAGTAATGAATGAGAGTCCATTGGGTGTGTTATTCTAAATGATGTGCCAATCAGGAATACAGGGTAGTGTACAATTAAAGGCTGGTGCTGTACAAAGGGAGGTTAAAAGTCTCTAAGAAGAAAAGGAGGTTACACTAAAACTTTTCCACCATTTTGATTAACAAATCCATTCAATAAATTGAGCCAAAATAAAGCCTGTCAATTGGCAGTATGGTGCAGTGGAAAGGGCATGGAACTTGAAATCACGGAACATGAGTTCAAATACTGGTTTTGCTACTTATTCCCTTTTAACCTTGGGCAAGTCACTTGTCCTCTATGGGACTCAGTTTCTTGGTCTGTGAAATTAAAGTCCTTCCTGGATCTTGGCCTATGCTCTTATAACAACAAAAGGTACCACATCATTATACCCAATAATATATTAGTTAAATTTCTAAGTCTCAAAACGGATCCAAAACACACTTTTCTTGTAGAAATAATATAGCTAGAAAAGTGTAAGGGCAGTGAGGCAAAAGGAATAGTGGATGTAGTGGTGATCTTAGAGTTAAGAAGATATGGGTTCAGATCCCTTCTCTGACCCTTAATGTGTGAGCCTGGACAAGCTGTATACAAATTAAATACAAAGCAGTGTTACAGGCTCAAGAAATTTGTCACTTTTCCTGCTGTATACAATGAATAACCCTTTAGTGCTTTCCCTGCTCTTTTTATTGAAAGCCAATGTCTGGGTGTGTCTTTCAAAATTTCTCTCAGCTTAAACCACCATTATTACTGTTATGTGCAAGACTCAACTGTAGAGGCTGAAGAAGCAAAGAAAACAACTATGCAATTTCTGTAACTGTATAAGCCCCAATGGGCTTAAAGTCTAATAATGAAAACAGAGCTGAAATTAGAAATCTCACCTCAGGTAACCACCACAAACCATACCTGGGACAAGTGGCAGAAAGTATAGCCTCATTTTCTATGGGAGGGGGAAGTAGAGAGTAGGGATGAGACAGGGAGCTTTGAATACTACCTCCTGCTGGGCAGGATTCAAGGACATAGGGGATAGCATAAGTGTGGGGGACAGAAGAAGTGCAGAGCAGATGTAGGAAGTGTAGGAAGGCTTCACGTGAGCCCACCAGGTAGTAGTTTCACATTTTCCATATTCTTCATCTGTTCTTCCTTTATACTATTTCAGCATTGCAAGGGCTATAATAACCTCCCCCTTCTTTGAATTTGACCCCTTCTAAATTTAGCATTCTGGGGCTTTGGGCCAGATACCTCACTCTAGGTGTAGTTGTGAGTTATGATATACCATATCTAAAGAGCTGAATAAATAAGGGACGGTGTGATGGTGGAGAAGGAACAATATCAACCAAGTTAGTTCCATCAAAAATTTTGAGAAGAATCAAATCATTTTTAACTGATAAGGAAAGGTAGAAACATGTTCAGATAAATAGACCAGTGGCTTGAAATTCTCTAGATGGGCAGGTGAGATGTGATCAGCAGAATTAAAGTCCATGATAAAATGATCCTCTAGGTTCTCACTGTGGAATATTGGGCACTGGAATCATCAGCACATGTCTTTTCCCTCCACTTCAATTATCTTTTCTTTAATAATAATATTTACCTTCTCTGCATTCCCAGCATTTAGTTCTGGGATGCTATAGATCATCAGGTCAGGCTCTGAGGCCTTAAAAAATGTACTGAGTTGTTAGGGTTTTATATTATGTGGAAGAAGTGGGGCGGGCAGGCAACCTCAAGTGACAAGTTTTATTTTTTCCTCTCTTGGACAGTTCACCATTTCTGGATTGCTGTTGATTGCATCTGAAAGAAAAGGCACCAAATATCTGGTGAGTAAAGGCATTGTCCTTTGTCACTGAAAATGTACGAAGAATCATGATTATTAAGTAGAGGAGGTCTTTAGGAGAGTGAAGCAGTGTATTTTGTACAGGAGAGGAGAGAAGAGGCAGCATATTATAGTGTGGTATTATATAATATAGTATAGTGATATTTGTGAAAAAGTTCATGGAATGGGGAAATACACCTGAGAATTTTGTTTAAAGAATGATCAATCCTCACTCTTCCAGAGGGCATTGTGCCCACATACACCTCTGTATGGTGATTTGCTCCAAAACACCATTTATTGGGTACTTCTACCAAACATGGCATTCAGCTCCAAATGCTAGATAGTTCTGTTAGGCTATATGGTAGAAAGTCTAGATATTATCCAATCTAACCTTTCTCATTTTCCAGAAAATTAAAGTGATTCCCTTAAAATGGGAGTAACTTGGTCAAGGACACCTTGAGATTTGAATCCAGGTCCCCTGATGCCAAATAGTGAACTCTTTCAACTCTGAAAGCAGGCTAGACTGTTTCCTGAAAACAGGAAAATGGATATGCTCAAACCAAATGGTTCAATGACTGTTCTAATTGTCTCTCAGGTACAAGGCAGTCTGGTGATGGCCGTTCTCAGTTCTGTGGTCGCAGGGATTGGGATTAGGAATGCCTGGTCCAATCTGAAGCAAATATCTTCTATTTTTTATGAATGCCAGAAACGAGAAACTGAAGATTTTTGCTTTGCAGTTACTTTTTTAACTGTAAGTGATTCTCATTGAAGACCTAAAATGTTATTATCCTCCTTGGAATTGAAAAATTCATTCTTTTTTCTTCATAGTAAGACTAGTCCTTAGGCCTTTAAACTATAGAAAAGACTTGGGGTGGTGTTCTGTAGATGCATGTAATCAAGTGAGAAAGCAGCTGCTGTGTCCACCAAAAAGATCCTGCTATTATGAAATGAAGAAGCCTTGATGATGTTGGTCTAATTTCTAAGTTCCATTAACTATGGTCCTTTTGAGGTAATGGTCCTGAAAGTAGGCCTGCCTTCAGAAGTTATCAGCAAGTAACCCTTTAAAATGTATCCATCCTGTGACTCTGTTTTCCACTGTTTGACAGGAGACTACAGTCATGGTCTTAATCCTCACTGTCCTGGAGTTGGGCATTGGCATATTATTCTTGGTCAGTGAAATAATTGGAAAAATAGTGAAAACATGGATTTCAAAGGTAGGTCGGTAATAAATGGTGGAGTGTCTAGAATGCAAAGCTAAAAGTCTGAAGTTCTTCAAAACCAAAAGGTCCCAGAGATTCTTGAGCAAGGTAGAAGCATGGCTAAAATACCACCTCAGAAAGCAAAATTTTATGTCAATAAGCAAAACAGATGAAAGGAAGAACTAGGGAAATTCATGAAAAGTCCATAACTCTCTCCCAGTTCATTAGGTTTCTGAAGATACACATCATAACATCATTTCAACCTCAGAAAAATTGTGGGAAATGTACATTGGTTCCTTTTCCCTTTCCAAGTCCTCATTGACCATTATTCCCCTTCCCATATTCTGTAATCCAGTTGCCAAGACTTTCCTCTGTTCCTCACTCATGGAACTCCATATCCCATCTCCATGCCTTTGAATTTGCCATTCCATTTGCCTGGAATGTACTCCTGCCTTGTATCTTTTTTTGTATTTTTTATATATTTTGCTCCCTCCTTATCTCTATCCCATAGAATCCATCTTTTCCTTTAAGATTCTGATTAGATACCATCTTCTGTGAAGTCTTTCCTGGTCACCCAACTGCTAATGCCCTCTCTTTTAAATGACCATGTATTTGAGTACCGTGAAATATGATACAGAGAGGTATAAAATATTGATATAGATAAGTATAAGATACAGATACAGAGAGGTATAAGATAATTTGAGGGCAAAGAACTCACATATGAAGTGATTTAAAGTTATACAAAATACAATAAAACTGAATTCGGTAGCACGGAACAAGAATTAGTGAGGAGAATCTGAGATTCAAAGTTATTGTTATTTTTGTAGGCAATCAGAGTTCAATGACTTGGCTGAAAACATGAATAGCAAGTGTCTGAGGCCAGATTTGAACTCAAGTCCTCATGATTCCAGGACTGTGCCCTCTCCACTACACTACTTAGCCACCTCTTAGAGTCAGAGTTAGAAACATTTTGGTCAAGTGCTAGTTCTGCTATATACTTATAGTATCGTCTCAAAGATCAAATGAGATAATACATGTAGAATGATTTTTAAACCTTAAGGTGCCTTACAAATGCAAGTTATTATATAAAATAATATTTAATATTCATGTAATTAAGTTTATATGACACTATACTTGTAATGTCAGTTGATCTTCATATGATAATGTGGAGTAGATGGTATTATCACTCCCATTTTATATATGAGGAAACTGAGGTTGGAAGAGATTAAGTAACGTGGATTCATAGACCTCTGGGGTTTCTTTCAGTTCTAAGGTTGTGTATCTAGGATTCCGCAAAATAAATCAATAAAGGGATAATCAGCAATCATGACTAAGTACCAAATACATAGCAGAAGCTGTGTTGAACACTGGGGACCCAAAGGCCATAGTGAAATAACCCCTACCTTGAGAAGCTTATAATCTAGCTTGGGGAGACAACGTGTGCATTTATAGGAATGTACAAAATACATTCATGAAACGAGGGGAAGGGTACTAGAAGTTAGGAGACATCAGGAAAGTTTTCATTTAGAAGATGGCATTTGGGCTGAGCTTTAAAGATCTCTCTCTTTCACTATCATCTATGTATCTATCCATCAATCATCTATCCATCTATCTATCTATCATCTACCTATCCCTACATACATCATATGCAGACTTGTACTATCATCCAGAAGTATACTCACACACACACAGAAAAAAAAAACACTTCCCTACCATTTTCCTTAATCTCATTACAGTGATCACTCCAACATCTCCCTCAAGATAGTAGCACATATATAGGGCCGATATAAGTCTGGGAATCAAGCTAGAATTTCTAAATGCTTCTAGTAAGTTGATGGGGGGTGGGAATATAGGTCTTTATCCCCCATGACTGACCTTGTGGAATATGCTCACCTAGAATTTCTTGATCTTGTCTGATCCTTCCACCCTAGAATTATGGTGGAAGAGAGTTGATAAAGAGGGGATACTGGCAGCCTCAGAGGAACAAAAAAGAGGGGGCTAAAGAATTTGACCTGAATTGGAGACTGAGGTGGGTCTGACCAGTTAAAATTGTGTGTGTGTTTTATTTCCTCAGCATCACAAAGCTTCTGATGAAGTTTTTTATGAAGAATTATCCATTTATTCCCCAATCGCTGAAAACATAGAGCTATCAAAAAGAGGGTCTATATCTACTGGCCCAAAAGACACAAAAAGTGAGTCCAGTGAGTCACTTAATTCAAGAATATATCAATCACCAGAAGAACTCCAGAAAACTTAGGCCTAGAGACCAACAAATGTGTTACGAGCATGGTACAGTATAAAGGTTGGTTGATTTGGACTCACAATATCTCGGTTTGACTTGTGCCTCTGTCATTTACTTTCTGTATAGCTTTAGTCAAGTGACAACTTCTCTGGTCCTTAATAGTATCAGTTGTTTATGACTCTTTGTGACTCCTTTGGGGATTTTCTTGGCAAAGATGCTGGAATGATAACTTCTCTTCACAATTTGACTAATGCTTAATGTGAAGGTATTTGTAGAACATATATCAGATTGTATGCCACCATTGAGGGTGGGAGGAGGAGAGAGAGAGGGAGAAAATTTGAAAATCAAGGGATTGTGGAACTGAATGATGTAAACTAAAAGTAAATAAATAAATTTTAAAAAAATAAATGAAGAAACTTGTCATGTGAAAAAAGATACTGGAGTGGTTTCCCATTGCTTTCTCCAGATCATTTTACAGATGAGGAATGTTTTTGCTTTAAAAGGGGGGGGCACTAGGTGGCACAGTAAGAGCGCCTCAGAGTTGGGATGACCCAGGATTGAATCTGGCCTCAGCACCCACACATAAATAATGACTAGCCGTGTAACCTTGAGCAAGTTACTTAACCCCAATTGCTTTAAATATATATATAAAATGAAAGATGATTATCTGTGAATGACTTAGCTAGCCTCATCAATAAAAGGATCCAAGGCAATTATGAAGGACTTATGGAAGATGTTATCCTTCCCCAGAGAAAGAATTGATTAATGGTGCCTGCATACAAATTGAAGCATAATTTTTAAAAAATGATTTCTTTCAATAAAAAAAAATTAAACTGCCCCTAAAGGCAAAAGAGGCACAAAAATTCACTGAAGAACTCCTTTAAAAAAAAAATAGAGTAGGCGAAATGGAAAAAAATTTACTAGAGAAAAAACTCCTTAAAAAGCAGAATTGACCACATTGAAAAGAGGCACAAAAGCTCACTGAAGAAAATAATTCTTTAAAAATTAGACTTGGACACATGGAAGCTAATGACACCATGACACATCAAGAAACAAGGGAACAAAAAATTTTTAATGGAAAAATAGAAGGAAATGTGAAATTCTTCATCAGAAAAACAACTGACATGGAAAATAGATCAAGGAGAGATATTTTAAGAATTATTCGACTCCTGAAAGCTATTATCAAAAAAAGTCTATACACTATATTTCAAGAAATCATCAAGGAAAACTGCCCTGATATCTTAGAATTAGAGAATAAAAATGCAAATTGAAAGAATCCACTTCCTAAAAGAGGTGAACAGTCTGAGGAATATTTTTTTTCTTTTTTTTTTTTAAAGCAATTGGGGTTAAGTAACTTGCCCAAGGTTACACGGCTAGGTTTTTTTTTTTTTTTGTTTGTATGGATTAAGTGTCGGAGGCCGGCTCCGAACTCAGGTCCTTCTGATTCCAGGGCCGGCGCTCTATTCACTGCACCACCTAGCCGCCCCTAGTCTGAGGAATATTATAGCTTAATTTCAGAGTTCACAGGTCAAGGAGAAAATATTGCAAGCAGCCAGAAAGAAACAATTCAAATATTATGGAGCCATCGGTTCAAAGGATCACAAAATATTTGGCAGTTTTCATGTTAAAGGAGTGAAAGGTTTGGTATATGATATTCTGGAAGGCAAGAGAACTAGGATTACAATCAAGAATAATCTACACAGTCAAAATGAATATAATCTTTTGAGGGGGTGGAAAGAAATTTAATGAAATGGAGTACTTTTAGGTATCCCTGATGAAAAGACCAGAACTGAATAGAAAATTTGACATTCAAACAGAAGACTCAAGAGAGGATAAATAAACATGACAGAGAAATCATAAGAATTCAATAAGGTTAAACTGCTTGCCACATTCTCATATGGAAAGATGATACATAAAACTCCTAAGAATCTTATCATGGTTAGAGCAGTTAGGGGTCTACACAGACTAAGGGAATGGGTGTGAATTGTGTTGGGATGATCTAAAATAATAAAGGAGTAAGAAAGAGGAATTCCCTGGGAGGAGGGGAAAGGCAATAGTAGAATGGGGAAATTTTTCTCACATAAAAGAGGCATGCAAGAAAGAGTTTTTACAACGGAAAAGGAAAGGGAGGTGGCTCACTCTCATTAGATTTGGTTTAAAGAGGGAAGAATATGTATTATAAATATATGTATACATATATGTATGAATGTGTGTGTGTGTGTGTGTGTGTGTGTGTAAAATCAGTTGGGCACAGAAATCTATCTTACCCAATAGGGAAATGTGCTGGGAAGAATAAGAGATATGGGGTAGGGGATGATAAAATGGAGGACAGATTAAGAGAGGTGGTGATCAGAAGCAAAATAGACTTTTTAAGAGGGACAGGAAAAAAAGAGCAAGAAAAAATGAACAAAAGAAAATAGGATAGAGGGAAATACACAATAGTAACCGTAACTGTGAGTGTGGATGGAATAAACTCACCCATAAAACAAAAGTAGGTAAAAGAATGGCTTAGAAACCATAATACAATGATATATTGTTTACAAGAGGCGAGCCTGAAAACAGAAAAACACACATGGAATTAAAATAATGAACTCCAACAGAATCTATTATGCTTCAGCTAAAGTCAAAATGTCAGGGTAGCTATTATGATCAACAAAACAAAACAAAAGCAAAAATAAACCTAATTAAAAGATATTATCAGAGAAAATACATTTTACTAAAAGGCACCACAGATGACGAAGTAATATCAAAAATTTTACAGCAAGTTTCCCTGACAAAAGTCTCATTTTCATGTATATAGGGAACTGAGTTATTTTTTTAAATGAGAGTCATTTCCAATTGATAAATGGTCAGAGGATATGAACATGTAGTTTCAGAGAAAAAAAAGTAAAACTATTTATAGTCACATAAAATACTTTAAACTATTACTGATTAGAGAAAGGCAAATTAAAATACCTCTGAGGTACCACTTCACGTTTATCAGAAATGACCAATGCTGGAGGAAATAAAGGAAAATGAGTACACTAATAAATTGTTGGTGGAGTTGCAAACTGGTCCAAACATTCTGGAGAACAATTTGGAAATATGCCCAAAAGGCTATAAAACTGCTTACCCTTTGGCCCAGCAATACCACTACTAGGTCTACAACCCAAAAAGAACAAAGGAAAAGGAAAAGGACCTAAATGTGCAAAAATATTTATAGCAACTCTTTTCATGGTGACAAAGATTTAGAAAATGAGAGAATGCCCATTAAATGAAGAAAGAGCTTTTTAAAAAAAGTTGAATAACTTTGATAGAGTACTATTGTACTATAAAGAATGACAAAGGAGTGATTCCAGAAAAAGAAAAAAAAACACAACATGACGTATATGAACTAATGCGCAGTTAAATTAAAGAACCAGAAGACCATTGTGCAAGTTGCAATTATCATCAACTGTGAAAAACTTGATGACCCTGATCAATATGATGATCCAAGAAAATTCCAGAAGACTCAGAATGAAAAAATATAATCTACCTCCAGAGAGAGAACTAATGAACTCAGAATGCAAATTGAAGTATCACTTTCATGGGTTGTTTTTTTGTTTGTTTGTTTGTTTTTGCCATTTTTGTGATATGACTAATACATAAATGTTTTGGTTGATTTCAATTGTATAATTAATATCATTTTTTTATTTCCTCAGTATGTGGGAGAGGTATGGGAGGGAGGGAGGGAATTTGGAATTCAAAATATAAAAAGAGAAGAATGTTTAAAATAAATATAGTTGTTTTTCTTAATTATTGCATTTTAGAATCATAACACTCAATCTTCAAGGGACCATGAAATATAGAATATAGTATGTCAGGCCTGGAATGGATCAGAGAATAGAAAACAGTATTTAGGACACATACTATAGCATGTCAACTCAGAAGGACCTTGGAATATAGAACATCAGACCTATGAGAAAACTTAGTAAGATATAGAAGGTTAGAGCTAAATCCCTAGAAGAAAGAACATAAAATATTTAAACCTAGAAAGGAATTTAGAACATAAAATGCAGGATATTAGAAAAGAAACTAGAACATATAATACAGCATGCTAATGCTAGAAGATAGTCTAGTTATGCTGATCTTGGTATTCTGAACTTTGAGTTTATGGACCCCTAAGGCATTTGTGGCTAGATGTGAGAGAGTCCATGAACTTGGGGGGTAAAGAGGTATCTCATTATTACAATTGTAACAGTAATGGAATTTAAAGATCCCCCTGTATTGGCTTGGTTTTGGGGTTGAGTGTTGAAACCCAGAGCTTGTGAATCCCACTTGTGGGGTGGACTTGTTGATGTAAAAAGCGAGGGCAGAACTTGGGAGAGCTGGTGCTGTGGATTTAGAGAAGGCTTGAGCAGAGAGAGAGGTAGAAGAACTTTTGGAAGCAGCATTGCTGAGGCAGAGAGAGGATTGCTGTGGGCCATTTGGAGCTGCCCAGGACTTTAGAGAGCTGCTACCTGGAGCTTTCAAGGACTGAGGAGACAGGGCTGTGATGCTGGTATTTTGTCTATCTGTTTTGATGTTGTTTTGCCAGATTCATCTGCAGGTGAAGGATAGTGTTGCTGTTGCAGAAGTCCTGGAACCTTGCTGTTGGTTCAGGAGCCCTGAAGAAGGATTTTCTTGTTGTATGTTTACAGAAATCCCAGGAAAGGGTCTTGCTTATATTTTGGGGGGTCCTGAGACTGTTCTTCAAGCAGAGAGTGAATTGATGAGGACCCTGGAGATGTATCTTGTGGCTTTGTTAAGCTTTGTCTCCCCAGGGACAGAGATCGCTGAGAACTTGCCTCAGGTCAAGATAAAGAAAAGACCTCTCTTTGGGTATTGAATGCTTTGATGCTATCTTAACCTTGCTGTAGATGGCCTTTGTGCTCTCCACTGCCTCTTTTGAGAAGGTGTTTGGCATTAACAGATGATAATTGTAATTCAGTTGTGATCCAGGGGTGGGAAACTTTTTGTGCTCTGTGATTGACCAGATGAATATACTTTGTTTATGATTGGAAATTAATCCCATTTGAGAAGAGGGACTTTGTGATTGACTAAATGAATGTACTGCCCAGGGGTGGAATAGTACTTGGAAATTATTGAATGACACCTGGTGAATGCTGTATTTTGATTTTCTCTGTTCTGTGAATGTTTTGCCTTAATTTGTCACTGAATAAAATGGAGAGTTATTTTGGTGTTCTGAACCTTGGAAGCTGGCTTTGCCTGGCATTATAACAATGTAATTATTTTCCTTTGAAATCCTTTTTTACTTTATAAATTTCAAAACATTATTCTGAAGTTGTCCATTTGTTTATTAAGATTGCCAAATGTGTTCATAGGATACAAAAAGTTTATTACCTCTGATCAAATTGAAGTCCATCTTTCTGCTGAAGAAGAAAACTGAAATTCAAAGAGAGTGACTTGACTGAGGTAAGACTGTAATGGATGAGGACTGCAATGCAGATCTCCAGCCTCCCAGTCAATTGCCCTGAGTCTACTGTACCAAGCTGCCTTTGAAAGATGTTTCAAAATTAATTTATTTCTTTCATCTAGTTTTCTTTCTCCCTTTGTCCTCAGCTGTTCAGGGGCTTTCCAAGAAACACTTATTCTTCAACAGGGTATTTCAGACTCTAAATGGGTACAGGTGGAAAGAGGATATTTATTTATTAAGAACCCTATACATGCCAGGAACTGTACTAAATGTTTTACAAACATTGTCTCAGTTGATCCATTTTACAGTTGAGGAAACTAAGGTAGACAGAGGATAAGTGACTTGTCCTGGAACACATAACTAGTAAGAATCTGAGATCAGGTTTGAACTTGTACCACTGGTAGCAAGAGACTAGTCCTTCTTTATCATCATGCATTTTGAGGTCAATGAGAATGGCTTAAAAATATGGTGCTCCAGAATCTGTAGGGGTAATTCTCTATCTCAAGTTAATTGTGCTAGTGATGGGGTCCTTGTGATGTATATATGTCTGTAGTATCCATCTGTAACATCAGTTTGTAAATGGGATCTATGTGCTTTGGGATCTATGTCTGTAAAATCAATTTGTAAAGGGATGTCGTGTAGATCCATCGACACTTGCCCCTCAGACTGCTTTGAGTGACCCTTTGTCTGTTGAAAGAATAAGGTCATGTAGTGTCCTTATCTGTAGGGTATCATTAGTCAGTTATATACCCATGTCACGTGGGTGACTGGACTCAGTGACAATCAGATCCAGATAGACCCCTTTGAGCTATTTCCCAGTGGATCATGGCATACACGTGGAGTTTGATTAAAAGGTGTGATGTCCAGCACTGACTACTCTTACGCTTACTAGCCAGCATTTGACCCTTAGCTGCAGTTTGTGAGTTTGTAGGTTCTATACAGCCTGCTCCTACAAACAATAAATTTATGTTTTAAGTTGTTGATTTGTTCCAGACTGGATGCCAGAGGGGTGGTCTGGAGAACTGTTACTTTACTCTTCACTAGTAATGTACAAAGATGGCTTGTTATCAGCTGGGGGGCTTACATATTTTTTTTATGTATCATTTTCTGTCCCTGTTCTTTGTTGTATTTTTAGTGGAAGCTGCATTAGTGATAGGCTGCTTTTGTTTTCAGGGCCTGTCTCCTAGATCACTGTCTCTATGGGCACGTCCTTGCCTGACTTTCAGCCGCTGCAATAAGGATCTTATCAAGTTAAGCTTATTGTTCGTGGAAGCATCCCAGTTCCCTTTAAGACTGACTTCTTCCCAGAATACTCAAACCTAAGTCCTCTGCTGTGTGGTATAGTGGAAAATACCCTTGCCTCAGTCTCCATCGATCAACAGACATTTATTAAGTGACTACTATGAGTAAGACACTTGCAGTGAGTAAACTAATTTTTCATCAAAAGAAACATATATTAGTGGGGACAATAGCAATAAATACATAAATACATAAATACATATACAGAATGTGTGTGTGTAGAATATAAATCAATATAGTTAACTATGAAATACTTTGGGAGGGAAGGCACCAACAATAAGGGGTATCAGATCAGGAAAGTTATGATTCCACCTTGATTTAACATGACTTCGTTTTCTGATGGTGCTATTTCCTTTAAGAATAGGAAATTTTTCTTCCTGGCTAATTCTGAGTCTGGCTCTGGTAACTTGTGAAAAATGTGGAGCTTTTGGATGTGATAGATTTTCAAATATTTTTAGTGGGAAATTCAGGCTTCAAGTACATTAAGTTCTCAAATTTTGATTTAGGATTTTACATAGAAAATTGCATTGATAACTAAAGAAAGTGAAATTATTTTCCCATTTTAAAGTATTTGTCTGATAATTTTAGAAGATAGAGGGGTTCATTTTATGAGTCAGATCCTCATGAGTTGTTTTTTTTTTAGATTCTCATATTAAGTACAGGGTTAAAGTAAAAAAAAAGAAAGAAAGAAACATCAAGTGATATGTATATATATAAAGTGAAATTGTCTAAAGTTTAGATGAATGATGGGTTCCTAATTTGATCAAATAGATTTGCTGCTAAAAGGATCAGAAAACCATGAGGCTTGAACTGAGTTTCACCACATGAACTAGTTATTGGAAAATCCAATTTAGGGGTTGTACTAAATTGCATTAAATCTTGTTATTGACAGATTTTAGCAGAATTACCTAGGCATTTCTATAAATGACTTGGAACAGAAGTAGAGCCCTCTTTGGAACTATCCTGAGAATGAGGCCTATTCCATAATGTCCAAGAAGGTATTCCTTGAGGCCAAACCACTACTAGGAACATCTGAGACTCAAGACAAATTGATCTGATTAAATGGACCTTAGCAATAGGTTACTAGGATACAAGGAGATTTGATGTTATTCATTTTTTTCAATTTTATTTGATTGAATTTGTTTACCTACTTTTAGTTTACCACATTCAATTCCACAATCCCTTGAGTTTCAAATTTTCTCTCCCTCCCTCTTCTCCTTCCCCCTGCCCCATGGCAGCATGCAATGCAACATAGGCTCTACAATGCATTAAGCATTAGTCAGGTTGTAAAGAATTATAACCAATGAAGTGAATAGTGAGAAAGGAGTGAAACAAAATTAAACACAAAAGAGAGAACAAGTATTTTCTTCAATTTGCATTCAAACTCTGTGGTTCTTTTCTCTGGATGTGGATATCCTTTCTATCATGAGTCTTTTAACTTTGTCTTATAACTTTGCATTGCTGAGAAGAGCCCAGTCTATCAAAGTTATTAGTCATAGATACGATGTGTCTGTAATTGTGTACAAAGTTCTCCTGGTTCTGCTCTCCTCACTCAACACTTCTGTGTTTCATGTACCTAATCTATTCCACTGATCCACCACTCTGTTCCTCAGCCAGTACCAAGTAGTTTTGACGACTCTTGCTTTATAATACAGTTTAAAACCTAATATGGCTAGGCCACCTTCCCTAGCATTTTTTTCATTAATTCCCTTGATATTATGGACCTTTTGTTCTTCCAGATGAATTTTGTTACTATTTTTTCTAGCTTATTAAAATAATTTTCTGGTAGATTTATTGGTATGGCATTAAATAGGTAAACTAGTTTAGGTAAAATTGTCAGTTTTATTAGATCTCACTTTATTTGGGTGAAAAGTGTTTCATAATTCTATTCATATAGTTCCTGGGTTTGTTTTGGCAGGTAGATTCTGAAATATTTTATCTGCAAAGAGTGACAGCTTAGTCTCTGCTTTGCCTAAGCTAATTCCTTCTATTTCTTTTTCTTCTCTTATTGCTACAATTAACATTTCTAGTACCAAATTGAATAAGAGAAGTGATAGTGGACATCCTTGGTTGTTTGTTTTTGTTTTTGTTTTTTTGTTTTTTGGAGGGCAATTGAGGTTAAGTAACTTGCCCAAGGTCACACGGCTAGGTTTTGTTTGTTTGTTTGTGTGTGCGTTAAGTGTCTGAGGTCGGATCCAAACTCAGGTCCTTCTGACTCCAGGGCCCATGCTCTACTCACTGCGCCACCTAGCCACCCCTGGACATCCTTGTTTAACCCCCAATGTTATTATAAATGCTTCTAGCTTATCCCCATTACATATAACACTTGCTGATGGTTTTATATACATCCTACTTATTATTTTAAGGAAGACTCCATTTATTCCTATACTTTCTAGTGTTTTTAATAGGAATGGGTGTTGTGTTTTGTCAAAGGCTTTTAATGCCTTTATTGAGATAATCATATGGTTTCTACTAGTTTTGTTTTTGATATGATCAATTACACTAATAGTTTTCCTAATATTGAATCATCCTTGCATTCCTAGAATAAATCCTACCTGATCAAAGTGTATTACAATTGTGATACATTGCTGTAGCCTTTTTGCTAATATTTTATTTAAAATTTTTGCACCTATATTCATGAGAAAATTGATCTATGATTTTCTTTCTCTGTTTTGGCTCTTGCTGATTTAGGTATCAGTACCATATTTGTGTCATAGAAAGTATTTGGTAGGACTCCTTCTTTTCCAATTTTCCCGAATAGTTTGTAAAGTATTGGAATAAATTTCTCTTTAAATGTTTGATAGGGGCGGCTAGGTGGCGCAGTGAGTAGAGCGTCGGCCCTGGAGTCAGAAGGACCTGAGTTCAGATCCGGCCTCAGACACTTAATGCACACACAAACAAAAAACCTAGCCGTGTGACCTTGGGCAAGTTACTTAACCCCAATTGCCCTCAAAAAAAATGTTTGATAAAATTCACATGTAAAATCATCTGGCCCTGGAGATTTTTTCCTAGGGAGTTCATTGATGGCTTGTTGAATTTCTCTTTCTGGATGGGGTTAAGTATTCTACTTCCTCTTCAGTTAATCTGGGCAATTTGTATTTTTGTAAATATTCATCCATTTCACTAAGATTGTCAAATTTGTGGGGCATACAGTTGGTCAAAATAATCCCTAATTATTGCTTTAATTTCCTCTTCATTGGAGGTTAATTCACCCTTTTGCATTTTTGATACTGGTAATTTGGTTTCCTTCTTTCTTTTTTTAACAAATTGACTAAAGTTCTATCAATTTTAGTTTTTTTTTTCTTTCATAAAACCAGCTCTTAGTTTTATTTATTAGCTCAATACTTTTCTTACTTTCAATTTTATTAATCTCTCCTTTGGTTTTCAGTATTTCCAATTTAGTATTTATTTGGGGCTTTAAAATTTGTTCTTTTTCTAGCTTTTTCAGTTGCATGCCCAATTTATTTATCTCCGTTTTCTCTATTTTATTTATATATGCAGTGAGAGATATAAAACTTCCCCTAAGAACTGCTTTTGCTACATCCCAAAAGTTTTCATATATTGTCTCATTATTGTCATTCTCTTGAATGAAATTACTGACTGTTTCTATGATTTCTTGTTTGATCCACTCATTCTTTAAGATTAAATTATTTAGTTTCCAATTAGTTTTTAGTATATCTTTCCATGGACCTTTATTACATATAATTTTTATTGCATCATGATCTGAAAGGGATGTATTTTGTATTTCTGCCTTTCTGCACTGTATTGTAAGGCTTTTATGCCCTAGTACATGGTCTATTTTTGTGTGTGTGCCATGTATTGCTGAAAAGAAGGTATATTCCTTTTTATCCCCATTTAATTTTCTCCAGAAGTCTATAATATCTACCTTCTCTAACATTCTATTCACCTCCTTAAATTCTTTCTTGTTTATTTTGAGGTTAGATTTATCAGGTTCAGAAAGGGGGAGATTGAGGTCCCCTACTAATATAGTTTTGCTATCAACTTCTTCCTCTAACTCCCTTAACTTCTCCTGTAAGAATTTGGATGCTATACTGCTTGGTGCATATATATTTAGTAATGATATTGCTTCATTTTCAATGGTGCCTTTTAGCAGGATATAGTTTCCTTCCTTATATCTTTTAATCACATCTATTTTTGCTTTTGCTTTATCTGAGATAAGAATTGTTTTGTTTTGTTTTTACTTTAGCTGGAGCATAATATGTTCTATTCCAGCCTTGTGGTGAGCCAAAGAGGCCTGTCTCATGACTCTGACAATTACCTTGATATCAATGGACCTGCATGTCAAAGATCTCTTTGAGATGTGACTTTCCACTAAGTCTGCTCTGGAGTTCTTTTGATATAGATTGCATTTAAAAGGATATTGTTGGAGTTCCTGAGATCAACAGGATTCTGTCCCCGGATATATCTGATTCCACACTCTGGTATCTGAGCGGCCAGCTCTAAACATGATGTCTTTTGAGGATTGCACTTCAGCTTTGAAGTTTGCTCTCAATTGTATCTGTTTATGACTGTGGCTGCATTAGGAAGTACTTGAGACCCAGACCTAAGGCTCTGCCCCAAAACTTTAGTTGTCCAAAACATTTGCAGGAAGTCAGTTCTTATGCAGATGTTCTTGATGATGTGACCTTGGCCATTAGGCTTTGAGGCCAGCTCTCAAGAGCATCCTTTCAGATGTAACTGACTGAGATAAGAGATAACTGCCCAAGACTCTGGCACCTAGGAAACAATAGGCCTTATTACCATGCTACTTCCAGGATATAACAGACTAAGATAATGATTTCTCTTCCTTCCTGTCCTTTGTCTCTTTGCTCTATAAAAACCTTTCCCTGAGTATCAATAAATGGAGTTCATGGTTCTTCCTTGAGCTACCCACATGGCCTGGTCGTTTCTTATTCATGTCTCCGAATCATGCTAAGTGCTGGACACTGAGCAGCCCATGGCACAGCCTTTTACCTTTACCCTATGTATTTCCCCCTGTTTCAAACATGCTTCTTGTAGACAGTGTGTTGTAGGATTGTGGTTTTTAATCCATTCTGCTAGCTGCCTCACTATAAAGGACTCAGTCATTTTCATTCTTCCAGTTTGCTTCTTCCCCATTGTGATTGCCCATTTCCTGGCCTTTAAAGTGGATTTCTGCTTCTGGGGTATAGAGGGCTCTGACCCATGCTTCTTATGCTGGGAGCTAGGGGTCTGGTTATTGGCTTTGTGTGCCGTGTCCTCTTGGTGTTTAGGCTGAGGCCAAGGCCAGGACTTTGTGAGTTGCTTCAAAGTTACTCTGAAGCTCACAGTGTCAGGTGTTGGGGAGGGGTGGTCTGGAAGCTTCAGGATTCCACCTCCCAGCTAAAACTCTGGCAGGCTCAGTTGCTGGTGGCCCCAAGGCCATATGCCAGAGTCTGCTGGTTCCCCTGGTTGTGTGCAGGCACATATGGGGTTCTGGTGTTAGTGCTTCCTGGCTCCACCCCCCTGGGGTTAAGGATCTCCTTCTGGTCAGCTGAGATGGGATATGTTAGGACAGCTCCCACCTGTACCTTAGCCTAGGCACAACCACACCCAAGCCCTTCCTCTAGGACGCCCAAACCTGCTACTGGTTGCACTATTTCAGGATTTTACCTTGAGGCAATATTCTCTGGGTTTCAAGGTCTTAGGGAGAGAATGGAGCAGTAGGATTTACTCTGCCATCTTGGCTCCCTGGAGTTCAGGTAGTTGATTTTTAAACATCCAGGCTGTGGGTTGGTCTCCCCAGAATTAGCTGCTGCTGCCACGGCCCCCTACTTTCTCTTACCTACCTCCAACAGATTCCCCCATCCTGTGGTGAAAGGTCTAGGAATTGCCCCTATGGTGGTGAATCAGCTCTTGTGGGTTTTCTCTGGCTCCACTCTGGTCAGGTCTCAGGTCTGTGCTGGTACAGCCCCTGTACTCTGTACTTCCCCTGCCTAGTCCCACCTGCACACCTTGCTGGACTGAAAATCTGCCACATTCCATCTCCCAATGGACTCTACCACTCTAAAATCTGTTCAGATTCACTTTTTAGAGGTTACTGAAGGAATTCACAGAGTTTGATTGAGTTCCTGCTTTCACTCTGCTATCTTGGCTCCACCAAAGCCCCAATTCCTTTTTAATCTGGTTTGGGCCATACTCAGAAGTATGGTAGAACATGCATTTGATACTTCTGATGTAATTCAATTACATCATTTTCTAAATGAGTGAAAAGAAGCTCAAAGTGGTAGGAAGTATGAAAGAAAACATTTGAAGTGAGTTCTCTGATTCAAAATTCAAGGCTTTTTCCACAACTGTTTGGAAATGTAGGGCTCTAAGGCAGAAGGAATTGGGGTTCCATTACCAGTAAATTGACTCAACCTCCCTTCTTTCACTTTCAGATGGTCCAAATCTGGATCTACCTGGAAAATTTCCTCTTAGCAATGGTTTCTCTTTTCTTATGTGAACACCGTATACTTTCTCACATACTCAGGCTATACTTTCTGGGCATGAGCCTTTAAGAATAGAATCATTGGGGCTACTTCTGAAATGTTTCACCACATGCCTTAGACTTTGGAAATAGGAAGCAACATGGATTCAAACCAAACTGGTACCTCCTCCTAGATCCTTCCTTCCCCAGGAGTCTCTGGTGCAGGAGCTGAAGGGATCATGATAGACCTTGATATGATAGAAATAGATCAGAGACCTTGGCTAGATTAGCTCACTTTGACAACTCAAATATAGGCAAATTCCCTTCATGTCTGTAATGGCAATGCACATTTAAAGATCTCCCCTGCCCCTAGCTTAAGTGCACCTGGAGCCTGTGGTGGGAGGCTTGTTTTTCAGGAAAGCCCACACCTTGATACTTTGTGATTGGGCAGTGGGTCAAGGAGGTTGTTACAATCTCTGAGCCAGGAGAAGGCTATATAAACTCTGATGACAGGCTTTGCTTTGGGGCTCACTTTGAGAAGTGTTGTGTGATTTGACCAGATGAGACTCTGGGAAGCCGTTGAGAGCCCCCTGGCTTTGAAAACCCAGATGTTGATGCTTCCCTCTCTGGTAACTGTGATTTGGTATTGATATAATGGTTGGACAGTTTGGAAGCCTGTCTGTTTGATCTGTCTGTATACTCTGAAGTTCGGGGTGCTGACCTTTTCCCCCTGAACTAGGTAATATATGTTTGTTTGATTAAAGTAAGCTTATTAACTGATTTTGAGTTGCTTTCCTTTACAAAAGCAGATCTAAGAACTGGTGTTGGCAGCCACCCTGGGGATGTTGGGGTGCTTGCTGCTACAATGTCATAATCTAATGAGGAATTAGCTTTGTATTTTCTATAAAGTACTACTTTTTAGGGAGACAATAAGGTACACTGAGTAAAGAATCAGCCTCAGGATCGAGAACTGGGTTCAAGTTCCTGACATACTGGCTGTGTGACACTAAGTGCCTTTATTCAACTCTAAGCTGCAGCTCTAAAGCAGCTGATACACATTTCCAGGAGTTTTCTTACTTAAAGTACCCTACACCAATTAGATCATATATCTAAATTGATAAGTGTTAAATACGTAGGCAAATAGATGATGGGTATTGTTGTGTTATGTCAGTCATGCCCAACTCTTTGTGATCTTATTTTGGGTTTTCTTGGCAAAGACACGGGAGTAATTTGCCATTCCCTTCTCCAGCTCATTTTACCAATGAGGAAACTAAGTCAAACAGGTTTACAGGGTCACACAGCTAGTAAGGGTCAGAGGCTGGATTTGAACTCATGAAAATGATAGGTAAATAGCAATATAAACAAACACACATGCGTGTGTGTGTGTGTGTGTGTGTGTGTGTGTGTGTGTGTGTGACAGAGGCCATTGACACTCCCACACCCTAACCCTCCCCATGGAAAATGCTTAAAGTTGCCACTCCTTAAAAGTGAATACCAGACAGGAACCACAAATTCAGGGAAAATTGCTTAAGGTAATTTTGGCTAATCCTTAGGTCAACCCCTCCCAAAATAAGGTGGAGAGGGTAATAAAATAGGTACATAATTACAATATGAATCTGCCATAAGACAGGCAATTATTCTTATAACAAAAGGAAAGTGACATACAGAACACCCATGAGTATGCATTCATATACACCCCCCCCAAATAAACAAATAATAGGATTCAGAAACTTACCTTATAATAACTTATAAACCTAACTTTAAACTTTTAACAACCATTATACTATGCAATGAGGACTTCCTAACCATATAGCTAACACAATGGAGGACTGGTCACTTTGTCCAGTGCTCACTGATTGTCAAAAACTCCCCAAAGAGAAATTTGCTACAGGGAGAGAACCTTTATCACTATCTCCACATGCTATGACAGTAGGAAGTCTAAAAAAGTAAAGTTCTTATAAATAAAAAATAGGGGAAAATAATCCCTAATGTGCTCACCTAACATTCATTCTGACAAGAGTGCATAATTCAACCCATATGCTTAACTTCAGGGATTAACTCAACCATTTTACCACTGCTGCTGCTGTGGTTTCTACTAGCAGACCCTGCTTCTCCCTTCACCCTAAAATTTTGTAGCAAAAAACAACAAACCTCAAGTCTTACAACCTGCTTTTGGAAAAGGAAGAGCTCTAGAAAGACAAGAGTGCCCTCTACCTGATGAAATAGAGCTCAGCCAGAAAGCCAAAGAACAGAGAGGACCTGGATGGTCCACCAGTGTGTGTGTTTTTGTTTAGAGGGCTGAGGTTTGCACCAGTTCTGAAGGAGAAGGACCTGGAATTCGGCTAGGGGCAGTCTTGTCCATGGAAAAAAATATCTTAAATCAGGGAATGAGGCCAGAGAAAAGTGAATTCCCTATCACGGGAGTGAGATGAGACAGTCTGATGTTTAGATCCCTAGATCTAGGGGAGCAATTATCAAAAGAGAATGTCAGAAAAGTGAACAATAAAGGAATGTGAGGTGGGAAAAACTCAATTAGAAAACTTTAAATCTAAGTAAATAAATGAACAGAGAAGTCAATAAAATAGAAGAAAGCATGCCTACCAAAGCATACAACCAACTGGAAATGTCCCTAAATAAGTAACGTAAGATAAAGGAAATTGAGTCAGCATCTCATGAAGCATTGAACCCTATGAATTGCCAGATAAGGAAACCAGAACAGGATGTTCACAATGGTTGAAGAGAGAAATTAGAGTCTTAAAACAAGTTAAAAAGGAAACCAATTATAAGAGTTGTGGCCTGCCCAGCAGGAAAAATAAGGATAATAGAAAAACTTAAGTCAACAATATGAAGTCTCTCCAACAAAACAAAAGAAAAAACTGACTGGTAATATTGGTATACGGGACTGGACAACAATCTAGGAGATTCAAAATGAAATAAACATAAACAAAAATCATGAATGATCAATACAAACAAAACACATGAAAATTCAGAGAAATAACCCAAAAATATTAGGCCTCCTAAAAGAACATGTCAAAAAACCTTAGCACCATAATGCAAGAAATAATACAAGAAAATTACCCAGAACTTCTGGATGATGAAACAAAAATAACAATTGAAATAATCTACAGATTTCCTCCAGAAAAAAAAAAAAGAAAATAACCCCCCCCCCAAAAAAAAAAATCTATGCTGCAGAGTCTGAGATATATACTGGTTAATTTTTTTTTAATTTTTGGTCTTTATTAATTTGCTTGTTTACTTTTAGTTTACAAGATTCAGTTCCATAATTCCTCAAGTTTCATATTTTCTCCCCCTCCCTCCCCTCCCCCACCATGGCAGCATACAATCAAGTATAGGATCTGCAAATACTTTCACATTAGACATTAATCAGGTTATAAAGAAAGATTGTATTGGGTGGAATGAACAATGGGAAAGAGGAAACAAAACCCAACAAGAAAAAGAAAGAGAGCAGGTACTTTGCTTTGATCTTCATTCAAACTCTGTTCTTTCTAGCTCTTTCTCTGAATGTAGACATCTCTCTCCATCATGAGTCTTTTGGAGTTGACTTATAACCCTGCATTGCTGAGAAGTGTCCAGTCTATCAAAGTTGGTCATCACATACACACACACACACACACACACACACACACACACACACACAGCTGTGTCTGTAATTGTGTACAAATTTTTCCTGGTTCTGCTCTTCTGACTCAGCATCAGTTTGTATAAGCCTCTGCAGGCTTATATGAAGTCCACGCTCCTCATTTCTTATAGCACAATAGTATTCCATTACATTCATATGCCACAATTTGTTTAGCCATTTCCCAATTGATGGGCATCCCCTTAATTTCCAATTCTTTGCCACCACAAAAAGAGCTGCTATAAATATTTTTGTACACATGGGTCTTCCTCCCACTTCTATGATCTCTTTGGGATACAACCCAAGAAGTGGTATTGCTGGGCCAAAGGGTATGAAATTATTTATAACCCTTTGGGCATAGTTCCAGATTGCTCTCCAGAATGGTTGAAACAGTTCATACGCTGGTTAAATTAACAAACCAATGGCAAATCTTATGTGCAATAAATACATTCAAATACAAAGTACTAGGAATCTGAATAATGGAAAATTATTATAAACTTACCAGAATCAGCAGGAAGGTATGGAATAATGTATTTCTAAAAGTAAAGGTCAAAATTCAACCCAAAATGACATGTTCTGCAAATCTGAGCTTTATCATCAATGAAAAGAGGTGGATATTCAATAAAAGAAAAGTATTTGATATATGAGGAGCTGACACAAATATATAAAAATAAGAGCCATTCCCCAGTTGACTTGTGGTCAAAGGCTTTCAATAGGCAGTCTTCAAAAAAGGAAACCAAAGCTATCAAAAGTCACATGAACAATTATGCTAAATAATAATTGATTAGAGAATGCAAATTAAAACAACTTTAAGATGCCATGTCATGCTTGTCAGATTGACTAGTGGGACAGAAGAAGTAAATGATAAATGCTGGAGGTGATATGAAAAAGTAGATACACAATGCATTGTCAATGGAATTGTGAACTAGTCAAACCATTCTGGAGAACAATTTGTAATTATGTCTAAAAGGCAATGACTCTGTGCTTACCCTTTGACCCAGCAATACCACTACTAGGTTTGTATCATTCAATGAATAGCAGGTATTTTGCATTTCACCTCTGCTCTGTACTGTCCACACAATGCTGATGGTAAAGCAAGCAGATTTGTGGCCAGTCCTCATTTTGAAAGTGGCTATCTCTGGGACAGCTAGGTGGCACAGTGAATAGAGCACCTGCCCTGGAGTCAGGAGGACCTGAGCTCAATTCTGGCCTCAGACACTTAACACAAAACTAGCCCTGGGACCTTGGGCAAGTCACTTAACCCCAATTGCCCTACCTTGCCCCCCTCCAAAAAGCAAAAAGAAAAATCTAGAAAAGAAAGAAAGTGGCTATCTACTCCAAAAGTACTATGATGGTAGAGACAACCTCTACTACCAACACCATCAGTTTCCTTGACATCCATTCATCTCTGACTGTCAAATATGACTTAACTTTCAAAATAACAAGATTACCTATCACCCTTGATATATCCACCTTTATAATACTCATTCAACTATAATCAAGAACAAAGAGACGAGAAAGAGGAAAAATGATCAAGGTCTCAGGCAAGAGCTTGTTTAATGGTAGTTGCCTGGCAGTAGGTGCTACGTCACAAAATTTTTCAGAAATAATGGGAAAATCTGTCCAAAGGCATGGAAGTAGGAGACAAATATTGTATATGTGGTCAACATATCATAGGATCATAGATTTAGAATTTGATTGAATGAAAGAATGAAGAGAACAGGATATAGGAAATCCAACACTGAAATATTCTCTTTCTGCCTCCAGTTCATCATCAGAGGTTCCTTTTCCATTGCAGCAGAGAATAAAGCCACAAAGGTCCTGGAGAGTGGCAGTTCTTTTCCTACAGCTTAATGAAAAAGAGGAAGGAATTTATTACCCTTTTCACACCATTTGAAAGGGGAAGGAAAAAGAAATAATACTTTGGCTGTAGCGACAAAAAGCCTAGAGTAGTTAGCTGTGTTACTGGCATCTTTCTTCTCCTCATCAGTCATTCTCAGCACTGACTGTGGGACCAAGGATGGATCTGATGTGCTCAAACTATCACAGTATTCCCCAGATACAAGCTAAAACTGGAATTAATTATCCTTTCTTTTCCAAATCATATGCCAGACTGGAGCACTTTCACAGGTGCCACAGAAACACTCAGAACTGGCTTTAGAGAACACAGGAGTCATCTTAAAGGCAAGGAATGTGTCCAGAATACTTCTCCTTGGGTAGACTTGTTACCAATGAAGTTTTTATATTCTTCCTCCTTACACATATTAAGGCACTTAGTACATGCTTATTAGAAATAATTTTATTTTCTTCTCTGTTTAATATCTATATTTAACCTCTCTAGACCATACTTTGTATAATTAAATATTTCATCTTACTGGCCTCTAAAATCCATCTTAGCCCTCAGTTTAGGATGCTATAAACATGCCCATTTCCACATTGATGAAAAAAAATTCAAAAGATAACTCCTGTTTAAGCATCACCAGTGGGGCTCCCCAAGATGAATGAGATGTCCCTTTTTTTAGTTTTATTATTTTATTTTATTTTTAATATTTTCTCACCTTCATTCTTCTTTTTTACATTTTTATTTTTAGCTACAAATTCTCTCCCTCCTTCTACCCCTATCCGTTGAGAATTCAAGAAATATGATGTCAATTATACTTACAATGTTGTGTGAAATAAATTGCCGTATTAGCCATGTTGAAAAAATTAAAAAGCTAGGAAAAATAAGAAAAGTTTAAAAATATGGTCCAATCTTTGCTCAGTGTTCATCAGTCCTCTTTCTGGGGGTGATAGTACTTTTCATCAGTCTTTTGTCATATCCTAATGATAATCAACTGTGAAAGACTTAGTTACTCACTTTATATCAACTCAAAATTTAAGCTTTTTCTTATATAAGCTTATATAAGTTTGCAACCAAGAATAACTTACCTAGAAAATCTGAGTATTAATAAGACAGGATTTTTTAAAATGTGATCTTTAATGAAATAGGGACTTTTAATAATTCCTGATGAAAAGACCAGAGTTGAGTATAAACTTAAGATGCAAATTAAAAGTCAATAGAAATATAAAATAGTTAATATGAGTGACCAAACATAAGAGATTTAACAAGGCTGAATTATTTACATTCTAATAAGAGATAATACACATATCCTCTCAGAACCCTAATATCAGCAGGTATCATATAGATAGAATCAGATTCAATAAAGTACCACTGAAGAATCAGTTAAAATTAATTGGAAACAAATATTTTAATTCTAAACAATAAGTAAGTCAAAAAGGAAATTATAAAAATATATGATAATGTAAGAACATGCTTGTGGGGATCACAAGTCTTCCCAGACAGGGTCTGGGAGTTAGCCCAGATGAGCTTCCACTCTTCATTGCTTCCTTGGCTGCCCTCAAGAAGATACACATGATAAGCCCCTTACCGTGGGGATCACAGAACTTCCCAAGCAGAGTCAGGAAGTTAGCCTGGATGAGCTTCTGCTGTCCACTGCTTTCCTGGGGGCCCTTGGGAAGATCCTTATATGCCCATTAATATGGCAAACCCCCTCTCATTGAAAGGACTCAAAAAAAGAGTGGGCAGAGGAGGTCATTTATTACACTTCTTGCAAGAAAGCATCTGTGATGCTCTCTAGGAACAACCACACTGATACAGAAGCAGTAGTGAGGTTAGACAGTTCTGTCCTTCCTGTTAGAGTTAGGGTTAGTTCAAATTCCTCAAATTCTTCTTTTTATTTCCCTACATTCCCTCTTTATGCAGATTACATAGGCATGGTAATGAGAATACTTGTGACAGGGGCTTGACTCTAGGGTCTGAGCTGTTTGTCCCACCCCCACCTTTCGAGTTCCGCCTGGGGCCAGGATGGCCAATGCCTTAGTAAAATAAGGTAAGTGATCTTTGCCACAGCTATTGACTACCTCCCAATAACTTTTGTGGGATCAAAACAAGACACCATAATATCCCCTCTTATAATAATGATATGGATAAGACAAAATATCAGGTTTTGGGAGACGCAGGCAAAGAAGTCTTAAGGGCAAAATATTTTTGAATGAATAAAAGAGAAAAAGAACACATAAGCAAATGGAGAATACAACCAAAAATAGAAAGTAAACTAATTTAAATATTCTCTTAACCACCAAAATAGAAATCTTAAATATCAAAAAGCAATTAATAAAATTTAAAATAAAGATAAACAAATCTAAGAGGTTTTTTTAAAACTATATTAGCAGATTTGATTTTAAAATAAAGAAAAATATCAAAAGTGAAAATGATAAATTCACAACAAATAAAGAAGAAATAAGATTATTAGAAATGATTCTGCCCAATAATATGCCAGAAAAACTGATCATCTAACTGAATTGGATATTCATATATATGTATATATATATATATATATATATATATATATATATAGTATCTCCAGATTAATAGAATAAGAAATAAAGAATTTTAATTAATACAACATTGAGGAAAAAAATAACTGAAAGTAGCACATCAATGTCCTCCAAGTGGGAAAAAATAAAAATTTGGATTCACAAGCAAACTCTATAAAATATTTAAAGAAAAATATAATTACAAAATTACATAAACTGTTTGAAAAAATGGGGAAAGAATCTGTCCTATCAAATTGCTCCTTTAATCTAACTAATCTAGAACATTGATCAGGGAGAGTTAAAACAGAAATAAAACTATAAACCAATACCTTTAATGAATATTTAATGAAAAAATGTTAAATGCTATCCTATACTGTAACTACAAATTACAAAGATTATATACTATAACCAAGTGGTGTTTATAGCAGAAATGCAGGGTTGGTTCAGAATTAGAAAAGCTATAAAGCCCTGCTGCCACAGCATGACTATGTTAAAGGTAATGCTAATTTGTACCTGAAAACAAATGATCATTATATAACTAATAAATCAATATTAAATAACTAATATTAATGAGGAACTACTATAGAGAATGCTAAACTTCAAGCCTGATTCCTCCAGGAAACATTGACTGCTCCCCCTAATCTAAGTGATCTAATTGGTACCACAGATTTATTTATTTATTACAATATTAGCACTGTTAAGGGTTATGAAGACTTTTGGATGAAAAACCAGCTTCCTCTGATTACCACCCCCCCCCCCCCATAAAGGGCCTCATACAGGCACTTAACTTTCTTTTTCTGTGGCTCATTTACCTCAACCTGCTGTCATTATAGCAAGTAAATATTTCACCTGAAGAAGAGATGCTGCTACAATTCACTACTCTAAGGACTCTACAATCATATTTGTGGACAACAATTCCTACTAACAGTGAGTCCATGAGCCCCAACCAGTGAACAAAGAGTCATTAAAATGCAATTGAATTTAACTCAAACATTTATTGAAAATGCAAAGCAAACATATAATACTTCTATAACAGTCCACTAAATACCATGGTTCTCACTGTTCCACCAATGCATCTAGCATTCACACAGAAAGTGGGGACACACTTCAAATCCCAGGGTAGTCAGATACACAGGAAAGAACTTTTGAGTCCACGGCAAGTTACAATAATGGGAACTTTAAACTTCAATATCCTATGTCTGTTTCATAGCCTGTTCATTTTTTAAAAGGGGGTGGGACTTCCCTTCATGAGAATATCTTTTGAGTTCAAACAATGGTTCCACTATTCGTTTGAACTGATGCCTGTTGTGCTAGAGAAAAACATTAATAAGCTTGGCATTTCAGATGGATAAGTAGATTCAACAGGCTGCTTCTCTGATGATCCTTTTGTTTTAATGCAGCTTCTATCCTAAACTTGATTTGCTTCTCTGCAAGAGTAATAATATCAGTCACTTCTAGTTTCAGACTTAGTGGATGCCTTCAACTGAGGAATGGTTATATTCTTTTTTTAGGAAAAAAATAAAATCAGGTCAAGATGACAGAGTAGAAACAGGACTTCCATGGGGTTCTGGCTTCCACACTGCAATTCATGTAAAACGTGACTCTGGGGGGGCGGAGCCAAGATGGCAGAGTAGAAACAGCACTTCCAAGGTACTCTCCCCCACACCACTTCAAAACAATGTAAAAGGTGGACTCTGAACAACTTCTGGAGCTCCAGCACCCACAGAAGGAGACAGAGAAGCTAACCTCCCTCAAAGGACAGCCCAGAAGCCCTGCAGGGAGTGGCCGGAACAGCACAGCACAATGCTCTGGGAGCCGAGCCCAACGCTCTGGGAGTGGAGCCCAGGTCCACGTGAGCCACGGTTTTAGCCCCAGGGCGGCCAGGCCAGCAGTCAGCTGGAGGGACCCCAGAACTCCAGCAGGTGTGGCGATTCTAGAATTATCAACACAGACATGCCTAGGACAAAGTGAGAGGTTAGTGCCCTGTGGACTTTGGGAGCAGCATTTGGGGAATGAGTCGGCTTCTTCCCCTGGGGGCAAGAAGCAGCTGAAGAGACACAGCACAGAAGCCATTTTGTAGCTCCAGTGGCAGCTTCAGCTCCTGGTCTGCAAACTGTAGGAAGATCCAGCAATCAGTCTGGGGATTAATCTCTCTTGCTTTAACCTGCTTGGATCTGGATTGTGGTCTGGGGTGGAGGTCTGCGGTGGGTATCCAACTTGCCAGAGCATGTGGAAGCTTCAAGGAGGGCATGCAGCTAATACCTCTGGCAGTTGAGAAGACCATAATGTTTGGGATGGAAGCTCCCCTGTCTGGTGGTAGAGTCCTACTGTGGCAACAAGCCCAAAAGTCAAGTAATTAAGTGGCAACATGCCTAGGCAAAGGAAACAAAATAAACAGAAAAATGCAACATTAGACTCCTATTTTGGGGGCAAAGAGGATCGAAACATGGAACAGGAGGAGGACTGTGAGATCTGAAATCTTGCACCAAAAGTCCCAGATGAAAATATGAGTGGGTTACAGGCCATAGAGGACCTTAAGAAGTATTTAAAAACCCAAATAAGAGAAGTGGAGGAAAAATTGGGAAGAGAAATGAGAAGAATACAGGAGAAGTATGAAATGACAATCAACAGCCTGACTGAGGAAAATAACACCTTAAAAAATAGACTAACTCAAATGGCAAAGGAGGCTCAAAAAAGGCAATGAGGAGAGGAATGCCTTAAAAACCCAAATTTGCCAGATGGAAAAAGAATCTCAAAAGCTCACTGAGGAGATTCATTCCTTCTGAATTAGACTGGAGCAAATGGAAGCTAGTGGCTTTATGAGAAATCAATATGCTGTTAAACAGGTCCAAACAAATGAAAGAATAGAAAGCAATGTGAAATATCTCATGGGAAAAACCAGTGACATGGAAAATAGATGCAGGAGAGAAAATTTAAAAATTATTAGACTACCTGAAAGCCATGATCAAAGAAAGAACCTAGAAATCACCCTTCAAGAAATTCTCGAGGAAAATTGCCCTGATGTTTTAGACCCAGAGGGGGAAATAGAGGTTGAAAGAATCCACAGATCAGCTCCTGAAAAAGATCCCAAAAGGAAAACTCCTAGGAATATTATAGCCACGTTCCAGAATTCCCAGATCAAGGGGAAAATACTACAAGCAGCCAGGAAGAAACAATTTCAATATTGTGGAAACACAGTCAGAAAAGCACAGGACCTGTCAGCTTCTACACTGAGGGATCAAAGGGCATGGAATATGATATTCCACAGGGCAAAGGAGCTGGGATTAAAATCAAGAATCACCTACCCAGCAAAATGGAGTATCTTGTTTCAGGGGAAAATATGGCCATTCAGTGGAATAGAGGACTTTCAAGGATTCTTGAGGAAAAAACCAGAGTTGAATAGAAAATTTGAAATTCAGACACAAGAAGCAAGAGATGCTTGAGAAGGTAATCAGGGAAAAGAAATCAAAAGGAACTTATCAAAGTTGACCTATTTACGTTCCTACATGGAGAAACAATAACTGTGTCTGATGAAACCTTCCTCATTATGAAAATAATTGAAGAAGGGTATATGGGCATATGAATACATATGTGAATGTGTGTATATATGTTTACAGGTATACATGGATAGAGGGCACATGTCGAATTTGATGGGAAGCGATGATACTTAAGCGGTGAAGTTAAGAGGTGAGAGAGGAAAGTGACAAGAGGAGATGGGAAGAGACAGGGTAGGGTAAACTATCTCATGTAGAAGAGGCAAGGGGAAGTAGTTTCAGGGGAGGGAAAGAACAGGAAGGCAAAAAGGCAAAACCATATTCTTATTGAATTTGGCTCAGGGAGAGAATGACATACATACTAAATGGGATATCTCACCCTGCAGGAGAATAGGGGGAAGGGGGATGAGAGGGGGGATGATAGAGGGGAGGGCATTCTGGGGGAGGGGAGGTAGAAGTACCCACTTTCAAAGAGGGACAGGATCAAAGTAGGGAATGGACCAGGTTGGGGGTGGGATAGGTGGGAGGGAAATATAAGCAGTCTTTTACAATATATCTACTATGGTAATGTTTTGCATAGCTATACATGTACAACACATACTGAATTGCTTATCTTCCCAGAGGGAGTGGGTGACAAGGGAGGAAGGGAATGGATCTGAAATTTGAAGTTTTAAAATTAAATGTTTCAAATGTATATAAATACTATTATTAATACTATTTTGCATGTAATTGGGAGATAAGATGTGCAGGCATTGGGGCACAGAGATTCACCTTGCCTGAAAGGCAAAATTGAAGGGAGTATGGGAGAAGATATGGGAGAGATCAGATTGGATGAGGGGATTTCTTGTGGGACTGCTATTCTGGGGTGGTGGGTAGGGGAAAAATGGGAGAAAAATTGTAACTCAAAATCTGGCAGAAATGAATGATGTAAATCAGAAGTTAATAAAGCATTTGTTAAAATTAAAATGTGACTCTGAAGAAACTTTGGAGGTACAGAACCCACAAAATGACACAGAGAAGCTAACCTCCCACTGAGGACAGCCCCACAGACTGGCAGGAAGTGGCCAGTGCACTGTTCTGGGAGCAAGCCCAGCCCTGAGTGAGCAGGAGGTTTTAGCCTCAGTGTAGGCCTCCCCAAGCTACCTGATGGAGGGACTTCAGATCACCAGCAGATGTGGTAGTTTCCAGAATTATCAACACATACATGGAAGGGCAAAGTGAGATGTCAGTGCAGTGTGGATTATAGGATCCAGTAGTTGGGAGTATGATCAGCCTTTGCCCTAGGGTGAGAAGGGACTGAGGCACCACAGCCAAGGGGCCACAGCCATGTGGAAGCTTCAAGTCCTGGCCTGCAGATTGTAGGGGGACCAAGCTACCAGTCTGAGGGGTAATCACTCTTGCTTTAACTTGCTTGGATCTGGATTTTGGTCTCGGGTGAAGGTCCTGGGGTGCGTGAACAGCTTCCCAGAGCAGGTGGAGGCTTCAGAGAGGACACCCAACTAATACCTTTGGCAGCTGAGAAAACCCCAGAATTTGGGATGAAGCTCCCCTCTCTGGTGGCAGAGTCCCATTGTGGCAAAAAGCCTAAAAGTCAAGTAACTGAGTAGCAACATGAGCAGGCAAAGGAGGCAAAGCAAGCAGAGCAACCCAACTTTACACTCCTATTTTGGGGACAAAAATGATCAAAGTATGGAACAGGAGGAAGATAGTGAAGTCAAAACTCCTGCACCAAAAGCTTCCAAGGAAAATATGAGCCAGTTACAGGCCATAGAGAACCTTAAGAAGGATTTTGAAAACCAAATAAGAGAAGTGAAGGAAAAATTGGGAAGAGAAATGAGAATGATGCAAGAAAATTATGAAATGAAAATCAATAACCTGACTGAAGAATATAACACCTTGAAAAATAGACTAACTCAAATGGCAAAAAAGGCTCAAAAAGCCAATGAGGAGGAGAATGCCTTAAAAAGCTGAATTTTCCAGATGGAAAAAGAATCTCAAAAGCTCACTGAAGAGAATCATTCCTCCAGAATTAGATTGGAGCAAAGGGAAGCTAGTGACTTTATGAGAAATCAAGATACTATTAAACAGATCCAAACAAATGAAAAAATAGAAGGCAACGTGAAATATCTCATTGGGAAAAACCACTGACCTGGAAAATAGATCCAAGAGAGAGAATTTTAAAAGTATTTGACTACCCGAAAGCCATGATCAAAAAAAGAACCTAGAAATCATCCTTCAAGAAATTCTCAAGGAAAATTGCCCTGATGTTTTAGAACCAGAGGGCAAAATAGAGGTTGAAAGAATCCATTGATCACCTCCTGAAAAAGATCCCAAAAAGAAAACTGCTAGGAACATTATAGCCAGGTTCCAGAGTTTCCAGATCAAGGAGAGAATATTACAAGCAGCCAGGAGGACACAATTTGAATATTGTGGAAACACAATCAGGATAACACAGGACCTGGCAGCTTCTACACTGAGGGATCAAAGGGTTTGGAATATGATATTCCATAGGTCAAAGGAGTTGGGATTAAAAGCAAGAATCACCTACCCAGCAAAACTTGATTATCATGTTTCAGGGGAAAATATGGTCTTTCCATGGAATAGAGGACTTTCAAGCATTCTTGATGAAAATAACAAGAGTTGAATAAAAAATTTGACATCCAGATAGAAGCAAAAGAAACATGAAAAAGTAAACATGGAAAAGAAACCATAAGGAACTTATCAAAGTTGAACTATTTACATTCCTATATGGAAAAATGATAATTATAATATGATCCCTTTCTCAGTATGAGAATAGTTGAAGGAAATAGAAATGTATACACACATATATATGTTTATGTAGGAGGGTGTATGGGCTTATGAATACATATGTGAGTGTATATATATATGTGTGTACATGTATACATAGACTGAGGGCACAGGATCAATTTAAAAGGAAGGGATGATACTTAAAAGGTGAAATTAAGAGGTGAGAGGAATGTAATGAGAGGAGATGGGGAGAGACAGAATGAAGTAAATTATCTCATATAGAAGAGGCAAGGTAAAACTGTTACAATGGAGGGGAAGAACAAGAAGGCAAAAGGGAATGAGTCAACCTTATTCTCACTGAATTTGGCTTATGGAGGGAATGACATACACACTAAGCAGTGTATCTCACCCTACAAGAGAGTAGGGTGGAAGGGAATGAGAGGGGGGATGGTGGAAGGGAGGGCAGCCTGGGTGGGGAGGGAAGTTGGAAGCACCCACTTTTGAAAAGGCACAGGATCAAAGTAAAGACTAGAACAAGTGGGGGGTGGGATAGGATAGAGGGAAATATACTCAGTCTTTCACAATATATCCACTATGGAAATGTTTTACATAGCTACACATGTACAAGCTATACTGAATTGCTTATCTTCCCAGTAAGGGTGGGTGACAAGGGAGGAAGGGAATGAATCTAGAATTCAAAGTTTTATAATCAAATGTTCAGATGTGTGTATGTGTATATATATATATATATATATATATATATATATATATATATAATATTATTTTACATGTAACTGGGAAATAAAACATACAGGCACTGGGGCATAGAGATCCACTGTGCCCAACTGGAAAGTCAGAGTGGGTATGGAAGAAGATATAGAAGAGAGCATATTAGAGGGAGGGATATCCAGTGGGATCGCTGTTTTGGGGTGGTGAATTGGGGAAAAACGGGGAGAAATTTTGTAACTCAAAGTCTTGCAGAAATGAATGATGTAAACTAGAAGTTAATAAAGCATTTTATTTTTTAAAAAGTTCAACTTGAAAATAAATAAAAATAAAAAATCAGTGACCCTTTTCCCAAGACTGACATAAGTCATCCCAACTATGTTTCTTTGCAGGATTCTTCTTCTTCTTCTCCACTTGTCAGTGTAACAGGTAGTAATGCAAAGATACTTCTTCTTCCCCTTCTTTTTTCCTGTCCTTTTCTGTCCTGTCCTTTTTTCTTTCCTCTCCTTTCTTTCTTCTTCTCTTCCTTTTCTTCTCAGCAACAGATTGCAAAAGAAAACAAAATGTATCTTCTCCACTGCTTCTTCTTGGAAAAAAAATAGTAAGCAGAGCAGAATATTGAACTGAAATCAATAAACATTTAACAAGTACTTACTAGGTATAAGGATAATGATGTGAAGGGGCTTCTGTGAAGATGAGTAATGATGACCCTTTACTTGGAAAAGGAGAGGCAGAGATATTCTGGGCATGTGCTTGGCCTTTGAGATCGCTCTGATATTCAATAATTAACCATTTCTGAGTGTTTCTGTCATAGAGGGATTCCTGGGCTAGGGACCTATAAAAATGACCAAGTCTGGCATGCCCTATGACCTGGGAAGGAATAAGTTAAAATCCATCAGTATCTAGGGGTAGTTTGAGTACATTAGACCATGCTTGCCTGACCAGACAGCCAATGCTGAGAATGACTGGTTAGGAAAATAAACACATAAATAACTAAATGCCCCATTGCCAAGCCCAAGATTTCTGCTGCTCTAGCCAGAGTATCCCTCCCTCCTTTTCCTTCCTCTTTCAAGGTGCAGGAAATGGATAGTAGATTCCTTCCCCTTTTTTTTGAACTTTGGAGAAAAACTGCCACTCACCCTGCCCTTCAGAGTTCTGTTCTCTGCTTCAGTGAGGGATTCTAAGATGAACTAGGGACAGAAGGAGGAAACAGAAGTTCTTGAGCCCCTGCATCCTGTTCTCTTCATCCTTCCTGTTACTGAATCCCTCCTGCAGATTGGCTAACTCTCAGATAGCACTCGAGGCCCTTTACCTCCTGTTGTTGCTGCTGGTGTCATTGTTGTGTTATTTCAGTCATGTGTGACTCTTCTTCACCCCATTTTAGGGTTTTCTTGACAAAGAAACCAGTGTGATTTGCCATTTCTTTCTCCAGATCATTTGACAAATGAGGCACCTAAGGCAAACCGGGCTTAGTAGCTTGCCTAGGGTCACACAGCTAGCATATGTCTGAAGCCAAATTTGAACTTAGGTCTTCCTGGCTCTAGGCCCAGCACTCGACCTACCTAGCTGCCCTCTACCTCCTGTGAATAATTCCCAGGAAAAGCCTCACCTTAGAAGAAATGGGAATGATCTTAAAGCACTGTTTGTCTGAACTGAGGTTGAGAAAGAGAAAAGGCAGGGAACACTCTATTGGTACCTATTTGGACTTTCTCTTCCCCTGCCTCATCCTAAGACCAGTCACTTGATCCAGGTAGAGCAGTGTGGGATGCTGTAAGCTAAAACAAGGAGCAAGAAATGGAAATGAGAGCCTCAGATCTCATGCATTTACAGCCTTCAGTATAAACTGAGTGGTCATATCTGGTAAATAACCAACTGAGCTACAGGGAAATAACTCAGGCATGAAAATCCATACCAGCTGGAGCTGATGTGAAAGACAAAGACACCAGTGATTGCTTCTGTCCACAACTTTGAGACAAACTTAGCTCAGAGATACTGGCATTTGATTAGAGTATCTGAATCAAATGGTGGATAAACCAGGGAGGTCTGAATGTCTTCTCTCTCGCCCTTGCTTAGCCTTAGGATGTCATTTCCCAGAGTCCTCTAGCTGTCACTCCACTCTCCTGGGGAAGCTTGCCTTCTTGCTTAGGTAGACTGCCCCCTCTCTTTGTATACTCATTCCCCATAATAATGGGGGATCAGTAGTAGACTGCCCAAGGTCAAGATGATCAGGGAAAAGGGAGGGGGAACAGCTGCCAAGATGGCAAGGGTTGGTCCCTTCTCTCTACATCCATATAAAGCTAGTTACTGGGCCTTGCTCCTCTTTTGATCTCATTGGCCTGGAAAATTGTGGCCTGCACAAAGGGATGATTCAGGTATTATATGTTGATGATTTTAGTGGTCCATATGTTTCTGATCAAACAAGCCATCCACTCCTTTGCTCTGCCAAGGTAAGCAGGTGTTGGAAGAGGTCAATTTCTCCTCAGAAAGGGAATCTTCGGAGTTGCTTACCCCACACCCTTTTAATCTGCCCTTGGAATTGTAATACCTTTCTCAACTCTACACTTAGAGGCCCCCAAGCACTGTTCCTTACAAATTCCTATTCTCTGCCTCTCTAATCCCTGTGACTTAAAGCTGCCTTCTGCTTAGGCAAAACAAAAACAAAAAACCATTCACCTTTTAGTCCCCCACACACCCTCATTCCTACCCAGGTCAGTCCTCTCCATCCAGAGTTCTAATTTGTTTCTCCCCTTCCTTTCCATAGTGACCTCTAGAACCCTCTGTTCACCAAACCCCCTTTATTCTAGAGCTTTTCTCACTGCTTCCATTTTCTAGTGTTCCTTGAATCCTGGTTTTCTCTTCAAGATAACTTCTCTTGACCCTCTCTCCAGTGTTGGTGGCTCCTGCTCAATACCACTTCCCCTTACCTCCACAGTGCCAGGAGGAAGAGTTAACATGCTCTGTGTTCCCCCACTGTCTTTTTCCAAACTCCCTGTGCTTGCATCAACTAACATCTATTTCTCCTCCTTGTAAGTATTTACCAAAGGAGGTTTCTTCTATTTACTCAGTAAGTAACATTGAATGGAACAGGATGAGGGTTTAAAACAACTGACTATAGCAGCACCCACCCTGACATACCCAGCTTGTCTGCTAGCAAAAGTTCTTAGATCTGCTTTACTAGGAATGAACAATCTTTTTTAATTAAATTCATTTGTTCAGGGGAGAAGTCAGCACCCTGAACTTGAGAAAAAATACAAACAAAGAAATACAAGCAGAGTAATAGAGACCAACAGACAGGACTCTGCTTGAATCAGCTATACACTTTACATATATCCCTGGATCAAGAGAGCCTTTACATCTGAGCAGTCAGGGAGCTCTGAACCTACAGCCACTTAGAATCTCAACCAGGAAATCACAAGATCCTTCTCATTAGCAATCCCCCAAAGCAAAATACCAACTCAGAGTATATATACACTTCTCGGAGCCAGAAGGCATCAGAACCCTCATGACTCAGTGCCTAATTAGAAATTAGCAAAAGGAGTGAAAGCCTTCCTATAAGCAAGCCTCCCCTCAGCAAGCTTCTCTTAATGGGCTCCTCATGAGGATTGTTAATGAGTGGGGAAGATCTTAAATTCCATTAACATTACACTGACTGGTGAAAAAAGCTGCTATTTTATTAATGAATGAGAGAATATTCTAATATGTTCCCTGAGTTGTGTGAGGGTTTGACAAAATGAGATGAAATATGAGTTAACATGTCAAGAGACAGACTGAGAGGAGGCCCAGAAGAGAGTGCTGGTCAACCCTGTAATTCTGGCCATAAATGAATTTGCCCTGCCCTGCAATTTCAGCAGTACATGGAGAGGGATTCACTTCAAGAGTCAGGGTACACTTAAAGAGTCAGCAGCCACAGAAACTGAAGAGCAAAGATGATGGAGCCCAAACCACTGGGGGGTGGAATCAGTGTCCCCTCAGGTGAAAGAAGTCAAAGATTCCAAAGTCTGGGAATCCTCATTCATGGCGAATATCAGGAAATCCAATTGTGTGCCACTATCTCCATCCTTTCCTACTCCCTTGTCATTTTCTAGGGACCTTGTGTCCCAGCATCCACAGGTTGACTGAGGTAGGCTACACTCATTGGCTAGCCAAAGAAAAATCTGATTCACTGATATTTTTGCTGATGTTGTAAGCAAACACTGAGATTATTCGAGAACAATTGTGGGGATTGGGAAAGAGGAAATTAGGAGTCTGTGACCAATGCTGAAAGTGACTATTAACAAAGAATTCCAGGAAACATAGTGGATTTGCTCTCTCTCTTTCATTAAGAAATGGTCAGGAAGGGAAATGGAAGCAAGTTTTCTATATGAAACTGTCAGGATGGCTTCCTGGCAATGAAGTTGTGTCAGCAGCTGGGCTCTGAAGTGTGGTCCCTCCTTCACAGGCTTTAGCAGCAGAGTCCTCTGGCACACAGGTAGGGGGAGGCATGAAGATGACAACCTGTAAAGCCAATAAAAATCCCATGTAGGAGTCATTTGAGGGTGCAAAAATGGAGCTGCAGAGAATTTTGGGGCAGAAAAACTCTAGTGACATCACCCTTCTGTGGAGGGTTGGCTCTGGTTAATGAGGACAAGAAGGATGGCACTGAGAGGACCTGGCTGGCCAACTTCTCACATCTGCTTCTTCTTCCTATTCACTCTCAACTCCTCTTCCCCACTACCCTCTTTTCTTCCCATTTCCTTTCTGTTTCCTGGCATCCTTTTCCTCAGGCCATCTCAGTCTTTCTCTTAGCTATACTACTTTCTGAAACTTGCCCTAAAGGATTAAAATATTTTTTAAGCCTAACCATGTAACTACCTACCTCATTTAGGCTAAACATAAATGTATCACTATAATCCAGGGAAACCCACGTCAAGCTATCCCCAATCAATGAGACTTAAAGAGATACCCAAAGCCTAAATGGGGTATATTTTGTCATGCCCTGGTAGGTGCCCTCTCCCTCTCTAGTCCTCTTAAGTGGGTTGTCAATGGATGTGCCCCATATGCTTTCAAGGAAGATGCCATGTCACAGAGAGAAACTATTCCTCAACATTATCAAATTCACCACAGCAGTACTCCCCTGTTTTGTGGAGCCAAAGTGGGATAGACAAGATATTCCCCTTACTCTTTTATTTTTAATAGGAATATAGAGCCTACATATTTGTGAGGTGAATGGGGGAGTCTTGGAGGAGTAGTGACAGTTTGGGAGAAAGATTAGAAGGATCAGCACAGAGATTCGCACCTCTTTGTGTCTGGGACGTCCTGACATGTCCTCACCTGTAATCTTAGGGCTTGGTTTGGCTCTGACACTGGATATGATGCTTAAGCTCAGGGGCAGGGAACCTGCAGTCTGGTAGCCATGTGCCCTCTAGGTCCTCAAGTACAGCCCTTTTACTGAATCCAAATTTCACAGAACAAATCCTCTTCATAAAAGGATTTGCTCTGTAAAAGTTGGACTCAGTCAAAAGACTGTACCCAAGCATCTAGAGAAGGCCACATGCAGCCTCTAGGTTGCAAACTCCCCACCCCTGCTTATAAGTATGATGACAGAGACACCCAAGTCCCTAGCTGTCCTCTGCCTAGTCCCTGATCTGATCTGCAGACTGGTCCTCCCAGAAGAATCCCTGTGGCACTGTCTCACCAAAGTAACAGAGTCACCACATAGTGTCAGCTACTCACCCTACTCTGGTCACCGCAGAACGGCTTGCAGGCAAAGCCTGAGACGGCCAGGGAGATGGCAAGTTGTAAAACATTTAGGACCAGCAAGAATACATTGCTTCCCTAGAGAGAGGGACCCAACAGAGAGTGGTGAGGGGTAAACACAAGGCCCTACCTCTAAGAACTCAGTAAGAAATGAGGTAGCCTGGCTAGGTGACGCAGTGAGTAGAGTACCAGCCCTGGAGTCAGGAGGACCTAAGTTCAAATCCAGCCTCAGACACTTAACTAGTCATGTGACCTTGGGCAAATCACTTAACCCCAATTGCCCTCCAAAAGCAAAAAAAAAAAAAAAAATGAGGTAAAGGAGAGCACTGAGGAGGACAAGATGAGAGGGGAAGGATTGTCCTGAGACAAAACTTAAAACACACTAAAGCACCTGGCAAACACAGAAGTTATATATAAACTATTATTATTATCATTATTGTTATTATTAAAAACAATATTAATAAAGCACATTCCAATGGCACTTTAAGATCCACAGAGCCTTTTCCTCAAAATAATCCTGAGGCATTTTGGGCAAAGAAGACCATTCCTATCTTGGGCATTGGAAAGTGAAGGCTAAGAAATACAAAGTGACCTGTCTATGGTCACTCAGATCTTCAACCCTTGTGTTCCACCCTATCCACAACCCATCCTTGTATCCATCTGACCCTATCATAGGCATTCAGTTCAGATTCATTTCATTAAAAAGACCCCAAATCCTCTAGAAGACAGACTTATGTTTCCTCTCCAAGACAATAAATGTTGATTGATTGTCCAAGGTTTGATTTCTATGGCTGTTTTCCTTGCAGATTTAATGGCTTCCGGATTGTTCAGCTAATCTCCAGCTATTCCTGTAGGTCCCACAGCCCTCTAAGGTACCTGCAGTCACCAGTCAAAGATCCAATCCTAGGTGTGCACTTAAAAGTTAATAATTCACTAATGGATAGATGAACAAAGACATCTGTTAGAGGAACTCAGACATGTTAAGCTTGTTCCTAATCTCTAGGTTCAGCTATAGTGCTCCTCTATTCTGCTCCCAAACCAAGTGGGCCTTAGATACTCTATCCCCAAGCATTGCTCTGCTCTTTCCCTTTTCAAGGACACTGCCCACACTAACCTCAGGCCAGGAACAGGCTATGGTATACCTTCACCTTTACTTTTGAAGTTCAATTCTTCCTTCAAGGACCATCTCAATGGACATCTTAAACACATCTTGACTTATCACTCCCTCCACCAGTTAAAAATTAAATAATTCTCCTCAAATATTGCATGAAGCTCTCCTTAACAATTACCTTACCCTTTTATATCAGAGAATTCTTTTTACTATACTGGTTCTTCCCCCAAAAACATTAAACAGTCAGGTTCCTTAAGAGCAAGAACTGTGGCATTTTTTATCTTCGCATCTACAGTACATATATATTGCCTCACATATACTGATAACTGTATTATGGGGTACTTATTTTCTTCGACTTAATTGAATGAAAGTGAACTAAACTGAAAGAAAATATCAACTCCTTTTGATCCTTTAGTTTTCTCAGAATTCAAATTTCTGACTCAGACCACCAGAACAAAACTAGAAATATTATGGAATTTCCTCTTGTTTCTCAACACAGCCAACCTGTCTCCTTTCAAATGGTTCAGACTTCTTCAGGACCCTTGGTGTCTCTGCCCTGACCTATAAAGGTTACCCATTCCAAATATCCATTGTCGTAACTGTCCCCACTTGGGAAGTACTCACCACTACCGTAGATTCAGCAGAATTACAGAAACCATAGGAACGTTCTCGGTGACAAAAATAGAATGAATCAAAAATGAAGATGAAGTTAATTGAGTAAAAGGCAATTCCTAGTCCAGCCACCACTGAGCTGACAATATTCATTGCCAGGCTGCTTTGGACCTGAAGGCAAGTAAGAATCCATCAAACAGTCAACCCCTTAAAACATGGTTATGGAAATGCTATCATGTGTCCAGTATTCCTCAATATCCAAGAGTGACTCTAACAGTAACAAGAGCAAGATGCACCTATTGAGTGCCTACTATATGCAAGACACTATGCCAGGTGATGGAAATACAAGGACCATGTGGAAAAACTAGTCAGTTCCTGAAGTCCTTACATTCTACTAAGCAATGCAACATGTATATGAGAATCATTTCTTTATATAAGATAACTGAGGAGATTATGGGAACTGAAAAGTAGAATTATTTTTTTTTATTTTTCCTGGTATGACTACAGGATTTACCTGGTAGTAATCTTAATAATAGGGAAACACACAATAGTGATTCACACCTTCCATAACCCCAGGTTACAAGCTCAGTCACATATGGCATTGGTCAGTCAAGTCTGCTATAACCAGGCCTAGGACTACTGAGGCTGTCTCTTAAGGATCTTTCCATTTCCCCCTTCCCATTCTAAGAAATTAAAATTTTCTTCTTCTTGTGCTGCACAAAAAGAGAAAATGCCACTCACCAAAGTACTTGTGGTTCTGTTTTCTGCAGCAATGGAGAGGGAGCCAGAGATGATGAACTATGGACAAACAACAATGCTTTAAAACCTTCATTTCTTTCCCTGATGTGTTCACCCTTGCCCAACCAGTCATCAAAACCTGGTTCCCCTATCCCTGAGAACTGGAGGTCTTTGATGGATCAACCATATGCTCTAAGAGCCTTTTAAACATTTGGCCAAAGGGCAAGTGGACAGGCCTTCCTTCTTTCAAAGGGACAAATCATTCTGAGGTCAAGAAACCTGGCTAAAAAAATAAAACAGGGCTTGTCTCCCATGGCTTGAACTAAGAGAATCCTTACTATCTCTTTGTAGTGACCACTTGCCTTTCTAGACAAAACTGACCTATCGTGGGTGATGCATTCTAGAAGGTTCCCAGAATTGAACTCAAACTCACTAATTTATAATTTAAAGACCACATTGTCTTCCCTTTCTTGATGATCAAGAAAAATTCCATTCTTCAGTCCTAAAGCACTTCTCCTATTTTCCATCATTCCTCCAAAATTATTGTTGATATAGGCCTACAATCAATTCTGTACATTCTCTCATGTATTTTCAAAGTGGACTTGATCTGGACCTGGTAAAGTGAAGTGATCAAGGGTAGATGGTTGCAATATTATGATCTAATTACTTTTCTTGGACAATGCCTCTCTAATAGCCATTTACCCCCTACAATCCAGAGATCGCCCTGACATGAAGCAGTTCATGTTTTTGGATCTTCCTCTTCACAAATATAGCTTGTACTTTGTTTTTACCACCCCCTCAGCTCGTTTGGTGCTCCTGACACTATTCATATTGGACCCTCCCGATAGTTTAGTGGGGAATTTTTGTCCTCAACTTGCATCACCTAGTCCTGTATTCATTTCCTTGTATATTTTTATTAAAAAATCAAAATTCCCAGATACTGAATTCTTTACACAATTCTTACTTTTACTCTTATTTAGGGTTCTTTATCTACTTTGTTATTCATTCTTTAATGTTCCTCATCCCTCTTAGTCTAACTATAGAATAATAGATCATGAAATATTGCATAATCCTAGATTCCCTAATTTCCTTCAAGATTTGCCCCAAGAAGGGGCAGCTAGGTGGTACAGTGAAGAGAGCACCAGCCTCTGGAGACAGGAGGACCTGAGTTCAAATCTAATTTCAGATATTTAACACTTACTAGCCATGTGACCTTGGGCACATCACTTAACCCCAATTGCCCTGCCTTCCCCCTCCAAAAAGGCCTCAAAACAAAAGATTTACCCTGAGATCCAGCTTGAAAGGACTACATGAAGCTTTTCTTATGCCACCCAGCTACTGTTGCCCCCTGAAGGTCCAAAATATTTACTGTGCACCTATTCTGTATTTACTTTTATGTGCAAGAGGGATAGAGACTAGTTAGTTCTTCATTCCTCATTGAATCAATCAAGGTGCATGGGCCTTAGGAAGCATTTGAGATTCTTTGTTAATTGGATGAATGACTGCTGGCACTGTCCCAAGTCTAGGCACCATGATGAACTGTAGTAGGCTTTACTTTGGATATACATGTATGTGTGCATGTATATGTATGCATGTACATATGTGTTATATGCACACATATTTTTATGTTATACAAGTTCTTTTTCTACACTTTCTGACAATCAACATAATTATATGATAAAGGAATAATATGTCACATATTCATTAAAGCAGGGCCTTTAAGGGATTTTTCTGGGTCCTCCCAGCTTTTTACTCCATACTATTGAAAATAATATATATACTTTATTAAAAAGATATCATAATTTAGATTTTAATCAATTTTGACTGATTCTTTCTCACCCTTACACAGAGACATAAATATGAGGGATAAAAAGACTATAAGCATATATATATATATATATATACACATATATATACACAGACATATACATGTATACATGTATGTATGTGTATATATACACATGCATGTATATATGCGTGTGTCTTCATATGTATGTGTGTGTGCACACACGCAGTCAGTCCTCAGTTTTTGCAGGGTTAATGTTCCTAGAAAACAATGTGAAAGTCAAAAATGTGAATGTTGATACATTGAACCCATGGGAAATAGGGGGTTAGGTTCCTGTGAACAAAAAAACCTGTTACATTCATTAGGTATTGCTGAAAACACACTGCTCTGCATATAATTCTTTGCAACAAAATATTAATTCTGATAATATGTTCTTTTCCTAGCACACACATATGTGTATATATAATACATATATTAACCCTACCATATACATATATACATATATATATATATATATATATATATATATATAAACCCCTCCCTATGTGTGTGTGTGAGTGTGTATCAATCCTCCCCTATACCCCCCACTAGAAGTAGAGAAAGGAAAACTATGGGCAGAAGACACATGTTGTTGGGACTAGGTTCCCTCCTGTGTCCAGGGGACAAAGAGGAAGAATACATTTCAGAAATAGTTTCAATAACTCCACTCACAAATGCTGATCCCCAGAATATGTAGCCAGTGGACCATAGAAAATATCGCGGCCCATAACCAATCGGAGGAAGGAAAACGAAAATCACTCCTATGCCGAGGTTCATCAGGGCAATCATGATTTGGACAGTCTAGAGGGGAAAGAGATTCATGTAAGAAGATAGAGCAAAGACCAATTCCCTTCTCTCCAGACATGGAGGCCCATGGAGCCTTCCCCAAATGCCAAACTTTCCAGAACCACCCAGGGCTCTGGAAAGGGCCCGTCACACCTGGAATGCAGTACGGACTTAATTAAAACTTTATTCATTGGTTAATTGAATGGTTGCTTAGTATTTCAAGTCAGAGGAATTAGGATTGACCCCCCAGTTCTACTACTTCTAACCTCTAAAACTTTGGGCAAGTCCCTTTGTCACTATGGGCCTCAGTTTCTTCATCTGTCAAATAAAGGGACTGGACTAAAACTCTCTAAGATCTCTTACAGCTCGAAAATCTTATGATCACATGAGTGCATGAGAGGTAGGTTCAGGGTGATAAGGCAACTAGAGAGCTCAATAAAGGCTCAGGAAGAATTGGTTCCAAGGCCTACCCCTTACATATATTGATATTGCACCATGTCAGGTGATTCCAGACATATAATTTGACTTATTAATGTCCCTGATAACTTTCTAAAATAATAAGTGATAGAGTTGTTGTACCTGTATTTATGTTAAGGGAAAAAAGTTCCCTACTACAATGAAATCATAGGTCCAGATTGGGAAAACTAATCAATTAAATAACTGAAATTTTACAAAACTAATTTCCCTTTTACGAAGTTGAGTGATTACTCTTAATAAGGATGAGATCAGAGGCAGTGTTACATAGTGGAAAAATAGTTGTTCTGGGAGTCATAGTGACCTGGATTAAAGATTTGTCTCTGACACAGGCTATGACATCCTTAACAAATCCTTATGCTCTCTGGGCTACAGTTTCCTCATCTGGAAAAGGAGAACATTGGACTCCATTATACCAAAGTCCCACTTCTAGATCAATCATCCAATAATCCTGTGATTCTGCTTCTTTCACATACTGGTAGTATGACCCTTGGCAAGTCACTTTGCCCCATAGTATCCCCTTCCCAAACTCCTAAATCCCTCTAGAAGAATAAGCTAGAGTACATCTTAATTTTCCTTGATACAGCAAATTTTCTTTTTGAAAGCACCTTACACAAACTAAATCACAGGTTTAATCTAACACCAAGGGAAAGACAGCCCCCTTGGACAACCCTATGGACATTTTTGATGAGTTTAGGAAGGTGAATGCTATCTGGAAAACCAATGTGACTGCATATGCCTGGGACAGCCATTCTCCATAGCCCCTGGGCTACTGACTCATCCCTGGAAGTAAGTTTGCCCTTTCCCCATCACTCCATGTAAAGGATAACTAGAAACTATACTTGCTGAAATAATTTTAAGTGGTTAGTGCACAGGTGGGGAACCTGTGGCTGCAAGACCATATGTGGCCCTCTAGGTCTTTAAGTGCAGCTCTTTGACTGAATCCAAACTTCATAGACCAAATCCCCTTAATAGAAGAACTTGTTTGTAAAATTTGGACTCAGTCAAAAGGCTGCATCTGAGGACGTAGAAGGCCACATGTAACCTCGAGGTCAAAGGTTCCCCATCGCTGGGCTACTGCCATTTCTATCATGATCATAGGTTGGGTTAAAGTGATGCATTGATCTTCTAGGGGTACCACACATTGATCTATTAATGGTCAATGATGATGCTGAAGCAAATTCTAAATAGCTCACAAGAGAGACAAGTATTAAAATTTCAGTATGTTTATTTATACCTCAGAAATTGGACAAAGCTTTAAAAAATCACTACTTGGTCTATTCTTTGGTTGATTTCTAGATTTAGGAAATTTATGGAGAAAATTCTATGTAGATTAACCATGTGTGTCAAGCTGATGACTTTTTTCAGAAAACCATTTCTTAAATATTTACCAGAACATTCTTACCCATGATCCAAGAAAGATGATAAAGACAAACACATGATCTCAGAAATTATGTCCAGGTACATGTCAGGCACATAAAGGATTGAGATCTTGACAGTTTTGAAATTTTTTTTTTCTCTCCCTTTCCCCAAGTTCCTCTTTTCTTTCTTCCATCTTCCCTCTTAGTCAATTCAGATGCAATCACAGAAGGGAAATGGGGTGGGGCGGAAGGGTAGCAATCTCATAGGGACATCCTACTTTACCCCCAGTTCCCAGAAAAAGAAAGGAGTGACAGAAGATCCAAGGTATCATTATGTTGGTTCCCTTCCCCCACATCCTTAGCCAAACTGAGAATCTCACTCATCTCCCTCCCTCTCCCTGCCATGGCTACTCCCATCCAAACTAAAAGGCTCCTAAACATGAGCCACAGGGATGGGATTGAGCCCTGAATCCCCCTTAAGTCCAACTTTATCAGTAATTTAGAGCAGACCATTCAGGAAACAGATATAAGTAGCCCTCCTGGACATAAAATTGATATTTTCTGCATGCCTAGTTCATGTGTAGCCCATCAAGAAAGCTGCTGAGCCATTAGAAGGTCACACAGCTGAGGCAATCCATATCAAGAATGGGAATAGCAAGGAATTTTGAGATAGGAGACAAGTATTCGAATTCTGAGAGAGCTGTTCCTTAATACCCAACTATGGCCAACCAAGTTCTTGAACATCTTTAGCTGACTCATCTGTAAAAGGAGGCTTTTATATAGGATGGAGCATGATATATGAGGATCTGTAGCCAATTACTTTGGCTCAGGTTGCAGGTTTGCTACCTCTTGGATAAGCCACTAAACCCAGCAGGGCCTCAGTTTCCTCAATTATGTAATGAGCAAGGGTGGATTAGGTGACTTTTGAGATCCATTCAAGTGCTCACAGTATCATAATACAATGATGATTTTAAAGGTCAGGTAATCATTCAACAAGCATTTGTTACACATATACTGTGTGTCAGATGCTCTACTAAGTTCTACCCACACAAAAATAAAAGTAAAACCAGTTTCTTCTGGCTCTAAGTTATAATCCTGTAAGTCTCTCCTGTTTAGATCTATGAGTCTGCTCTTCCAAGTATGTGGGAACCCCTCAACTCACCCCCAGTGCCTTGGGCTCCCCTTTCAGGAACTTCTGCAGGGGGGCTTTCCACTGATAGGATTGTACCATTGCCCCCTGTGGGATGGAAGTGGGGCCTGTCTGAGGAAAGGATGGACACATTCCATTTGTAGTAGTCTGGGACTCCATGAGATCAATTGTGAAGCTGTAAAAAGAGAAAAGAAAGTCATACGACACAGGGGTTCAGGGGTTCTTCTCATTCATCACTCAAAAAAGGTTGATGAAATGATATCCAAAAGAAGATGCTGCAATCTGAGGCCACAATAAGAAAGGCATGGAATCTGGGATAATGGAGCAGATTAGATCGTAAATGCATATTCTATTCATAAGAACATCATTGATAAGCTAGAGAGCATGGAAAGAAGGGTATCCACAATGTTAAAGGGTCAAGAGACCATACCCCATTTGGGTTTATGAAAGGTATTGGGAATGGTTATCCTGGAGAAAGTTGAAGTTATTCAAAGGATAAAATGAAAGACCCTGAAAGAGAATGAGGTCCAAAGGCAAATGTGATGTCCTTCCCAGGGAAAGAGAGCAATCCTGAACATTTATTTTTTAAATTGTGGGTGTAGGCTTGTGGCTATGGATCCATACACACTCTCTATTACAGTCCTGGATATGACCAAAGACATGTGTGCAAGAAAACTGGGCTTGTGGTTATGGATCCAAACACACTCTTTATTCCAGTCCTGGATGTGACCAAAGACACATGTGTAAGAAAACTGGACTGTGGCCATAAATCAAACTCCATGTGTGGGTTTGGACTGATTGGTGCTATGTGAATATCTGTCCCAAAAGAGAAAGGTCCACTCTGAGTTAGGCCTAGGACCTCCAGAGACGTTGAATGGCATCCTCAAGGTCATGGAAAGTGTGGGTAAAAAGTTAATCTATTCAACTTTGGGAACCTCCTCCCTTTGACTGAAGATATCTGAACTGAAAGATAAGTGAATCCTCATGTCATCCTATGGTTTCTAGCTGATCCATATGTCTAAACCATGCTATATCCTGTTTAGACATCTACCAGGACACTAGGACCTGGGGAGCAAGGACATCTTGCCATATGGAAGACATCTCACACATGCCTTCCCCATTCTCTCTCTTCACTTATCCCCAGGGAACAATGATCAAATTGATCCTGAAAAGGACCCAGCAACCTATAGCCCTACGTTTACACTCATAGCCCCAGTGATTCTTAAACCAAACACTCTTCCCTTGCCCCTACTTGATTACACATCTTGGACCCTACAGTAAAACTTTTGGATGTGTTTCCTCACTTAGGAAATCTAGAAAAGGGCCAAGCACCTAGTAGGTATTTGATGGGTTTCTTATTAATTGGTAGTTTGATTGAGGGGAGACTGATTGAATGAGCCAGACTATTGGAGTTATTGATCTTAATTAAAGGTGGCTGTAAGAAAATTTTTTTACAAATCTGACCATGAAAAAGATCCATTTTATCATTGTAATCTCTCCTTATGCCAGAGGCAAAGACATTACAGAACCCAAAGCTTAGACCTTTCTTCCCAAGCAGAGAGAAGATAGACTTCTCCCAGCAACAACTTAAGTCTAGCAAGATTCACTATGGGGAAAGGATGGGAAAGGATGAAATGGGGGAAATAAATATGGGAAAAACAGTTTCCAGGAGCTCATTCCATTCTGCTATAATTATTCTACTCCCCAAATCCCTTACTGAGAATTGAGTGTAGGCTCAGTTATGCCGTGGGGGGAGGGACAGAAGAACACAAGCCCTCCATCTCCTGGTTTTCCATCGATTGCTCACTGCTTGAAATCTCATCATCATGGGGTGTGACCCAGTGTTGATACCCAATACATCTTCTACACCCCTAGATGCCTCTCCTATGTTTGGAAGGATGGCAGGTAAGAGCAACAAACTCTTCCCAAAGGCCTTCCTGACGTTCAGAGATGCTCCAATCTCTCCAGATAAACTCCATTTTCCATCAGTTGATCTGTTAGATTTTGATTCTGTGAGCACCATGCCCTTTGACCAGGTACCTTCTGACAGCCTCCCCCTTCCCCTTTACAGCTTCCTTTTGCATATTGTCTTTTCCTTGTGGGCAGGGACCATCTTTCTTTTATTAGTTGTATCCCCATGTTTAGCACACAGTAGGTACTCAATAAACGTTTGCCTCTGACTATAACTATCTCCTACAACTTACTCTGACCTGCAAGAATGGATGGACTAACAAGGAGAACCTTAAAAGGAAGCCATCTAAGCTACCTCTGGAGAGGTCTAGCAGAAGGGACTGCTCTAGAAGGTCAAAAAAGAGATGGCTGTGGGCTACCCTCAGTGACCACAGGGCCAGGCTTCTGCCAGGAGGTAGAAGAACTTGATATGCACTTTATAGGGTAGTAAAATCATAATAGTGGAGAGGTGGAGAGTGAGTTTATTGTGCTCTACCAGTGTCCCCTCCCTCTCTCTTCTACCCATCATTCACCCTCTTAGAGATTAGAAAGCTCTCATGATCTACTCTGCAGAACAGGAGGGAGAATGAGGGTACATCCTATATATTTGTCAAAAGAAGTTTAAGGCTCTGTTGCAGAACCCTATCCCCTAAGATACCTCCCACTTCTTCAGTCTAATTTCATCGGCAAAATGTAATGTGGGAATGACTCTCCTCAGAGGAAGGGAGAAATTCTACTACAACCATGGCCCATCTTGTCAGGGCACTGGTACAAAATATTTTTCTCCAAGTCAAGAAACCCTGGTTGTACCTGAGAGTCAAATGATGAATTTTAGACTGAGAAATTCAGGGCAGAAGGCCCAGGAGGGAACTAGTCCATTCCTCTTGCCTCCAACATCCAGAACAGACCTGGAGACCCCTTCTGGCTGCCACTGAGATAAAAGCATTTAAGAGGAACCAGGGGCTACCCACCATAAGGCTGTTCCCTACAGAAGATCTTAACCTGGGTCAGACCAGGAAAGAGCTTTCTGCAAGAACTGTGATGCTCTCATGTCTCTGCCCCCATCAAAAAGATTCTTTATCATTTATGCTCCTGAAACCAAACCTGCTCTGTCTTATGATCCCAGGAGGCAGAAATGACTGAAGAGCTCCCTCAAATCAAAATCATGAATACTCCCACAGGGCACCCCTTGGGTCTTTTCCACCTTCATCTTCCCTAAGTTCTAAGCTTTTGCTAGAGGCAGTTGTAAAAACCATCTAGGTCACTTACCTGTCCTCTCTACCAGTTTTCCCAGAGTCTCATGGGCTTCAAGTCTCCTTTCTCACACTTTGCCAAGACAGGGGATCAATGAGCACTAAGGTGGACTTTCCCCCCCACCTCAGAGTTCCACCCTATTCTGTCTGCCCACTTCCCCCTAACACATTTCCATTTCACTGTGGTTTCCTCTGCCTTAAAGAATTAACAAATGACAGTTAGGAGAATTTCTCAACAAATAGACTGCTATTTGAACTATGTAGGATGTAACTAGTGCTTCATTTTTTACTGCAAGAAATATTTTCTTCTTATATTTTTTAAAGTTTTGATTATAAATCCAACAGTCTATAAACCATTAGGTATATTTCAAGAAATGAAGATGAAAAGAAGGAAAGACCTGTGCAGGAGGCTGAGTGGCCAACTCACACACTATTTTGTTTTGTTTTTCTGAGGGGGTCTGGCAAGGCATTTGGGGTTAAGTGACTTTCCCAAGATCACACAACTAGTTGTGTCAAGTGCCTGAGGCTGGATTTGAACTTGGATTCTCCTGACTCCAGGGCTGGTGTTCTATTCACTGCACCACATAACTATCCCAGTTTTTATTAGTTTTTAAATACATCTATGCATGAATGGCCCTATTCATATATAAGTGTGTTTTGTGAGTCAACAGTCAATAAACATTTATTAAGAATTTACTGAGCTGGGGCAGCTAGGTGGCGCAGTGAGTAAGGGCCTTGGAGTTGGGATGACTCAGGATCGAAACCAGCCCCAGAAAATGAGCACCCACACACAAATAATGACTGGCCGTGTAACCTTGAGCAAGTTACTTAACCCCAATTGCTTTAAAAATAAAAAAATTTAAAAAAAAGAATTTACTGAGATAAAAAAATTTTTTAAAAAAAAGGGGGCAGCTGGGTGGCTCAGTGAGTAAGAGCACTGGCCTCGGAGTTGGGATGACCCGAGATCGAATCCGGCCTCAGAAAATGAGCACCCACACACAAATAATGACTGGCCATGTAACCTTGAGCAAGTTACTTAACCCCAATTGCTTAAAAAAAAATTTACTGAGCAATGGGCACAGTGCTAATTGCTAGGGATACAATCCCTATTCTAAAGGAGCACCCTTTCTGGTGGGAGATGCAATATGTAACTAAATTGAATATAATTGAAGATAATATCAGAAGCTGGGGTGGCACTTGTTTGTGGGGGGAGAAGAGGGAGAGAACAAGAAAAATCCTTCTGCAGAAAGTAGGATTCCAACTGAGTCTTGAAGGAAGCCAAGGCTTGAACCCTGCCTTGATTTGTCCCTATGTGTGCTGCCCTGGGCAAAGAATTTGTGCTTTCTCTCCTCCTCCTTTGCCTTACACACATTATGTTAACCTCTATGATGCAAATTCATAAATTAACAAAATGCCTTCCTACTCTTGGTTCTTGGCTCTTGGCTCCAACCACCCCCCCCCCACCCAAGAAAAATTATTTATTTCCTTGGACAAGGCAAAGACAACCAGAGTCTATTGATGGCTTCTCTAGACTTGAAATTTTTGCCTTTTAGACAAAAAGAAAGAATGTTCATGATGTGCACAAAGGTGGAAAAAGTGTGGACCAGAGGACAGAGGACTGGATTTGACATCAGAGTACTTGGGTTGAAATCATGACCCTACCATTCCAATCTATGTGATTTAGATAAGTCAGTTACTCTAGGTCTCTGGTTCTTCTTCTAGAAAGAGATGACCTCTAAGATTATTTTCAGCTCTAACTCTCTGATCCTACTCAAGATCACGACTGTTTAAACAGGATTATACTATTGATATCTGGAAGGAGCCATGGAGGTCACCTGGTCTAATCTTTCTTTATTATACATAGAGAAAGACACTTTAATTGTCTTTTTTTTTTTAAGATTATGAGAGGAGAATGAGGATTCAGCTGTGTTTCTGGACAAACTATTAAATTTGATGGCTTGAGAGAAATAGTGAAAAGACTCAGAGAAAAGTCTAAAAGTAGTGCTTTATATTGAAAATTGTCTAACTTTTACCTTTGGAAAACAAAGAAACATTAAGAAATTAATGTTCATTATGACTGAGAAGAGACCATAATTGGCCTTTGGACAGAGCTGAATGGCAGGCCTGTGTTTCCAGACTGGAGAAGCGAGCACTGGTATTGGTGATTAGCCATCACATGGAATGCGATTGTTGCCAAAGCAGATGCATTTGCAGTCATTATTTGTGCCTTTTTAGTGTTTCTTACATTGTTCATGAAATGTATAGACCATGAATTTAATATCTATTTAAACTAAGGAGACTAGAAGGAAGGGTGTGATCTATATAGAAAGAGACAAGCAAAAGTTTACAGAAAAAGAGCTTTTTCCAGTTTAGGTTACAAATAAAGTTTCATAAACTGAAACAGGGGCTCAGAAGTGATTGGCTAGGCTAATATGAGAAAAGTTGCAATTTTAGTAATTAGTTAGAAATTATCAGAACACTATTTTCCTAGAACCTAGGATGAAAATGAAGTCATCTAATAAAATCTCCCCATTTATGTATAAGGAAATTGAGAAGTAGATATGCTAACTGATTTTTCAATGGTCTCACAAGCATTAAAGGTCAGAGGTCACATTCAATTTCAGTTCCAAGGTCAGTACTCTTTCCACACTATAGTCACACATTATAATATATGGAACCTGATGGAGTCAGAAAAGCTGTGGATAGAGTCAGGTCTGGAGTCAGGGAGACCTGGGCTCAAATCGTGCCTCAGACACTTACTTCCAAACTGCTTGACCTTGGACAAGTCACTTATCCAGTTTGTCTCTACAACCCAGAGTTACTATGAGGACAAAATGATAAATTACTTGTAAAGCATTTTCTGAACCTAAAAGAGCTATGTAAATGCTAGATATTGTTGTTATTGTTATTGTTGTCATAAATATAAAACCCTTCTTAAACTCATATTTAGATTGAGACCTCAGAACAGCTGGAGGAAGGGACACCAAGATACATCCAGGCCCAATTTCCTTGAATTCTTTGCTATGATTTTACCAGAACCAGTGGCCAGAATATCTAAATCTTCTAAAAGGGAATACTGGAAAAACAATAATTTTAAGAAATAAAAATATCTGATATGAGCTAGCTAGTTAGCATTTATAGAGCCCTTCAAAGTTTTTCAAAACACTTTACAAACATTATTTCATCTTATCTGCACAAGAACTTTGTGAGGCAGGTGCTATTACAGTCCTCCTCTTACTGATGAGAAAACTGAGGGTGGGAAGTGTTAAGGAATGTGGTCAAGGTGATACTGCTAGGAAGGATCTGAAGACAGGTGCAGATTCAGGTCTTCCTTACTCCAAGTACAATACTATCCACAGTACTACCTTGCTTATATTTATTTAGCACTCTCAGATTTGAAAAGCACCTGACAAATGCTCTACCATGGAATGCTCACAACAATCCTGTGAGGGTAAGTCAGAGAGGTATGACCTTCCCCATTTTACAGTCAAGAAAACTGAAGTTCATAAAGTTAAGTCTGCTCTCATAGATACCAAGGGTCAGAGACTGGATTTGTATGCAGGCTTCTCCTGACTCCCAGTCTAGAACTCTTTCTCCTTACAAAATACTGAACCAAGAAGTGCTTAAAGGAAATATTGGTTGTAAGGGAAGGGGAAGCTATGAAGGAGTTTGTGATTTTGTGGACAACTTTAAGGTCTGAAAATCAGGAAGAAACTTTAAGAATAGGGGTTAGTTCCTCTACAAATGTGTCATTGACAAGGGAAACAAAGTAGAGAGAACAGATTTGCTTCAAGGGCCAGAATGCTAGAGGAGCAATCAGAGTTGTCAAAAAAAAAGATGATGGAGGGGCAGCGAGGTGGCACAGTGAATAGAGCACCAGCTCTGGAGTCAGGAGGACCTGGGTTCGGATCCGTCCTCAGACACAACACAAAAAATAACCGTGTGACCTTGGGCAAGTCACTTAATCCCAATTGCCCTACAAAAAGAAAAAAAAAGATGATGGAGCTCAGATCACTGGAGGTGGAATCAGAGACTCTCCTCAGGTAAAAGTTGCAGAAAATTCCAATGGCTGAGAGTACGCATTCATCAGGGAAAGAAGAGGATCCAGTTTTGTCTCACCTCTCCATCTCTTTCTTTTTCCTTATCTTCTTTGAATTCTGCTTCTTATTATCCATAGAGTATCTGAGGCAAGCTGGGTTTGTTGCCTGCCAAGCAAAAACATGATTTATCTACATTTTTGCTGATACAAATTCTGAGATTACTGGGGAACTGTTAAGGGAGATAAGAAAGAGGAAGTGTATAGCAAGTGTTGTGGTGGCAAAGAATTGGAAATCAAGGGAATGCCCATCAACTGGGGAATGGCTAAACAAGTTGTGGTATATGAATGTAATAGAATATTATTGTGCTATAAGAAATGAGGAATAGATGGACTTCATAATAACCTGGAGAGACATATAAACTGATGCTGAGTGAGGAGAGCAGAACCAGGAGAACCTTGTACACAATTACAAACACATCATATCTGTGATGATCAACTTTGATAGACTGGGCTTCTCTCAGCAATGCTAAGCAATAAGACAACTCCAAGAGACTCATGATGGAAAGGGCTATGCACATCCAGAGAAAGAATTGTGGAGTCTGAATGCAGGTTGAAGCAAACAATGTGCTCTCTCTCTTTTTTGTTTTATTTTGCTCCTTCCTTGTCATTGTTCATTCCATTGGTTATAATCCTTCTTTACCACTTGACTAATTCTTAATGTGAAGGTATTTGCAGAACCTATATTGCACACCACCATAGACGGGGGGAGAGTAGAGGTAAGGGGAGAAGATTTGGAGCTCAAAAACTTGTGGAACTGAATGTTGTAAACTAAAAGTAAATAAATAAATTAATTTTTAAAAGAAAGAAAGAAAGAGAGAATAGAGCTTCAGGCCTGGAGTCAGGAGGACCTGAATTCAAATCCAGCCTCACTAAACTAACACGAAAAGTAGCCATGTGACCTCGGCAAGTCACTTAACCCCAACTGCCCTCCAAAAAGCAGAACAAAAGAAAGGAAGGAAGGAAGGAAGGAAGGAAGGAAGGAAGAAGAAGAAGAAGAAGAAGAAGAAGAAGAAGAAGAAGAAGAAGAAGAAGAAGAAGAAGAAGAAGAAGAAGAAGAAAGAAAGAAAGAGAGAGAGAAAGGAAAGAAAGAAAGAAAGAAAGAAAGAAAGAAAGAAAGAAAGAAAGAAAGAAAGAAAGAAAGAAAGAAGAAAGAAAGAAAGAAAGAAAGAAAGAAAGAAAGAAAGAAAGAAAGAAAGAAAGAAGTGAGGAGTCCATGACCAAGACTGAAGGTGACGATTATCAAAGAAGTCCAGGAAAGCATAGTCAATGTGCTCTGCATTTCATTGCACAACAGCCATTTAGGGAATAAGCCTTTCCTGAGAATAGGGAAGCATGTGGTCTATATGAAACTATCAGGATGGCTTCTTGGCAATGCAGTTGCGTGAGCAACTGGGCTTTGAAGCACATCCCTTCCTTTGTAGGCTTCAGCAGCTGGATTTTCTGGCATGTAGGAGGGAGAGGCATGAAGAAAGTGACTTGTAAGACCAATAGAAACCCCATATATAAGTCTGGAAGAGAGCTGAAGGGATTGCTGGAGCAAAAATCTCTAGTGAACATCACCTTTATGCTGACTTTGATTAAACTGGAGGAAAGGTGGCATTATGAGGGTATTGAATGGCTAGCTCCTCATGTCCTCTCATTCTTCCTTTGTACTCTCACCCCCTCTATCCACTTGCCCTCTTCTCTTCCCTCCTCCTTTCTAGATTTTGACCATCTTCCCCTTGTATTCTCTTACTCTTTCTCCAAGGTCCCTCTTTGTTGCTACTTTCTGAACTGGCCCAAAAGAGGGATGAAGGGGCAGAAGACTGACCTTGTAATTGTCTCATTTGTTTAGTCTGAATACAAAACCATGACATTGTCCCAGGAAGTCCCAGATAACCAAACTATCCCCAATTAATGAGACATGAATATGTCCTGGGCAATCCCTATCCCTAGACTTTGGAGGCAAGGTAGAGAAAATAAGATGCACCCCTGACTTTTCTATCCTTTACCAAGATATAGTTCCTGTCTAGTTGTGGGATGAATAGTAAAGTCCTGGAAGAACAGTGAGGGGGAGGGAAAAAGGAAGGAAAGGTTTGCATAGAGAGTTATCCCTCAGTGCATGGGAATCTCATTGTACCCACTGGTGGCTCTAGGGACTGATTGGTCTCTAACACCGGAATTTATACTTAGGAGTATAGAGGGAGAGATACACAAGCGATTCCTTGGTTGTCCACCCTGAATAAAACTTGTCTTCTCAATAGTCCTTGAAAGGACCTATTTGTTGCTTCTCCTAGAACTATGGCACATTCCCACCAAATTGAGAGGGTCACCACATGACATCAGTTATTCCCTCTACCCTGACCACAACAGATTGCCTTCCAGATGAAGTTCAAGACCATCAGGGAAATGGCAAGTTCTAAAACAGTTAGAATCAGTAAAATCACATTAATTCCCCAGGGAAAGGGCCTAGAGAATAAAGAGAGGTGGACACAAGGTCCCACCACTAACAATTCAGGAAGAAATAAGGTAAAAGAGAGCATTGAGTGGGGCTAGACAGGAGGTGAGAGATATATATAAAGATCTTGGCAAACCTTGAAGTGCAATTATGAATATTAGTTTATCATTATCCTCAATAATAATGGCACATTTCAATGCACTTTAAGATCCACTAAGAACTTTCTTCACAATAATCCTTCCCATTTTGTACATCAGAAACTGAGGCTCAGAAATGTAAACCAACCTGCCTATGATCATGTACGCATTCTTCCCTGTGTTCCATTCCATATGCAAAGTAAACTGGCATCCACCTGGTATGTCATGGATCCTCAACACAGGGTTGTTTGGTAAAGGAAACCCCAAATCCCCTAGAAGGAAATAGAGTTCTAACCAGGGTTCAATTTTCATTTCCTTTTCTTACAGATTTAGTGATTCTGATTTGCTCAAGCCCTTGGGGCACCGAGCTCACGATGGTGCCTGCAGCCACCAGAGCCCTGATCCTAAGAGTACACTTGAAAGCATAGGAGCCACTTTTATAGAGAGGGAAGCAGAGATATTAGTTTGAGGAGCTCTTCCTTGCTAAACTCTTTCCTAGTCTGTAGTTCCAACCTTCATCATCCTCTGATCTTATCTTTTGCTGCATTCATTCCTCTTTCCTACACTCTAACCAGGCTAGCCTTAGACTTTCAGTCTCCCAACCTTGCTCTTCTCTCTTCCCTTATAATTGGCGTTGCCTGCACCAAGCACAGGCCAGAAATAGACTCTAGTACATGCCATGTTTATCTGCTGAAGTCTTTTTGTTCCTTCAAAGTCCATCTCAGTTGCCATTCACTCCTTAAAGACTTTCTTGACTCACCACCCTACTTCCATCAGTAAAAAAAAAAAATCTTCTCTCTTTTCAAACATTTCCTAAAGTTCTATTTCACAATTATCTTGCCCTCCTGAGTCAAAGATCTCTTATATTCCATACTTGTTATTCCTCAAAAAACAAATGAGAAAGTAAGTCTTTTGACAGTCAGCTGTGGCATTCATTTTCATCTTTCTATTCCCAAAGCAGAGTATATCACCCTAACACATGGGAGTAACTGTATAACTGGATACTTATTTATTGAATTGAATGTAGTGGTCATGAAGTGAGCTGCATGGAAATATCAATTGCTTTTGACCCTATGGAATTCTCAATATTCACATTTTTTACTAAGACCACCATAAGAATAATAGCAGAAGTATTAAGGAAACCCCTCTAATTTCCCAATCCAACCAACCTGCTTCTCAAAGATTTGAACTTCTGGAGGACCCTGATATCTCTGCTCTGGTCTGTAAAGATTGCCCAGTCCCAAGAGCTGTAGTTATAACAGGCTCCAGCTTGAAATACTCACCAGCAATACTAATTGCCCCAAAGCACAGACATCACAATAACAGTCACAAGCAATGTTGGTTAAAAGTAATAGTGGAATTGATTCAACCATTCCCAAGTTGACTGAGAAAAGCATGATCCCCAGCCCTGCCACTGCTGAGCTAATTGTGTTCATTGCCAGGCTGCTTTGGACCTGAAAACAAGTAAGAATTAATTAGTCGGGGTGGCTAGGTGGCGTGATGAGTAGAGCGCCGGCCCTGGAGTTGGAAGGATCTGAGTTCGGATCTGACCTCAGACACTTAACGCACACAAGCAAAAAAACAAAACAAAAAAAAAAAACCTAGCCGTGTGACCTTGGGCAAGTTACTTAACCCCAATTGCCCTCCAAAAAGCAAAAAAAAAAAATTAATTAGTCAACCCAATAGTACATGGTTATGGGGCAGCCATTATGTGTCCAGTTCTGTTCAAGGCACAGAGATGACTCCAAGAACAAAAAGAGTAAGATTCACTTATCCTGCATTTTTTCAACTTCATTTAATGTGTTGTCTTCCTCCATTAAGTGGTAAGCTCCTTGAAGACAGATAACAAGTCCTACAAGGCAGTGGCAAAAAGTACATAGGAGATAGAGTCTAGAATTAATAGCTTGAAGGCTTTGATCATATGAAGAATACAGATATCTCTACTGTTTGATTCCAAAAACTCTTCTATAATCTTCCCATATTCCCTTCTTCAATCTTTCCCCTCTCCTCCTCTTTTTCTGTAGGCTCTTCTCTTTCTGAGACTACAAATGTCACCTTCCCCTCACTACTAGTCTTTCCTTCAATCTCCATGTATCACTCCTCTCTCCTCCTACTCCCCTCTCCTGCTGCCATGTGCCTTCCCATGATGTTATGTTTTCCCATAAAAGAAGCATTCACCTGTCACTGCTTTTATCCCCATTGACCCCTGTCTCCTTGTATACTTTTAGAAATAAACCTCTTACTAGTCTTTCTCTTGTCACTGTTGATGTCACTGTCTGCTTTTTTTCACTCTGTTGTTTCAGATACTCAAGAAGGAAATAATCTTTTCATTTCTGGTTTTCTTTTTTTTAAGTTTCAATCTCTTCTTTATTATTTAACATTTGTCTTTTGTCCCATATGGTAAAGCTCAGATTTGAAGTCCAGATCACCCTGAACTGTGTTCTGGGCTCCAGTCTCTTTAGCATGTATTATTCCATTTCTTCCTCCCTGTTCTAGTGAATGTGGAATAGTACTGGGTTGTTTGAATGTCCTTTCCTTTGTATCTAGAGATCTTTTTTCTGATGGCATGAAGGACTTCTTGTTTCTGAAATGAATTGCTAAATTTAACACTATGTGTTTTGGCATTTGCAACCTAGTTTTGTTTGCTTGCTTTTGTTTCTGTTTTTCGGGAGGCAATCTGTAAATACTTTCAATTGGAATTGCATTTTCTGTGTTCAGAAGTTCCTGAGCCCTTCTCTTATACTCTATGGTGCTAAGGCTTTTTGTTTTGTTTTATCCATCATGTTCTTCTGGAAGACATATGACTTTAAGATTGTCTCCATTCATCCTGACTTCAAGATCCATATATTTGCTTACAGAGTGAATGTTTTCCTTTTATTTTCTTATTTTTCACTTCTCCTAGGTTGTCTTTTACTTCTGTTATTCTTTCTTTTGTTTCTTTGGTGAGAGTTGCCATTAAGGAAATAAATTCAGGAAGTAAAATTCTGCTCTCATAATTTTCATTTCTCCTTTAAACTATTTACGAACAGCATGTTTTGGTTCTTACCTTCTCAGATTCTACAGGGTCCTCTGTCTCATCAAGTATTGGTTCATTTTCCTTCATTCTGTAGCATAGACAGATAGATCTATATAGATATAGATGTAGATAGACATAGATAGATAGATAGATAGATAGATAGATAGATAGATAGATAGATAGATAGATAGAGATATCTGAACTTCTTTAATAGATCTGGAGACCATATTTCCTTCTGTTGTTACTGTTTTTCCTGTTGAATTATCTGTTTTTGTTCAAGGTCTTTGAGATTTCTTCTTTTTGGAATCTTTGGCATGTTCAATCTCCTCCTTCCACCCCTTATTTTCCTTATCATTCACTTCCTGACTCCCTCTCCTCTGATGGTGGTTTCTTTGAGAGTTGGACCTGAAAGCATATCAGTATCCTCCCACAATGGACAATTCATGATTCATCAGCATAGGTAACTTTCCCAGCTTATTTTAGGATGGACAGAACTAGCCCCATCTCTTTCCTCAGGCATGGTGGAATCCTGCATGATCCCTATACACATATCTTGTCTTGGTGACTTGTCCTGATCCTTCTGTTCCTTAATACTCTTCCATGATTCAAGGAGTACAGAACTTGCTTTCCCTGGTATTGACAACTCAGAGCTTTGCAGTGCTGCTGCTTTGGGGTTGCAGCCCTAAGAAGGTTTTTGTTCCTGAAGGGCTGTGGCCAAGATGGCTGTTGAGGCCCAAGTTAACTTCCACAGCCTGAAGTCATGATCCCACAGCACTGGAAAGAGGAAGGGAGGCCCAAAGTGTAGGAGATGGTTTTGATGAAAGTTTGTGTCACATTCGTGGGTCTGCTAGCTCAACCTTGCTGTTGGTACTGTAGGAGGTGGGGCAGGGATGCTGAGTGAGCTCAGAATCAGGAAGCATCAGTTCTTGGATTTTGTTTTGTTCTGGTTTTTTTTTTTTTTACATTATTTGGTTTCCAGGAATCCTATACAATGGAGAGAGCAGAATTTATTTTATCTTTGGTGCATAATGTCTATTTTGGAGAACTTTGAGAGGTCATGAGGACCAGAGAAAATCTAGTTTCTTGTCTTGTTAACCTGACCCAGAATTGGCCCTTACTATATTTTAACGCCAACTTCAATGACCTTTCCCAAAGGGACTATAGACAATGCTTGTTTGCTTTATTTATTATTCTTCTTTAAGAGGCAATAAAATCTTAGTCACAGACATTTATAACTGTCTTTCCTTGAAGATTATGTGAGGAGACCAAGAATTCAATTACTTTTCTGTACATATTATTAAATGTGATGGTTTGAAACAGTGAAAAGACTGAATGAAAAGACTAAAAAAACTCTTCTACTTTGTAAACTGTTTTATCTATCTTTTGAAAAGAAACAAATCTTGGGAACTGGGTCCTTGAGAAGATACTTTCATTGGCTTTTTGAGAGAGCAGAATGGTGAATGTTTTCTTCTGGGATGGAGAAGTTACTACCGGAGGTTAGAAGACACATTGAATGTGATTGTTGCCACAGCAGATCCATCTTCAGTAGTTATTTGAATATTTTTATTATTTCTTTTGTAGTTAATAAATTGTAGCCCAAATATTTATTTAAATTAAAGTTATTGAGAAAGGGTATAGATTATACCAAAGGAAATGAGCAAAAGCCCATGGGGAAGGAATTTTCTCTAATTTATATTAATAAATAGCATTTCCTAACCTGGAGTAGGGATTCACAAAGGAGGCATTAATTAATAAGAGGAATTGATGCAGTTTTAGTAATTGGTGAGAAAGTATCAGAACCCATGCTAATTACTTCCCTAGGACTTAGAATGTAAATGAATTTATTTAATCAAGTCCTCCCATTTTATATATAAGGACGATGAGGCCTAGAGATATTAAGTAATTTGTCAGTGTTCTCACAGTTATTAAAGGTCAGAGGTCTTGTTCATTTCCAGCTCCACTTTGCTGACACTTACTGGCACTCTCGGGTTTACAAAGCAATTGAGATAAGTAGGCTAGGTCTGCTATCTCTAATTTACAGGAAAGGAAATTGAGGTTCAGAAAAGGAAAGGCTTTGGTTTCATAGATAGGAAGCCTCAGGGACAGGATTTGTATCTCCAGCCCTTAGGACTTCCAATCCCAAGATCTTTTTTTGTTCTTTTTATAATACACTGAACCAGGAAGCCTTAAAAGGGGACTTTGGTGGTAGAGGAAGGGGCAATTATGAAGCAGTTTGTGATTTGGTGGGCCACTGTGGGATCAGAAAAGGATGCAGAATCTTTGAGGTCAGAGTAAGTTCCTTCAAACATGCCTACTAACAGGGGGGCAAGGCAGAAAGGAGGTATTTTCTTCAATGACTAGCATGCTTGAGGAGCAAAGAGGTCAAAGAGCAAAGATGATGGAGCCCAGAATGCTGGAGGTGGAATCACAGTCAATTCCCAGGTGAAAACAGCAGAAAATTCCAAAAGGTGAGAATCTTCATTCATGGGATATGGGAGAGGATCTAGTTTTGTGCCACCAATTTCATTTCTCCTTCTTCCCTTATCTTATCTTGTAGGGACCCTATTCCCCAGTATTCATAAGCTTAGACAGGTTAGGCTTGGTGTACAGCCAAGGAAAAATATGATTTATTGACATTTTTGCCGATAGTATTATGAACAAATACTGAAATAATCAGAGTTGTTGTGGAAAAATAAGTAGATGTGATTAGTCCATGGCCAAGGCTGAAGTCAACTGTTAAACAAAGAATTCCAGGAAAACAGTCACTTTGCTCATTGAGAAACAGCCAGTAACAGAAGGAGCCTTCCCTGTGAACAGGAAAGCATGTGTTTTATATGAAACTGTCAGAATGGCTTCCAGGCAATGTACTGGTGTCAGCAACTGGGCTTTGAAGTGTTGTCTCTCCTCGGTAGACCTCGGTACCTGGGTTCTCTGGTACATAGGGTGGAGGAGGCATGATAAGGGTGACCTGCAAGCAAACAGAAACTGTATTCACGAATCACCCAAGGATACAGAAAGAGAAATGAAGCAATTGTCAAGGGGAATATCTCTGAGGCCATCACTTTTATGCCAAGGGCTGGCCCTGGCTAAAAGCAACTGGAAGGATGGCATTGTAATGGCACTGGCTGGCGAACTTCTCATGTATACTTCTTCCAGCTCCCTCTCAGCACTGTCCTCCTCTCTTCCCACCACCTTTCTGGCCTATGGCATCCTTTCCCTCAAGTTCTCACACTCAATCTGCAAAGTCACTCTTGAATGGGATCCTCTCTGAATTCTCAAAAGAGGGAGTGGGGAGAGAATGCTTCTGTAATTGCTTCCTTTATTTATGCTGAATACAAATATATGACACTAAATCAGAAAGCCCAGGATAACCAAAGCAATTAATGAGATTTAAGATATGCCATCAGTCTAGGTGGGACATATCCGGGCATGACCCAGAAGGTGCCCCTCTAGTGATCTTCAGTAGGTTGTTGATGGATGTGCCTCACACTCTTTCTAGGTAGAAGCAAAATATCAGACACAGACTCACTAGGATGTGAAGTCATCAAACTCCCTTGGCCAACTGGCACTCCCTTGGTCAATCTCTATGCCTTCTCTTTGGAGCCAAGGGAGAGAAATCAAAATGTTTCCTCATTCTTTGTTCTTAACTGGGGTACAATATCTACCTAGTTGTGGAGTAAAATAAGCAATATTAATAATAAGAATACCAAAAATAGTATGATTATATAAAAATATATAGAAAAAGCTTTTGAGAAAAAAATTACCAATTTCTCTTAAAATGCTTTTTAGTGTTTTAAGAGTTTTTTTTATTATTTTTAAGGGAATAAATTTACTTTTCCTTAATATGGTACATTTTTTTTCATTGTTAAGTTGCATCCAACTCTTCATGACTCCCTTTGGAGTTTTCTTGGCAAAGATATTGGAGGGGTTTGCCATTTTCTTCTCTAGTTCATTTTACAGATGAGGAAACTGAGGCAAACAGGCTTAAGACTTGCCTAAGGTCACACAAATAGTAAGTGTCTGAGGCTGAATTTGAACTCAATTCTTTCTGACTCTAAGATCTGTGCTCTATCTACTATGCTACCTAAGTTTATATGATAGGTAGAATCTATTTAAAACCAAGAACCAACTTTATATATAATGGGAACATGATAGCAGTCTTTCCCATAGAATCAGAAGTAAAGCAAGGATTCTATTATCATCACTAATATTTTACAAAGTTCTAGCTATAGCAATAAGACAAGAAATACAAATTGACAAAACTGTAAGCAAAGAAAAAAACCAAAATTATCACTCTGGTGAGATGATATGATGGTCTTTTTAGACAACCCCAGAGTCAAATAACATAATTGAGATAAGAAAATTTGAAGACTATAAAAATTCAAATATCATTATTATTTTTGTATGTTGTTTAAAAAATCCCAAGTAGCAAGACATTGAAGCAGACATTCCACTTAAAATAAATAGAGAAGTATAAATCATTTGAGAATCTATCCCATTCTAGGCTCCTCCAGGAACAATTTGAATCTAACTACAACACACTCTTTGCAGAAATAATATATAAATAATGGAAGAAATATTAATTACTCATTAATAGACTTGACAATCTAAGAAAAATGGCAATGTTACCTAAATTATTTTACTTATTCAGGAAAAAGAAGGGAATAAGAATTTATATAGTGCCTACTACATTCCATGTACTGTGTTAATTGCTTTTTTCTATTAAATATCTTATTTAATATCTCTGATAATATTATCTTAATATCTGATAAAAATTGATACTATTATCTCATTCAGTGTGATGTCAACTTAACTACCAAAGGTTTGTCTTATAGAGCTAGAGAAAATAATAGTGAAATTCACCTAAAGAAGTGAAAGGACAAGAATCTCAATGGAAAAAAGGAGAAAAGGAGAGGATCTAGCAGTATCAGATCTCAAACTATACTACATAGTACACTTACCATACCATACCATACTATAGTGTACTATACTATACTATACTATACCATACCATACTATACTATACTATACTATACCATACCATACCATACCATACCATACCATACCATACTATACTATACTATACTATACTATACTATACTATACTATACTATACCATACCATACCATACCATACTATACTATACCATACCATACCATACCATACCATACCATACCATACTATACTATACTATACCATACCATACCATACCATACCATACCATACCATACCATACCATACCATACTATACTATACTATACTATACTATACCATACCATACCATACCATACTATACTATACTATACTATACTATACTATACTATACCATACCATACCATACCATACTATACTATACTATACTATACCATACCATACCATACTATACTATACTATACTATACTATACTATACTATACTATACTATACTATACCTACTATACTATACTACAATAGAGCAGTCTCCGTTGAGTAATGGTGGTTAGGGAGAAAGAGTGCACCTCTTAGTGCCTGAGGATTCTTGATATCCCTACTGGTGACCCCAGGGGATAGTTGGTTTCTGATGCTGGATATGATGCTTAGGGGTATGGAGGCAGAGACACACAAACATCCTCTCTGAAGATAGGCTGTTCTCTCACTAGTTCTTGAAAGGCCCCATTGGCTGATCCTCCCAGGAGAAACCCTCTGGCACAGTCTTACCAAAGTTACAGAGGCACTACATGATGTCAACTACTCACCGAGTTCTGATTACAGCAGGTGGCTTTGCAGCCAAAACTTGATATCACAAGGGAGATGGCAAGTTCCAAAATAGTGAGGATCAGCAGAATCACATTGATTCCCTATAAAGATGGATCAAAGACAGAATAGTGAGGGGTGGACACAAGGCCCCACTTCAAACAACTCAGGAAGAAAATGAAAGGGCAGATTAAAGGATGCAAGACAGGAGGAGGGTGATTATCTGGAAACAAAACCTAAGATATATAAAAAGCTCTTCACAAACCTTAAAATGCAATATGAATGATCGTTATTATTACTCTTAGCAAGAACAATGTCACATATAAGACCCACAAACCACTTTCCTCACAATAATCTTGTGTCGTCATATATTGTGCAAGGATGTCCACCACTGTTTTGCATGTCAGCAGACTGTGTCAGCAAAGTGACCTGACTAAGGTCATGTAGGCATTCCTCTCTTGTGTTCTATCCCATCCACAAGCGAGGCTGACAGCCATCTGGGTGGGTCATGTGTGCTCAACACAGCTTTGTTGGATAAAGGAAAACCTATTTCTGTCTGTTTTCTTTGAAGATTTCATGGCTCTTGGGAGTTCTGTCAATCCCAGTAGTCTCCCATCCTCCAATGGTGCCTACAGCCATCAGTCAGAGGTGCAGGCCTAGGCGTGCATTTAAAGTTTACAAGGGAGGGGGGAAGGGAGGCGAGGGGCGGGGGAGGGAGCAAAAGTATTTCCCAGAGGAGTTCTTTCTTGCTAAGCTTATTGCTCATTTGTAGTTCTTGCCTTGGTCATCTTGATAATCTGACTGCATACGTTCTTATCCTTTCCATCCAGGCTAACTTCGGATATTCTCTATTCCCCATTCCTGCCCTCATCCCTCCCAAACTGACTACAGGTCAGGAAGAGGCTCGTGTCTATCTGCTGCTCCTTCCATTCCTTCCAAATTCTTCTCAGCTGGCATTCTGTCCTTAAAGACTTTCTTGTTACTACTCTCTCCTTCATTCAAAAGTGGTTTCTCTCTCCTCAAACCCTTCCTGAAACTTGCCTTCACATTTACCTTGCCTCTCCTAGCTCAGATCTCTTTGTCCCCTTCCCTGGTCTACCCAAAGACCAAATGAGACAGTAAGTTTTTGGATAGCGAGAATCATGGGGTTATTTTTCATTATCTTTGCATTGCCCTTGCAGAGCATATCACCTCACAAGAAGTGATAACGGCATCCCCAGATGCTTATTTGTTGAATTGAATTGAATTGAACGGGAAGGAGCTGAACTGAATGGAAATGTTCATTGCTTTTTGACCTTTTGGAGTTCCCAAATTCACATTTCTGATTCAAAAAACAGGAATAACCAGAAATATTCAGGAATTTCCTCTTGTTTCCTAACTCAAGCAAATTTCTTCTCAAAGGTTCAGAGCTCTGCAGGACACTTGGTGTCTCTGCCCTGACCTATAAAGATTGCCCATTCCAAAGAGCTGTGGTCAGAACCGGCTCCAGCTTGAAAGTACTTACCAGCATTACATACATGCTCAAAAGACAGGAATCGAGGGGACCTTCAAAGTGACAAAAATAATGCATTGCATCCATCATGAACAAGTTGACTGAGAAAAAGATGATTCCCAATCCTGCCACCACCGAGCTTACAGCATTCATTGCTAGACTGCTCTGCACCTAAAAGCAAGCAAGAATCTATTAATTAATTTGTCAACTCATTAACACATGGTTATGGAGCTACTACCATGTGTCCAGTCCTGTTTGACATACAGATGCACATCCAACAGCAAGAGAATGATACACCTATTTAGCAACTACTATGAATTCGAGATTATACAAGTTTCTTTCAATACAAGGACCAATTGAACAGCTGCTTAGTCCCCAAAGTCTTTACATTCTAGGCAATGCTACATCTGTATTGGGGTCCGTTGTTGTTGTTGTTCAGTCATTTATGTCATGTCCCACTCTTTGTGACCCCATTTGGGGTTTTCCTGACGAAAATCCTGGAGTGATTTGTCATCTCCTCCAGTTCATTTAACAGATGATGAGCTGAGACAAATAGAGTTGAGTGACTTGCCCAAGATTGCACATCTAATAAGTGTCTGAGGCTAGCTTTGAACTCAAGAAGATGAGTCTTTCTGACTCCAGGTCAAGCATTCTATCCACTGCACTGCCACTTAGATATTCACTTTAATGTATTTTTACATAAAGATAATTGAAGAGAGCAAGGGAACTGAAAAGTCAAAAGAATGATTTTATTTCTGCTAGTATGGTTGCAGACTTTCCCAGGTAGCAACCTGAATAATGGAGGAGCAGCCAACAGTGATCCGTACCCTATGTCACCCCAAGTTACAAGCCCAGCCATGGGCATTGGTCAGGAAAGCATACTATGGCCCAGCCAAGGGTTGCTGAGGCTGTCTCTCAATGACCTGTTCATTTATCCCTTTCCTTCCCAGATGGCAGAAAAGAGATTAAAAAGTTCTTCTTCTTGAGCTACAGACAAAGAGGGAATGTCACTCACCAGAGTATTTGTGGTTCTGTTTTCTGCAGCAATGGAAAAGGAGCCAGAGATAATGAACTGTGGACAGAAGATGTCATACATGAATGTCCTACAACTTTCATTTCAGTCCCCATTGTACCCACCCTTGCCCAGCCAACATTGAGATTTGCCTCTCCTATCCCTGAATTTGAATCCAATGCCTGAATTTATGTCTCTGGTGGTTCCATTATATGCCCCAGTTGCTTCATAAACATTTGAACAAGGAGCAATTGTTAGGCCTGCCTTCTTTTCATAATGGGAATTAACACAAATCACTCTGAATTCAAGTAACCATGTAATAAATGAAAGCAAGACTAGTCTCTTATGGCTTATATTTGATGAAAATTCGAGAAGAAACAAGACTTTTCAGATGTATTTCTACATATCTCTTTTTGCCTTTCTTTTTGGAGCGGGGAGGGCAGGGCAATTGGGGTTAAGTGACTTGCCCAAGGTCACATAGCTAGTAAGTGTTAAGTGTCTGAGGCCAGATTTGAACTCAGGTCCTCCTGAGTCCAGGGCCAGTGCTCTATTCACTGCACCACTCAGCCACCGCTCTATATATCTCTTGATCTATCTATCAATAAATATATGTGTGTATAGGCATGTATTTGTTTCTGTATTTTCTTCATGTGTATCTCTGAGTGTATAATGAGATTCACAAATCATTGTGAGGTCCTGAGAGAAAACTTCTCCCTCAGATTAATATACTGAAAGGATTTGTTTGAAAGTGCAACATTGACTGAGAGCATGGTGTTGTGGTTCATTGTTATCCATTAGTTCCTTTATGTATAGCTGGTTTCAGTGTTAAAGTAACATCTTACAAACTAGTTGGAGAAATTCTGAAAGATTATATTAAGGGTTGCTCCAATCATACCTGGAAGAATAGTGGATTTCTTGAGTTTCACATCATAAGGTAGTCAGGAGTGACTAAACACAAAGAGCTCCTAATTTGAGGCATTAGAAGGCATAGGAGAAAGGAGACAAGAAGAAAAATCTGAACAGCACAGAGCATAGAAAGTCAGAAGATCAATCAAGAAGCAGACCTAGAAGCTGCCTAAAGAGGGGTGTTGACGATGGTACTTATTTATTACCTACTACTTAAAGGAGAAGAGTGGAGGAAACCTCTTGTACAATAGCATCAGTTCTGAAGCTTATACCTTATCAGTTTCCCTTGGTCCTGGGACTCTTCCCTCCTTCTAATTGAAAAGGATGGATGTGAAACTCCTATAAGATCTTTCTTTCTTACTTAGCTGTAGATCTTCTTCATGTCCCCATACTGGATACCTTTTCACCTGCCCACAATTTTCAGTTTCATTTTATGTGCTGTCTTCCCCCATTAGATTATAAGCTACTTGAAAGCAGGAACTGTATTTTCCCTTTTTGTATCCCCAGCTCTCAGCAGAGTAGGCACATAGTAAGCCTTTAGTCAATATTTGTTTGCTGACTGAGTCAGAAAACTAAAGCAGATGTTTCAGGTGGAGTCCACTGAGAAAGCTTACCAAAGGCATAAATATTCTATTGGAAAAGAGATGTGGCTTTTGGGAAAGATAATTGGAGAAAGCATAGTCCTCTTCTTTTAGAAGCTTAGTGTCATCTAGTGCCGTCTTCCTCCTGATTGAGGGGAAACCTTTCACGATTATTTGTGTTTCCTTATAGAGTTTTACGTATCTCAAGAGAGGAAGAAAAAGAGTATGAAAGATGAAATCTGCATCTTCACTCGTAGCTATACTGATATAGTTTTCTTTTTAAAAAGCAACAGTTTCTTAGTCTCCTAATAAGGATAGCTGTGTGAGAAAAGAGCGCGATATTGTTTCCATGACTCAAAAGTCAGAGGGTTAGGTTTGCATAGCAGAGAGCTGTGATGAGGAGGGGAGCTAATAGCAGAGTTCTTTTTGCCCAGCAGGTGATGCATGGTACAGACTATTTCTTGAAGACAAGAAGACTATCAGTGGTGACAATATAGAGTGAGTTGTTCTATATGTGACTTCCTGTTAGGTTTCCATAGGTACATGCTCACTCTCTCCAATGTATAATGGCGCATGTTTACAGGTGGGCTGTTACATTTTTATTATTTCTTCTGCTGAGTTAAATGAGTTCCTGATCTTACATTTAATTTATTAAATACTGTGATTATTCTTGCTTTTTCTCTCTTATTTGATGAATGTTTCACACACAAGAATCAATGGCGAGTTATTTTGCATAAACTCAGAGCACCTCAGTTAGGGCTTGGGAGTTCCAATGGAAAATGATAAGGGTGAATCTAACCCAGAACCTGCATTATGCCTATAACTCAGAATGACTTTGTATGATATTTTCTCTCTTCAGGGAAAATCCTGTCTTTACAGAATGGTGGTAGGTTGGGTTTATGAATCAGCCCAAAGGGTCATGAAAAGTCAATCAGGCTACAAAAAAAATTTTTTAATCCAATTAGTATTTCATTTTTGAATGGAAATGAGCTACTGGTGAACTGTTCTGCTGAGTATCTCAATTATTTTAAATTCAGTTGCTTGGTTGTCGTAACATTATCATAGAATTAACTGAACCCTGTACATTGCATCATAATCCTGACTCACATACAAAATAATTGCATGACTCTAGTGAAGGCCATCAACTGAATCTCAGTTTTCCCATTTGTAAAATGCAGATGGTAATATCTGTGCTATGTGCATTAGAGGGTTCTTATGATTAGATGGTTCTGAAATGTGTAAACCATGAGCCATTGTTATCACTAATCTGTTGAGAGTGAAAAGCCCATTTCTCTCCAAATGATTACACAACAACATGGCAGGGTGGATAGACTTAGGAAGACCAAAGTACAAATTCTTGCTCTGGTGCTCAATACCTTTGGGACCTTCAGTATGTCACTTCATGGTTCTGAGCTTGTAAAAATAAAGGAAGATGGACTATAACATAAGTCAGCTCTACAGTTCTGATCCTATTGGACTTTGAATTGTTGATAATAAAAATGACTAGGCTTTCTTACTTGGATACTATCTATCTATCTGTCTATCTATTATCCCAGTATACTGTATAGAGTATATTATGTATTTGTAATGTGTAACATGTATGGTATTACCATATATCCTATATTACCACATTTTATATATTATATACCATATAATATATAATTTTAATATGCAATACATAATATATATTACAATATCAACCCTTCCCTATCTCCACCAACAAAAATTGAAAATGAGCATAAAGGACATATTGTAGAAAAACAGATTGCCTCCTGTCTCCAAGAAACAAAGGGAAAAACTTCATATTTCAGAATTGGTTTCATTAATTCTACTCACAAATGCTGTTCCCCAGAATATGTAGCCAGTGTAAAACAGAAAATTTTCGTGTATATAATAAGTTTTCATAGGAACCAAAGTAAGAACCATTCCTAAGGTGAAGTTCATCAGGGCAATCATGATCTGGACAGTCTAAAAAGGAAAGAGATGTTGATGAGTACATAGAGGACTTATCCACTTCTCTCTAGAAATGGAGTCAATGTTCTTTTGCCCTCCCCAAAAGTGTTTTTATAGAACTTTACTGGGCATGAGCAAGAGGTCAGAGTAATGGCATGTAGTAGAAGCCTAATAAAAGTTTATTATTGTTTAACTGGTCAATTATTTGAGATTTCAAGTCAGAGGAAATAGGCTCAATGTCTGGCTCTACTCCTTAAAACCTCTCAAAGGTTTGGACAAGTCCTTTCCTCTGTTACTGTTCATTTTACAGTCATGCCCAACTCTTTATAATCCTCTTTGGGGTTGTCTTGGCAGAGATATTGGAGTGCTTTGCCATTTCCCTCTTAGGCTCATTTTACAGATGAGCAAACTGAAGTCAATGGGATTAAGTGACTTGCCCAGAGTCACACACTTACAAAGTGTCTGAGGCCAGTTTTTAACTCATGAAAATGAGTCTTCTTGATTCCAGTTCCAGGGTTCTGCCCACTCCACCACCTAGCTATCCAACCTTAATCTGTTTCATCTGTGAAATAGATGGTTGGACTAAAAAAATCTCTATGGTCTTATGCAGCTCCAAAATCCTAGAATCACATAAGATCAAGAGAGGCAGAAAAGCATAGTGGATAGAGATCTTGCTGAAGGGTCAGGAAGACCTGGGTTGAGGTCCTCCTAACTCTTACACAGACTGACTCTGTGATCCCAGACAGATCATTGAACTTCTTACTGACTCCTAGCAAATTTTTAAGCTTATAAATGGTAGGGCTGTTGCCTGGATATATTGGTACAGGGATTTCTTGTAAGTTTCTCCCAGCCAGAAATATGTGAATCTACTTTCCAAGGAATGGGAACTCTGACTCACCCCCAGCACCTTGGGTTCCCCCTTAAGGAATTTCTGCAGGTATGCTTTTGACTTATAAAGTTGCATAGGTGTCCCCATTGAATCCTGTGGGGGAATGGAACCTGCCTGCGGAAAGGATGGGCACATTCCCTTTGGAGTTGCCTGGGAATTGATGAGGTCACTGGTGATGCTGTAAGAAGAGAAAAGAAATTGCATGAAATATGGGTCCAGGGTGCCCTTCCCTTCAGAAAAAAAAGATGGTGGAATCGTAGCCCAAAGAAGCTAACATGATCTTAGGCTACAATAAGAGAAGTATGGTGTCTGGAACAATGGAGCTGATAATGCCAAGCCTTCTGCCCTGGTCAAATCACTGTTTGGGGTTTCATAGTTTAAGAAGAGCATTGATAAACTGGAGAATATGAGGAAGGGGGACCCACAATGGCACAGGGCCTAGAGACTATACTACGTGAAAGTTGATTTTTTAAAAACTGGAAATGGTTAGTCTGGAGAAAAGATTTAGTTTGTTAAAGGAATAAAATGAGCTGATAGACATGAAAGACCTTGAAAGATACCCATTAAGATGCAAAGGCAAGGGGTCATGTCCCTCACAGGGGAAGATAACACTGCTAAAAACCATCATTGTAGGACATAATACTTTTAACATTTCTTCCTAGCTGTGAGTATGGACCAGTATGAATCAAAATATCTTCTCCAGACACATTCTATAAGTGAACAAAGGCACGTGTATGTACAGGCTGGGTTCTAGTCATAGATTAGAGGAAACTGGATTGGCTTGCATGAGGTTTGAGACTATATGCATGTCTGTCCCAAACTAAAAATGCACAGATATCATTTTGACTCACATCCAAGGTCCTCCAGAGACCTTCCACTTTAACCACCAAAGATGAGGGAAGTGGGGGTGGAGATGCCTGAATTAAAACATAGGTGGGTTAATGGATATTCATCCCATCCCTTTCTTTTCCAGCTGTTCCAAATGCTTAGACTATGTTATATCTAAACATTTATAGGACACCAGGATCTAGGCACCTTATACACACACTCCCAATCCCCTCTCTTCACTTATTGAGGAAACGATAAGCAAATCAACCTTGAAAAGGGCTTAGCAACCTGTGGCCCTGAAGCTTCACATGGAGGCAACTTCCATGATTGCCTAGATCAAAGTACTCTTCCCCTGTTCTCGCTTGCCTATATGTCTTTATCTCCAAGGGGAATTGGGACTGTCTCAATTTTGAATCTGTGTCCCTATAAAACACACCTAGAATAGTGCTAAGTAAGGCATATAGTGTCCATTTAATAAATTTGTGTTGATCAATTGATTGAGAGGGAACTGTTTGAATGAGTCATTATAAATGAGTTTATTGATCTTACTTAAATGTGAATGTGAAACTTATACAAATCAGTCTATTCTGACCATGAAAAGGATTCAGTCAATAATCTCACCCTTGCTCTGTTCCAGGAGTAGGTTGGGCACAAAGCCCACAGCTCAAACTTAAGTCCCCAAGGTAGAAGGTGGACAGATTTCTTCCAACAACCTTCTCATTCTTTCGCAGCACTCTGTGGGGACTGGGGAGGTCTAGGATGGGGAAAATAAATAGGAAGAAGTGAACTTAACCATCTAGGAGCCCATTCCATTCTGATTTCTTGACTCCATGGAGCTTTGAGGGTCTAGTATGAATCTAGACCTGGGTTCAGCTGTGCCTCGAGGAAGGGGGCAGGGAAATAAAACCCCTCATTTTCCAAAGCTTGCCTCTGTCTAAGGAGAACGGATGAACTAAAGAAGAGAGGTGAAAAAGGAAACCCTCTAACAGCCGTCTTTGGGAAAGCCTCGGGGAAAGAAGTACTTTGGAAGGTAATTAGAGATACAGATTACTGTGGGATGCCCCAGGTTGCCAAGAAGTCAGACTTAAAGATTGATTGTTATACTGAACTGAGCTTGGATGACAATTTATATCAAAGGATGTGAAAGGGGGAAAGCAGTGTTGGGTATGAATCCCTGAATCCAAAGATTTGAATACTCCTTCCCCTCAGGGCCCCCTTAAATTCCTTCCAAATTCTTCTTCTCTGAGTTCTAGCTTCTCCTGAAACCAGGGATGGTAACTACCCATAGTGCTTACCTGTCCTCTCCCTCAGCTCATCCAGGGTCTCCTGGCTTTCTAGTCTTCTTCCTCACGCTCTGCTGAGAGAAGGGATAGAGCTGCAATGAATTGGAAATCCTCTACTGGGGTTCCAACCAGTCTTGTCTTCCTTCTTTCCCCTGACACTATGCCCTTCCCACTGGCTTTCTCTTACTTATGTGAAATGATGACTGCAGTAAGCAGTTTCCAAAAATCATGAACTGTTACTTCCCAGCATAGGAAATGACTAGTGATAAACTTGTGCCATAAATTTGTCTCTTATTAGGAGGACATGGATGAAAGTCAGAAAAGGTAGGAAGGCATGGATAAATTGCAATCTGCATTGGTGGAGATCATGTGTCCATTGGATTATTCAAGCCTTAGACAAATGTTAATGTCATTACTTTGCCTTCAAAGGATTCCTCAAGATGTCAATGACTATTATGTATTGAAAAATATTATATTCAGAGGTAGCAGTGAATCTTATCAAAATGAGCTTGCTTTTAAAAATAACTATATTATGTTCTTATTCAAATACACATATGTAAGAGGTAGCAGTCAACAAACATTTAGTAAGAGTTTACTTGTACTCTACACACTGTGCTTATTGATGGAACTACAATGAAAAATCAATACACAGTCCCAGATCTGAAAGAGCTCACATTCTAATGGGGAAGACAGCATGTAACTACTTAGGTGCACACAGAATTTATTTGTCACATAATTCTTACACAGGCACCTGTGCTGACTTTCACCCTTGATTATTTTGCTCAATGAAACCCTGAAGAAAGTTAGAGGACATTGATAGCAAACAGTCCTATTTAATATTCTCCAAGTATGCTAGGAGATAACTTCCACAAAGCTTAAAATAAAACAAGGTTTATGGGGATAATTTGTCCCGTGATGGAGCTAAGAGCATTGGGCTTCAATTATAGATTCTCTTATATGATAAAAGGCAGCAAAATGCAGTGGTAAGAATACTTGGCTGGGGCAGCTAGGTGGCACAGTGAGTAGAGCCCCGGCCCTGGAGTCAGGAGGACCTGAGTTCAGATCTGGCCTCAGACATTTAACACAAAAACTAGCTGTGTGACCTTGGGCAAGTCATTTAACCCCAATTGCCCTCCAAAAAGCAAAAAAAAAAAGAGTACTAGGCTGGATGGAAAAAGACCACATGGGAAGTTGGCTATAGCATTTATTTAAAGTTGTATGTCTTTAGCAAAGCTTTTAGTCCTCTCTATAGAAGATTTTCACCAATTTCATGAAAGAGGCCAAGAGAAGGGACATGAGTTACTTTGTCTTGTAAAACAGGGAAATAGTTGGTGTGGTGGAAAGAACCCCAGATTTGGAGACAATCTCTTAAGTTGCAATCCCAGCTCTAGGATGATAACCATGTCAATCAGGGAAAGTCACAACTTCTCTGAGCCTCCTTTTTCTTCCTCTCTAAAATGAAAGGGTTAAACTGGACAATGTCTAAGCAAGTATCAGGGGTAAGAATTTCATCCCCAATGTAGAGTTCCTTCTCCTGTACCACATTGAATCAGGAAGTCCTCAAAAGGAGACTTTGGTAGTAGAAAAAGAGGAAGTTCTAAAGGAGTTTGTAATTTTGTTGGCAACTGGGGGGTCAGAAAAAGATGAAGAAACTTTGAGATTAGGGTCAGTTTCTCTACAAATGGCTTACTGACAGGGAAGCAAGGTAGAGAGGAGAGGTCAGAGGTTAGAGGAGCCACCAGAGGGTTAAATATCAAAGAAGATGAAGCCCCCAGCACTGGAGATGAAATAAGTGCATCTTCCTTCAACCTAGCAATACCACTTCTAGGGCTGTATTCCAAAGAGATCATACAAGTGAAAGGAAGACCCATTTGCACAAAAAAATGTTTCTAGAAGCGCTTTTTGTGGTGGACATCAAGGGGATGCCCATCAATTGGGGAATGGTTAAACAAGTTATGGTATATGAATGTAATGGAATACTATTGTGCTATAAGAAATGAGGACTTCATAATAACTTCATAATAACCTTGAGAGACTTATATAAATTGATGCTGAGTGAGGAGAGCAGAACCAGGAGAACTTTGAACACAAGTATAGACACATAGTATGTGTGATGACTAACTTTGACAGACTGGGCTCCTCTCAGCAATGCAAGGTTATAAGACAACTCCAAAAGATTCATGATGGAAAGGATATCCACATCCAGAGAAAAGAACTATGGAGTTTGAATGCAGATTGAAGCAAACTACTTGCTCTCTCTTTTGTGTTTAGTTTTGTTTCATTCTTTCTTGTTGTTCACCTCATTGGTTATAATTCTTCTTTACAACCTGACTAATGCTTAATTTGAAGGTATTTGTAGAGCCTATACCAGATTGCATGCTGCCATGGCTGGGCGGGGTGGGGGAGCAGGGGGAGAAAGGAAGAGAGGGAGAGGGCAGAATTTGGAGCTCAAGGGATTGTGGAACTGTTGTAAACTAAAAGTATATAAATGAATTGAATAAAATAAAATTGGGGGGAAAAGAAATCAGTGTATCTTCAAGTAGGAGCAGCAGAACATTCTAGAAGTTGAGGATCTTCATTCTTGGAGGACAGCAAGGGTCCCAGTTTTGTGCCACTGTCCCCATCTCTTAAAAGGAGCCATAGAGTGACTGATTCAGGTCACAATTGGTGAACAGCCTCATTAAAACACAATTCACTGATGTTTTGACTGGCATTGTTGTGAGCAAACACAGACATTATTAGGGAATTGTTATGAAAGAAAGGAAAGAGGAAGTAAGGAGTCCATCCCCAAAGCTATAGGGGACTATTAGCAAATAAATCCAGGAAACCATAATTAATTTGTTTTATTTTTTATTGAGAAACAGCTAGCAAGGCAAAGAACCTTCCCTGAGAACAGGGAAATGTGATCTAGATGAAACTGTCGGGATGACTTCCTGGAAATGCACTTGTGTCAGCAACTGGGCTCTGAAGCATGGTCCCTCCTTTGCAGGCTTCAGCAGCTGGGTTTTCTGGCATGTAGGGTGGGGGTGGCATGAAGACAGTGACCTACAAGGCCAACAGAAAGCCCACACATGAGTCACCCAAGGGTATGCAGGAATAGAGCTGAAGGGATTGTAAGGGCAGAAAATCTCTAGCAACATCACCTTTATACTAAGGCTGAAGCCCTGGGTAAATGAGACTGGATGGGATGGCATTGTGAGGGCACTGGATAACTAATTTCTCATGTCCTCTCATTCTTTGCACTCTCTTCTATTCCATCCCCCTGCCCTCTTCTCTTCCCTCCACCTTTCTAGCTAATGACCACCTTCCCCTCAGGTCCTGTCACTCTTTCTCCAAGTTCCCTCTTAGCAGAATTGCTCTCTAAACCCAACTAAAATAGAGGGAGAAAGTTAAAAGACTGACCCTGTGATTTTCTTCTTTATATAGACCAAATACCAAGATCTGACAGATGCTCAAGGAATCCCAAGACAACCCAAACATCCCTAGTTAATGAGGCTTAAGGATATTTCTTTAGTCCCCTCTCTTATGCCTAAAGGGACCTACCTCCTGACCCCCCCAAGCAGTAGCCTCATTGCACATTCCAAAGCGACCAGGGCACCACATGACTTCAGCTACTCACCTCACTCTGGCCACAACAACTTGCCTTGCAGCCAAAGCCTGAGCTCATGAGGGAGAGGATAAGTTCCAAAATAGTTAGGATCAGAAGAATAACATTGATTCCCTGGAAAGAGGAACCAAACAGAGAATGAATGGTAAGAGGTGGATTTGGGACCCACTTCTGACAACTCGGGAAGCAATGAGGTAAAAAGGAGTGTTGAGTGGGGCATGACAGGAGACAAGAGTTTGTCCTGAAACAAAATTTAAGACATTCATTAAGCTCTTGACAACCCTTAAAGTGCAATGTGAATGATTCGTATTATTATCATTAACAACAATGATACATCATTTGTCAATGGCATTTTAAGATCCACACGCCACTTTCTCACAATCATCTCGTGTGATATATTGTGCAAGAGTAATCATCCCCATTTTGCATGTCAGCAAACTGAAACTCAGAAATGCAAACTGGGCTTCCTATGATCACTTAAGTGTTTTTCCCTTGTGTTCCATTCCATACACAAACTAGGCTGGTATCCATTGGGGTATGTTGTGGATTCACAATACAGATTTATTTGATAAAGAATACCCCAAACCTCCTAGAAAGAAACAGAGTTCTAACCAGGTTCAATTTCTGTATCTGTTTTCCTCCCAGATTTGGCAGTTCTAGGTTGCTGAAATCATCTGTAACTCCCTGGGGCAGCAAGCCCACAATGTTGCCTGCAGTCACCACTCAGAGACCCGATCAGGACTGAAGAGTTTATCATCCACTAAGGAATGGGGAAGTGAGCAAGGGCGAAGTGATAAGAGCTCTTGCTCCCCAAATTTGCACCTAATCTCTAATCCCAGACTTCATTATCACTTGCTGAACTCATTTCTCTTTCCTGATCTCCATCTAGGCTCACTTTAGACATGCTGTATCCCCAAATCTTTCTCTGCTCTCTCCCTTTTCAATGGCCTTCCCTGCACCAACCACCAGCCAGGAATAGGCTCTAGTCAACCCCATGTTTATCTTCCTTCAAGATCCATCACAGTTGGCATTCACTCCTTAAAGATTGTCTTGACTCACTTCCCCCTTCTTACGTCAAAAATGAGTTGTCTCTCCTCCACTTCCTCAAGCTTTCTTTCACAATCACCTGATCTTTTTTGTGTCACACACCCAGGGCAGACTTTATCACCTCACACATGGTGATGATTGATTGTTGTTGTTGTTAATTTCACCAAATTGATGCAAATGAACTTAATGGAATGGAAAAGTTCATTGCTTTTTACCCTTTGGAGTCCTCAGAATTCACATTTCTGACTCAGACAAAAGGAATAAGGCCAGAAATATTGAGTAATCTCCTCTTGTTTCTCAACCCAAGGAAACCACTTGTCCTCAAAGGTTCATACCTCTACAAAACCCTACATGTCTCTGCCTTTACCTGTAAAGATTGTCAGTTTCAAAGATCCATGATCATAATTGACCCCAGTTTGGAAGTACTCACCAGTAATATAGAGTGACCAAAAGCACAGACGTCATAGTAACCTTCTTGGTGACAATAATAGTGGTGAACGTGATCAGTCATTACCAAGTTGACTGCGAAAAAGATGATTCCCAGCCCAGCCACCACTGAGCTAACAATGTTCATTGCCAGGCTACTTTGGATCTGAAAACATGTATGAAGAGTCAACCCATTAACACACAGTTATGGAGTTGCTACATGTATTCAATTTTGTTCAAGACTCACATGTGCATCCAACAGCAACAAGAGAAAGCTGCATCTATTGAGAGTGCATGCTATGTATTCAAGACAGCACATCAGGCACCATGAATACAAGGACTAAGGGGGAAAATGCTCAGTTCTCAGAATCCTTACATTCTACTAAGCAGTGCAACATGTGTATGGGAATCCTTTCTTTACTTAAAGATAACTGAGGAGGTCAAGGGAATTGAAAAGTCAAGAGAATTATTTTTATTTCTGCCAGTATGACTGCAAGATCTACGAGGTAGCCATCTGAATAATGGGAGAGCAATCAATGGTGATTCATCTCTTCTGTGGCCCTCGGTTATGATCTCAATTATGTGTCATCATCCAGGCAAGCCTACTATAGCCCAGCCAAGTGTTGCTGAGACCCTCTCTCAATAACACTTCCATTTTCCCCTCCCCTTTCAGCGGGCACAGAAAAGATCAAAAGTTTCTTCCTCTTGAGCTGCAGAGAAAGAGGGAAGGTCACTCACCAGAGTATTTGTGGTTTTGTTCTCTGCAGCGATGGTGAGGGAGCCAGAGATGATGAACTATGGGCAGAACAGGGAATAAATCAATGCCCTAAAACTTCCATTTCTGTCCCTACTGTGCACACCCTTGCACAGTTAGTCACTAAGACTTGCCTCTCCCATCCCTGAGAACTTAATGTCTCTTATGGATCCATCACACCCTCCAGGAGCCTCCTAAAGAGTTGGACAAAGAGCAAGTAAGGAGGGCTGCCTTCTTTCATAATGAGAATTAGCACAAATTACTATGAGGTCAAGTAACCCTGCTAAAAAGAAAAATAGTGCTAACCTCCTATGGCTTGGACTTGGTGAAAGTTGGAGAGGAAAGAGAAAAAGAGACAGAGGGAAAGAAAGAGAGTCAAAGGTGACTGATTTTGCATAAACATAGATCACCCCTAATAGGTCTCAAGAGTTCTAGTAGCAAATCATAAGGGTGAATACACCAATGCACTTGGCCTATGACTAGGACTCTGAATGATTTTGTATGATAACCACATGACCACTGCTCTGGGAAAACATGACTTTATAGCATAATAGCATATTGGGTGTGTGAGACAGCCCAGAGAACTATGGGGAGTCCATGCCTCTCTCAGGCTACAATTAAGTAAATAAAAGTAAATAAAAGTCTATAAAAAAGTGACATATCATTTTTAAAAGGAAATGAGATGCTTATGAGCTGCTCTGGAGAGTGACTCAAAATTCACTCTAGAATCACAGTCAATGAGCAGGGATATGAGATTGAGATATAGATATGTGTGTATACTCATTTGTTCATATATGTATGTTTATGTATAAACCCTTCCCCAAACCCACCACTGGAAGTAGTGAAAAGGAAATCTTTAGGATAGGAGACATGTTGCTGGCACCCAGGTTCCTACTTGCCTTCTATGTACAAAGGGGAAAACTTTACATTTCAGAATCAGTGTCACTAACTCTACTCACAAATGCTGTTCCCCAGAATATGTAGCCAGTGTAAAACAGAAAAGAGTCGCGTCTATAAGGATTCGATGAAATCAGAATGAGAATCATTCCTAAGCTGAAGTTCATCAGGGCGATCATGATCTGTACGGTCTAAAAGGAAAAAGGATTCTCATGAGCACACAGAGGACTGATTCACTTTTCTCTAGAAATGGAGGCAAGGGTCTTCTGCCTGCCTTTCCAGAATCTCACTGGTCCCTGGCAAGAATACAGAGTACCTGGCAGGCAGCAGAGGCTCAAGAAAAGTCTGTAACTGGTTAATCGATTAATTGCTTGGGAGAAGTAGGAACAGTCCCCAGATCTAGTACTTAAAATCTTTAGAAATTGGGACAGGTCCCTTCCTCGCTCTAGGTCTCAATTTCCTCACCTATAAAGTGAGGAAGTTGAATTAGAAGATCTGTAAAGTCTTGTCCAGCTCGAACATCCTCTAATCATATGACTGCGAGAGGCAGAGAAGCTCAATAGAGAGAGAATTCTCTGAAGGGTCAGGAAGAACTAGGCTGTGACCTTCCTATCTCTTACATATAAATACTAGCCATGTGGTCCCAAACACATCATTCAGCTGCTAATGCCCCTGGTCACTTTGTAAGGTTACAAATGGATCTGTGCTGGTAGAGGGGATTTCCTCACTGATACTTCCCTACAACAATGAAATCATAGCTAAAGATTATAAATTTAAGTTTTTTATTTTAAAATTGAGTTAATTTTTAAACTAATTTCTTTAATCCCAAGATCATTTCTATTGAGTACTTAGCAAATTTCGAAGGTTTACAAATTTAAATGATTATTCTCAGTAAGGATAAAATGAAAGACATTGTGGCATACTAGAAAAACAGCTGGCATTAGAGACCTTGTGATCTGGGTGAGAGTACTGCCTTTGACACGTACTGGTTTTGGGATCCAGGGGAAGTCACTTATCATCACTGTACCCCAAATCCCCTCAGAATCGCTGTCTATGAATATGTTGTAGAGTTGGTGCCAATTTTCATTGATAAAGCATTTCCCCCTTTAGGAGCATTTTACACTAATGAGATCACAGGTTCACTCCAAAACCAAGAGAAAGAGTGTCCTCTAGCTTTTTGGGCTTTGTTGGCGGGTTTTGAAATAGAACCCTATCTGGAAAACTGAGTGTGTACTCCCATTCACTGCTCTGCCTGGATTCAATTCCAAGAAATAAGATGCCCTGATAGGATAATCATTTCTAGATAGAGCCATGCTACTAACTCAAGCCTTGATTGACCCTACCTCCCTCAGCCTCCTCTCCTCTCTGTTTGGATGGATTAAGGGTGGAGAACCAAACTCCTCCCAGGACCTCCCTTTCTAGAGGGCAGACATTGGACTCTCAAATCACTCCACTTTGCTTAGCTGCCCTACCTTGCTTCAGATCCATGAAACAGAGAAGCCCCTTCCCTGAGATGGGTACCTTCTGGTATACCAACTCCCCCACCTATGTTTTCCTGCCTCCTGATGTGTTTCATCTCTTTCTTTAGATTGTGATCTTTGAATGCAGGGGTTATCTTTATTTTTATTAATTATATCCCCAGTAATTAGCACATTGTAAGCATTTAATAAATGTTCATTGAATTGAAGTAAGCCTAAAATAACCATTCTCTCTAGTACATGGGCTACTGACATCCCTGAAAGTTGGTTTACCTCTCTGTGCTCAAGTCAGACTGTCAATCAATAAATATTTATTAAGCATTAGTTAATAATTTAATAAATTTTACTTAATAATTCACTTTCCAGGAAGGGGATAAACAAAAACAGAACTTAATTAAATAGTCCTAAAGTATTCATGTAATTTCCTTTGTGTTATCAGTTGTTTCAGATTGTTGACTTGGTCTTTTATTGGTTCAACGAATCAACTCTTTCCAGGATATAGGGATACACTAGAGAAGTTCCAAATGAGAAAGCTAATGGCTCAATTATCAGTGTGATCATTTATCCTTCAGAAGTTGATAATCCCTCCAAATTGGGATTTGATTTAATATTTTGTTGATTGTCCAGACTTAATTGATGTAACAAATAATGTTAATGCAGATTAAGCTTTAAAATGTGTCCTTCATACAATTTTTCACAGAATTTATTATTAAATATTTACACCCTTGACCCTGAACCAAGAAAAGATGAGGAGAGATCAACAGAAAGCTCTCTCACATGGATGGTATTGGCACATAAAGAAATGTTCCCGTTGGTTTTAGGATCTCACCATTGAGAGATATCCTGTTTCTTTTTTCTTCCTTTCCCCAAGTGCCCCTTGCCTTCCTACCCTACCTTCCCTGCTAGTCATTCTTATCTGACATCATCACAGAGAAGAGAATAGGAAAAAAAACCAGAAATTTCACCAGGAATCCCTACTTTACTCCCTAGGACAACAGGAAAGGGTAGATGCTCCAAGGCATCAGTTTATAGATACCCATCCATCCTTACCTTCATAGCCAATGGGGACATCTCTCTTTTCCTTCCACCCTGACTAAATTAAAAGGATTCTAGACTAGGGCCACACAAAGTTGGTACAAAGCCCTGGGTCTTCTCTAGGTCTAACTATGGCACTGTTCAGAGGGGCATTCAGAGAGCATGCTAATATCTATCCCTAAGACTGAACAAATATATCCTAAATGCATGGAGCCATTCTCTGGCTCCACTAAGCCCTGAGAAGGTCACATAGCTGAGGCAGCCTAGAGAATCGAAATAGCACTGAATTTTAAGAAAAGACATGTATTCAAATTGTGAGTACTGCTCCTCAATACCTACACACCAGCAAGTCACTGAATCTCGCTAGTTCACCCACCTGTCAAATGAGAGATTTGCCTGAGACACAAACACTGGAAAGAGTATTGGGATTGGAATCACTTACCTGGGTTAAAATCTTGGTCTTTTGTGTAGTATCTCTATGACCTTAGATGTCCCTCTAACCCCACCAGAGCCTGTTTCCTCAACTCTAAAACAATGGGGGAAGAGTGGATGAAAGGATCTTGAGGTTTATTTCAGATCTCATAGTATAAAAATAAAATAGCAATAATTTTTAATGTAGCTTAATCATCCCACTAGCATTCATTATGCTCTGACTCTTTGCCAGACACTATGGCTGCAGATACAAAGGCAAAATAGGTTTCCTCTGGCTCCCAAATCTACACACCCATAAGTTCCTCCCAGCTAGAAACATGAATCTGCTCTCACAAGGAGTGGGGAACTCTGACTGACCCCCAGTGCCTTGGGTTCTCCTTTCAGGAATTTCTGCAGGGGTACTTTCGATTTATAGAGTTGCACAGGTGTCTGCACTGGCCCCTGTGAGAAGGAGATGAAACCGGGCTGAGGATAGGATGAGATCATTCCCTTTGGAGTTTCCTGGGAGTCCATAAGGCCACTGGTGGTGCTATGAGAAGAGAAGAGAAGTCAGCTGAAACACAGGCTCAATGTGCCTCCTTCCCCCCACAAAAGGAAGTGGGAATGGTAACCCAAAAAAGTTCATTCTTTCTTGGGCCACACAAAGAGAAGAATGCCTGGAATAGTGAAGCTGACAGTACCCCATGCTTATGCCCAGATCAAATTACAGCTGGATTATTGTGTTCCTTTTGTGGTTCCATGTTTTAGGAAGGGCCTGCTAAGCTGGAGAGCATGCAACAGAGGACAACCAGGAAGATTAAGATCTTGGAGACTACACCATATTGTGGTTGATTAAAAAAAATTGGGAATGATTAAGCTGGAAAGAAGATTAATGATGTTGAAAGGATAAATTGAGAAAATGGGTGTGAAAGACCTTGCAAGACAAAAGGTCACATCCTTCATAGGGCAAGATAGTGCTCCTGAATCACCCTTACAGGACACATGCTATGAAGATTATTTTTTCCAACTGCTGGGTATGGATTTGCATGAATCCAAATCTAAATCCCAAAATCCTCTCCAGCTTCATCCTGGGTATGATCAAAGAGGCACGTGGACAAGGGAGTTGAGTCCTGTGCCTAAATCAGAACAAAGTGAACTGTCCCACATGGGGTATGAGACTGATTGGTACTATGTGTATGTGTGTCCCAAACTAGAAGGGCTCAGCTATCACTCTGACTCAGTCCAGAGACTTTGAATGTTACCCCAAAGGTGTTCAAGGGAAGTAAGGCTAAAAAGGTAGTCCACTCAACTTTGGAAACTACCTTCCCTTGGATGAAGATGCCTGGATTGTAAGGTGTATGGGTGAGTCAATCTTGAATTCATCTTTCTCTTTCTAGAAGACCCAGATGCCTGTAATATGCTACATCCCATCTAGATATCTACCAAGACACAAGAGTCTATATAGCAAGGACAATCTTGCCATCTACAAGACATTACATGCCTACTGTCCTATCCCCTCTTTTCACTTATGCTCGGGGAACAAAAATCAAATCAGTATTGCCATTTACTGGTCCTTAAAAGGGCACAGCATTGGGGGTGGCTGGGTGGCAGGGTGAACAGAGCACTGGCCCTGGAGTCAGGAGGACTTGCATTCAAATCTGACCTCAGACACTTGACACATTTACTAGCCATGTGACTTTGGGAAAGTCACTTAACCCCAATTTCCCTCCAAAAAAAAAGCAAAAAAAAAGGGGGGTGGGACACAGCATCTTATGGTCTTAGAGAGTCACAAACTCATGACTGCTGAATTCTAATCACTCTTTCCCTACCACCATTTGCCTATGTATCTTGATTCCCTTAGGACAATTGGGAATGTCTCAATATTTTAAAAAAATATTTCCCCCCATATAACATACTTAGAACAGTGCTAAGCACTTAGAGGCCATTTAATAATTTTTTTCAGGCAATTGGGGTTGAGTGACTTAACAAGGGTCACACAGCTAGTAAGTGTCAAGTGTTTGAGGCTGGATTTGAACTCAGATCCTGACTCCAGAGCTGGTGCTATATCCACTATATCACCTAGCTGCCCTCAATTAATAAATTCTTGTTGATTGCTTGGTTGATTGAGAGGGATCTAATGGATGCAAACATTTGGGTCATTCATTTTACTTAAAGGTTGCTATAAGAAATCGGATTTTACGAATCACCCATCTGTGGCCATGAAAATGAACCAGTCAGTATTCCCATCCTCACCCTATTCCAGGAGTAGGCAAGGCACAGAGCCCACAGATCAGGTCTGTCACTCCAAGGGAGAGGCAGAATAGACTCCTCCCAAAGTGACAGGACTGTCTCGAGGGAGTGGGAAGGCCTAAGAGGATGAAGATAAGTAGGAAGTGTTAAACAGGGGGCCCGTACTGTTCATATGCCTTGACTCCACAGAGCCTTTACTACAGACCTAGTATGAGTCAAGATCTGGATTCATCTGTGCCTTGGGGAAAGGGGCGAGGGAAGACAAGCCCTTCATTACCCAAAGCTTACTTGTGTCTGGGAAGAATAGACGGACTAAACGAGAGAATGGATAAAAAAAAAGGAATCTGTGCTATACCTCTGGGAAGCTCTAAGAGAAGGGAGTCTTTGGGCAGGTCAGGGGAAAAAAAAGAGAGATTCCTGAGTAACCAGGAAGTCAAACTTAATGGTCATTTCAGACCTCGGAGTGAGCTTTGTACTAATTAGTTAAATCCTAAGAGGAGAAAAGTGCGAAGGGAAGGTTTGGGTGTGGATTTCTCTGGCCTCTAGTATCCTTTCCCTCCCATCCCTCTCAGAGATGACAAAGGGCCCATGATCTGCACTGCAGGAGTGGTGCTTAAGTGGAAGCAGGTCTGGTGTTAGTGCAAAGAGGCACTAAGACTGTCTCAGGAGAACCATCCCTCAAGACATTTCTTCCTTCCCCAGCATTGATACCATCTGCACAATGAAATGTGGGGTTGTGGGGCAGCTAGGTGGCAGAGTGAATAGAGCACCAGCCCTGGAGGCAGGAGGACCTGAGTTCAAATCCAGCCTCAGACACTTGACCACACTTACTAGCTGTGTGAACTTGAGCATCACCTAAAACCAATTACCTTGCCTTCCCCCCACCAAAAAAAAAAAAAAAAAGAAATGTAGGGTTGCCTGTCTCCAAAGGAAAGGGGAGATTTCACCAACACCATGACCCAACTTGTCATCTCACTGCTGCAAAATGTTTGTCCCTAGTTATACCTGAGAGCCAGGCAATGAGTTCCGGGCTGAGAAATTTAAGGCAGAGGGAGTTCCAAGAGAGCATGAACCATGGCTGTTGTGCCTAATGCCCAGAGAATATCTAGAGACTTCTGACTGCTCCTAAGCTGGAAGTATTTGCCTATTTCCTTCAGAGGATCTCAGCCTGGGCAAAATCAGGACTGCAAGTTCCAGTGGGTCTCTGCTTACAGCCCCAAAGAACTTTTATCTTCATGCTAGTACAACCCAGCCTGCTCTGTCTCTGACCCAAGGGTAGGGGGGGCACAGCTGACTGAAGAGACTGATCAGACCCAAAGACTTAAACACTCCTTCCCACTCAAGGCCCCCTTGGATCCCTCCCATGCCCATCTTCACTGGATCTTAACTTCACCTCAAAGCCAAGATAGGAATCACCTGGAGTGCCTACCTGTCCAATTGGACAGCTTTTCCAGGGTCTCCTGGTCTTCAAGTCTCCCTCTTCACACACTGCCTAGTCAATGGATGGAGCTTCACTGAATAGGAAATCCTCCCTTGAGGTTTTTGCTTTTTTCTCTGGGCTGTCTGCCTGCTTTCCCCTGACACATTGCCCTCCCCCCTACAGTTTTCTGTGCCTTAAAAGATGCTGATGAGAATTACAAGCAGAGTTTCTGAGCATGGTGAATTGTTTCATTTCCAACATAGGAAGTAACAATTCCTCTTTTTTGTCTTTGCGAAAGATATCTGTTCTTGTTTCATTTTTTTTAATCTTGGTTATGAATTTAACAGTTATAAACCATAACAAAGATTTTAAGACATGAAAAAAGAATAAGGGAGAGGACTAAATAGGAAATCCTAAAAAGCTGTCATAGGTGGGGTTTTTATTTTTTGAAGAACTATATTATATATGACCTTTCATATGCGTTGTGAGAGACAAGAGCCAGTAAACATGCAAAAGCTTAGTGAGAAGCTGGACACTGTGTCCATGGATGGAGGGAGATACAAAAAAAAAAAATGAAACACACCATCCTAACTCTGAAAGAGATTATATTTTAATGGGGGAGCCAACTACTAGAAACATCCAAGATAAATACAGGGTAAACGTAAAGCAATCTCAGATGTGGAGGTGGGGGGGAGCGTGGAGGGGGTGAAGGCATGGGACAGAGAACAGAAAAAAGCTTCCTGCAGAAGGCTGAATTCAAGGTGAGACCTAAAGGAAGCCAGAGGAGCCAGGTGGAGAAGGGGAAGCAGAGCATTCTTAGTGCGCCCAGTCAGTGAAAATCCAGGAATCGGGAGACAGAGTTCCTGGCATTCCAGGAACAGCAAGAAGGGCAGTGTAATCTTTCTCCTCATTTCACCTATCCGTTGTTTTCTCCCACTTCACCCCTATTGGAATTTGATGAAGAATTTTTAAAAAAAATAATGAAATCATCAAGATTTACTTACTCATGCTTATGTGACAGGATGTGGGCACTTCTTTCTCATTCTGGCAGCCAGGTGGTACAGTGGGTAGGGGGTGCTGGGACTGGAGCTCGGGTGACTCCGGGACTGGCACACTACCCTCCATCCCACCTGGGCCCCGAATTTCCATTACCTGAAGTAACTATGGCTGCTTAGGCATTTCTTCAGTCATGTCCTACTGTTCATGACCTCAGACATCATCTAATTTTGAAGTCAATTTTCCAAATGTGAAAAGGTATGCTACTGTTATGTGGGATGAATATTAGACCTCCTTCACATGTTTATTGTCAAAATCATAATTTTTCAGAAGGCAGTAACTTTAGCTTTGCTGCTCGAGGCTGATCTCTGTCTCCGTCCCTCTTTCCCTCTTTCCCTCCCTCCCTCTCTCTCTCTCTCTCTCTCTCTCTCTCTCTCTCTCTCTCTCTCTCTCTCTCTGTGTGTGTGTGTGTGTCTCGGTCTCTCTCTGTGTGCGTCTCGGTCTCTCTCTCTCTCTGTGTCTCCGTCTCTCTCTCTCTCTCTGTCTCTGTCTGTCTGTCTCGCCCTCTCTCCCCCTCTTCCCCCTCTCCCTCTCTCTCTGTCTCTCTCCCCCCACTCTCTCCCCTTCCTTGCCCTCCCCTATCCTTCCTACACCAGACACCTAGTCCTTGCACCCCCAACAGATGGCAGCAGATAGCAGCAGAAGACCCTAAGTGTGCACCATTGGGAACAAGCAGAGAGAGGCAGAGGACAGCTAAGACTGACCAAAGCCATGAAAACATGCCAAGGTGCAGGCATCCTGTGGAGAGAGCAGGATGGAGGAGGAGGGGCTGGCCCAGTGGAGAAGAGAGCTCACCTGGGGCAGTTGGCCATGTGTCCGGTGACTCTGGAAGGAGGAATTAGCCCCCCTCAATCCCCCAAACTCCCTCCCCCGCTCGGGCGCCCTGCCGTGTGGATGGAGCTTTCCCAAAAACTGGATCTCATGTGATTGCCCCCCCCTCCCCCTACCTGAGGCAGGACCTATCCATCTTTGCACAAAGGAAATATTCCTTATTGTTTATATAGATAGATGCTGCTGCTGTTTGTCTTCCATTCTTGAAGAAGATCCTGACATCAGGGAGGTGATGCCATGACATGCAAGTGGGTTGGATGTAGGAGAGGCAGAGCCGTGCAAAGTCACCAGCCTCACTTTAACCTCCGGAGCCATCTGGGTCTGGTGCAGTTTAATTAAATGTTATTGATTATAAAGTGTATCCTCCAGTCAGCTGGCAAGATACAAATCTGCAGGGCCTTAGGAACTCTGGTTCTGAGTGGGAGCTAACACCATCTACTGTATTTTGAATCTGTGTTAGTAATCAAGGTGGGGAGAGGGGCATATATGGGAGGGAGGTGCAGGTCTTATAGCAGCTATGAGGCCCTCCAACAGAAAGACTTGCAGAGGAAAAACCCCATTGTCCTGAAAAGATGGCTCACACTAACCCACAGGGGCCCGTCCATAGGATTGAATGACAGTGTTCTGGCTCCAGGCATTCCCAAACAGTTCTATATTTTAAAGGTAATAAAGGGACTTTAGAATAGTGTGGGGATGATCTTTAGCTTCCAGGGGGCCGTTGCACAGATTTCTCCTGCCTCTCCACAAGTCCCTGCTATGTCTGTACTGACTCGACAAATGCCTCACTGGTACCATAGCTATGGGCACAGAGTGGGAAGAAATGCAGTCTTTCTCCTGAGGAAGCTTATCTCTCTATTCATACTAAGGGGGAGTCTTCTTCCCACGTGCAAATAGGACAGGGAAACGCTCATTTTCCACAGCCATAGCATGGCATAGTATGGAGTATGAACATTTTACAGGTGAGGAAGGAAAGGCAAACAGCGGGTAAGTGACTTGTCTAGGACCACACAGCTAGTGAGTGTTTGAGCTCCCGTTTCCTGACTTCAGACCCAACACTCTATCCATTGTGCCAAAGTGTCAGAGGCAGGATTTGCACCCAAATCTTCCTGCCTCCCAGTTCAGTTTTCTCCCAACCACACTCTCCTTCTTGGTATTATCATAAGCATGTCAGTCTTGCTTCCTGGTGCTTATGCTTTGCCAGGTTGGACTAAATAGCCTCTGAGCCTCTTCCCACCTGTCCCTCCTATGATTCTGTGGAAGGCAGCCATTGTACTACACTTTGTTTGGGAGAACTCACCTGCATCCTTGCCTCCTCCCATTATTGGCCGATAAAGCCTGAGTGTATGTTATCATCTGGACACTGAAAACTCTTAGCTTCATAGAATCAGAATTGGCAGTTCTGAATCCTTGCAAACCTTGAGACATCCCATCACTGGTTCATTTGCAATCTTCTCCCCAGAAATGCTGCAGTCTTCTGAGGAAGTTCCTCTTTGTATCCTTGGAATAATGATAGAGAGGTATACACTTGGTGGCCTTATTAGCCTAGAAGACTGGATAAAGTGGGCCCAATTATGGGCTATTTGGTTAGTCTGCTTCTAGGCATGCATAGAAAACTAGATGGTGCAGTGGAGACAGTGCCAGGCCTGGCGTCAGAAAGACCTGTGTTCAAATCTGGCCTCGGACACTTACTAGCTGTGTGACCCTGGGCAACTCACTTTTACCCTGCTTGCCTTAGTTTCCTCACCTGGAAAATGGGCTGGAGAAGCAAATGGCAAACCAGTCCAGTATCTTTGTCCAAAAAACCCCAAATGGGGTCACAATGAATGAGACATGACTAAAACGACTGAACAGCATCAAGGCGTGCAAAATGAAGGTTCTTCTTTCAGACTATGCATAATTATTCTATGATTGTTTCCTGTCCACGTATCTCAAGGTAGAGAAAAGGCTCTTTGATCAACCTCTAAGCCAGAACTAAATGAGCTAAAAACCCCAGTGTTCTATTTCCCTTGCAACCCTTGTTCTATTTCCTGCCTGCCTGCCACTCAAGAAGTTATTAACTGTAATCGTCAGGGTGAAGAAAAGGAGTACCATAGAGTACTCTCTCCTTCTCTCCTCTCTCCTTCTTTCTCCTTCTCTCCTTCTCTGTCTCTCTATGTCTGTCTCTGTCTCTCTGTCTCTCTCGACTGTGTAGACATAAAACTATGAATCTGTGAACTTGGAAAGGTCAGGAAATGTGGCTATCCAAGCTCATCCCTTATCTTTGCCCCATTTGGAAGTGGACTTGGTGGAGCAAATGATTTCAGTTGGAACCCACTCTCCCCAGGGACTGAGGTGATATGTGAAGAGTGTGCCCTTGGTTCAGGGGGTGAATTCCTACATCTTTTTCTATATATCTTTTCAATAAATATCTTATCAATGTTCATTGGTTAAGTCATGCTAGATGTTCAATCAGTGACAGAATGAATCTATTAGCAGGAATAGCTTAGCATAAAGGCCTGGCACATAGTAGGCACCTAATAAATGTTTATTAATTGCTTGGTAGATTAAGTGGGATTCAAAACAAAAACATCAGAAAGAGATTTTTAAGCCTTTCAGGATACCCTTATAAACCTGAGGTGGACATCTGGGCAGACTCTCATTCTGAGAACCTGACTTGTCAGTAACAGTGGGGGTTGGGATAAGGATACTCAGAGAGGATAAGGACTATAATATACTTAGGTGGATACAGAATTGATTGAAAGACCACTCACAAAGACTTTTGATTGATGCATCAATGTTATTCTGGATGTAGATGTCTCAAAATGTTCCAGGGCTCTTTTCAACACCCTGCTCTGTGCAAAATGTTCACAAGTGACTTAGATGAAGGAATCCAAGAACTCATTCCATGTCCTCTCCCACACTCTAATGGTTATCTTTGAATTATTCACAAATTTGACAAACACACACCATCTAAAACACATCCCCATCATGGAGGGAAGGAGGCATTTCATTAAGAATTGTAAACAAGTGAGTGAATATTAAAAATATGAACAAATTGAGATGCCTAAAGCACATTTCTAACCATGTCATTCCTCTGATAGGAGGAGGAAAAGGAGCAGGAGGAAAAGGAGGAGAAGAAGGAGAAGGAAGAGGAGGAGGAGGAGGAGGAGGAGGAGGAGGAGGAGGAGGAGGAGGAGGAGGAGGAGGAGGAGGAGGAGGAGGAGGAGGAGAAGGAAAAGCTTCATTGCTTTCAGGATAAAATCAACTCTTTGGTTTTTAAGACCCTTCATAATGTGACTCTAATCTCTATTTTTAAGTTTACTTAATATTACTCTCCTTCATATCTTCTCCATTTCAACAAAATTTGACAATTTCCTGTTCCCCTCAATGTAATCATTGGAAGCTGTAGTCCATGTTTTGGGGATGATGTAGAGGGGATTCTTGTTCAAGGAAGTCTGCATGATATTTCAACTAAAATTCTATATGACCAACCTATCAGTAATTCAGGTTAAAATAAGAGGAAGTGCGTCACAGTGGATAGAGACCGAGCCTCAAAGCCAGGAAGGGTTGGTTTCAAGTCCAGACTTTAGTACATATTAACTAGCCTCTCAGTGTTCTAGTCAATTCTCAAAGGCTGTAAGCTGCATTTATTCAAATGCACAAATTTGCATTGTTCGAGTTCCCTCACTCATGTGGTTTCCTATACCAACAAAATCACAAGTTTATATCCTATACCTAATTTTCTAAAAACAATTGTTTATCGTGCATATTGTTAATTCATTTATTTGTTTGTATATGTATGCATGTGTGTGTGTATGTATGTATGTATGCATGTATGTATGAAGCTTGCAGTCAGTCTACTGAAACTGTAACTGGACTTCTCTGGTTCTTTAAGATTCCCTAAAGTTATAATACTTAGGCAGAGGCCCTAATAGTCTTGAAAGGTGAAAGTAGCTCCACTCTCGTCATGTCCCTGCCATTGAGTTCCTTTTTCAACATACACAAGATCCTTCAGGAGAGCTGGACACAGCTTCCTGAGATCGGGGTGGGGGGACCACCACTAAGACATGAGAATGTTTTTCTTTGAGTGTCAATGCCAATCTTTTCTTTGAGGCTTGGTTTCTTTCTCCTCAGGCTACAGCACAGATGGAGACTATCTCACTCCTCTCAAGGAATCTGAATTGTGATCTTTTATCATTTGCCCTCTGGAAAGGAGAGAGATTCAGTCACCTATCCCAGAATGGTCATCACAATAAGGATCCATCAAAGATAGTGGATTGAGCAATAGAAAGTGATTTATTCCATCCCACATTTATTTAATAAATGCTCACTGAAGATTCCAGTACTATAGCCAGCTTTGGACATTTCTAAATAGAACATTAAGGTAAATAATTTCATTGCTTCCTTCTTCTCCCCAACATATACTTCAAGGATGACAACTTGTATTGGTTAAAATGACTGCATTCTTTCATGACTCAGAGAAAAGAAATGTTTGGTACATTTATCACAAGGGTTTCATGATTTATTGGAAATAATAGGAAAAAATAAAAGCTAGGTATTTCAACCCAAACAGCTAGTTCTAGGTCACAGGATGTTTAATTTGGGGTAGAAAAAAGGCTTGTATAACTGGGCCGGGACTCTGAATTCTTCTCGCCAAAGCTCAGGAGTGAATGACCAACTGCTTTCTATCTCTTTTAATTTTACTTGAGGAAAATATGTACATGATGACATCAGCAGTCCAGATCATTTTTAATTGTCAGTCTCCAAAGCTCCCATCTTGATCTGAATATGTCTCTGATATCTCTATATGATGCATATCCAACATATGCATTCGTCCCTAAGTCTTTCTTCATTCTAGATAGCTAGAGGGGAATGAACATTCATCAGTGGTATCTTCCATGATAGCAGGCAGAATCCCAATGAAGCAAAAAGTACATGTACTGGGTGAAAGAAAAGTGTTTGGAAAACGTACAGAGGGAGCCTACAAGGAATTCAGAAGTCACATAACATTGAAAGGGGAAAATTGAAGTCACATCGTTCAGTAGGGTTCCACTAGATAAAGATTTATTCAACTGATAGCTCTAAAAGAGTATTTCTGGAAATATCCCTAGGACTATTTGCTTAATATCTCAGTATCATTTACTGGGATGGAGGCTTCCATGCCTTCAGAATGCTGTTCAGCAGGAGGCATCTCAGCCACAACAGAAGATTCAGGGAGAGGTAAAGCCACCTGTAATATGAAGCCAAGCAAAAAAGAAAAGCAAATTGTTCATTGCCATTGATGATCACCATTCATTTCCTCCCTCCATCTCAGCATCTTTTAACACCAATCAAAAAGCTTTTGTGAGGCAGTTATCAGATGTTAGGGACTGAACTATCTGGGCATACAACAATAGCCAAAAATAAAACACAAGGAGCTTCATTCAAATGAGGAAAGAACATGTATATCAAATAGGAACTTAGAAGGTATAGACCGAGTAGATGGAAAGCACCTTAGAGAAGGCTATAAGAGACTTCAAGCCAGGAAGGATTTGCACAGAAAGTGGCACCATAATGGAGCCTTGACACCATGGATTCTAAGAGACAGAAGTGAGGAGGGAGATCATCCAGGACATGGAAGAACATCCAGTCCAAAGGCCCAGAGACAGGAGATGGAACCTGTGTGTAGGAAGCCAAGCAGACCAGAATGGCTATACCCTAGTGTGAGTGGAGGAAATGAAAGTATAAGAAGACTGGAAAGGTGACAAGAGTCCATATTGTGAAGATCTTTAAATGTCAAAAATGAGCTTATATTTGGTACTATAGGTAATACAGAGCTACCAGAGTGTATTGAATGGGGAGGGGGCCAGACCATTACTCTAATAGTTGAAGATAAATTGGAGTAGAGAGAGATGAGGCAAGGAGACTAATTAGAGGTTAGTACAATAATAGTCCAGGTGATAAGTGAAGAAGAACAAGAAAAAAGGTGGTTGTGGAAGTAGAAAGAAGGGGATGTATGTATATATATATATATATATATATATATATATATATATATATATATATATACACACACATATATATATGGAGAGAGAAACTATATCTATAGTTCTATACATATACCTTTATAAGTGGATCTATAGATATGGATATATATATATAATTATATACATATATGCCCCTACATGTGTGTATACATATTGTGTGTGTGTGATGGCTGTGGAGGTAAAACATGAAGACTGAGCAGCTAATTGTATATACTAGATATTTGAGAGTGAGGAGCTGAAGATGGCATTAAGATTGTGACCCTTAATGATTGTGAGGATGTTGGCGTCTTTAGAGGTTTTAGAAAATTTAAAAGACTCATATTTTGAGGACGTTTGGTTTGAGAAGTCACCTATCTATTTCAAAATATCTGATAGGCAATTGGCATTGAGGGACTCAGGCTCATGAGGGAAAACAGAGCTTGATTTATAGAATCTGCATGGAGAAATTGAACCCCATGGGGGCTGATAAGATCAACAATTAAGAGTGAAAACAGAAAATAGTAGAAATCCAAATAAAGAGTTGTGAGGGTGCTGGAGTCTGCTCTCTGGAGCCCATTGTTAAAATTTTAGTGTAAGCACTTACACTTCAAAAATCTGCAAGCACTACAAATCAGGGTTTGATGTATTATTTTGTTGGTTGCCTATAATTAAGTGAATAAGAAAATAATAATAATAATAATAGTAGTTAAATTTTAAAGTATGTAAAGTATATATTTTTAGAGAACCAACTGTTAAACATTTGCCAGGAAAACACTAGGGTACACCTGTAATTAGTGGGCATGGCATGGATGAAGCTTACCACACTGGACTAAAAAGAAATGGTCACACAAAGAGAGGAGAACAAAGGGAGAGAATGTTGATGAAAACCAAGAAAGGAGAAAACATCCAGCAGAGAGTGCCTACCAGTGTCCAAGGCTACAGAGAAGTCTAGGAAGATAGAGTTTGATAAAAAGGCATTGCTAAATTTGAAGAGTAGTTTCAGTTGAATGACGAAATTGGAAACCAGAATGCAGAGTGTTCAAAAGAAATTGAAAAGAGATAAAGTGAAGGAGCGTTGATCAGAGGTGTCTTATGAGAGCTACATGTGGCCCACAACACCTACTCACCTCAGGCTCACAACAGTTTGCTTTACACCCCAAGATTGTGAAAGCGATTGTAATGCAGAATTCTAGCACAGTAAGGATCAGCATCAAAGACAGGAGCCACTGTGGAAATCAGTGTGATGATCAGGTCAACCAGCAAATCAAAAATGATGGTTTCCTAATCCTGATTTAAGCCTGGTTTTTCCATTGGAGAAACGCTTATGCAGCCCCACATAGTTTTCAATCAGTTAAAGGCTAAAATCTGATGGACTGTCCTAGCCTGAGACTTAGGTCCTGGTCTGACCAGGACAGTAATACTCTGACGATTATTGCAAAGATCGATTAGAATCTTCTTAATATGACAGGGCTTCCTCAGATACAAAGTTGAATAAGAATGTCAGCTCCTAGGCAGTAGAGACTCTTGTTTTCTCTCTTTGCATTCCTCATACCTTTTGGGTTTTTTTCTTTTCTTTTCTTTTCTTTTTTTTTTTTTTTTTGGTAGGGAAGGACTGGGGACCAAATCCTCAATTTCAATGGTATGGGAACTCTAAATGAGAAACTCCATGTGCCAATAGTAGTCTTAATTTATATTCTCAGTTGACAATTGTGCATCCCAATCTCTCTGGCTAAACCTGCCGCTCAGCATCACACAATCACTATCGGTCTTTGCAGGATATGTACTCATGAAAGACTTACAGTTGATGTGAAACTGGTCAAAGTGCACACATTAGGAGATGCTACTGAACAGCTGCTAGCGTTCCAACCATTTAGCACAAAATTGATCGAGAGAAAAATGACCCCAGTGAGAGAAATTGTTGCACTGGCAATATTCATCCCAAAGCTGCTTTGCACCTGAAAGTGATCACAAGAACATGAAGTACCTTACATTTTTCCAGACAATGCAGAACTATATCTGATAATATTTTTTACAGAATTAGAACTACCTCTAGGGTAATCTAGTCCTAACTTTCTCATTTCACCAATGAAAAAACAGACTAAGAAGGGAAAGTATGTTGTCTGAAATCACACAATAAGGAATGGAGCTGGGACTTGAACTTGGTTCCTCTAAATCCACTTGTTTTCTTTTTGTTTGGTTTGGTTTGGTTTGGTTTTGTCATGCCTGCATAGGGGCAGCTAGGTGGTGCTGCAGTGGATAGAGTGCCAGGCATGGAGTCAGGAAGACTCATCATCCTGATTTCAAATCTGACCTCAGACACTATCTGTGTGATCCTGGGCAAGTCACTTAGCCCAGTTTGCCTCAGTTTCCTCCTCTGTAAAATGAGCTAGATAATGGAATGGTAAACTATACCAGTATCTCTGCCAAGAAGACTTCAAATGAGGTCACAACTAAAATGACTGAACAACAGCAACAACATGCCTGGATATGTGACTGATGCAAAGGGATATTTATGGATTGAATCTCTTGCTTGTAGATGAGTATTAGATAAGGAGAAGAGTAGGTCTCCCCCCCCCCCCAGAAAAAAAAACCTTCATATCACTTTGTACTCTGCCTCCCTGGTGCATTTGGGCAACATTTTAAATTAGTTACCTGTGTTTGTTATTTGTCCCCCTACTAGACTACAAACTCCACCAGGACAAAGTCTGTGTCTTATCTAAATATTACATATCTATGACATGTGGAAGATTGTTCTCTATATGGGAGGTAATTAATAAGTATGTGAAATGTCACCATTTAATAAGATTAATTACTGGCTGCTTTTTGTAGACAACTTATGAAATTAGTTGGCAATCTGCATTGGTGGAAGAATTAAAGATGTACAATGACAAGTTCATAACTAGTTGAATTATTTGGGGGAATGGGTCTGGGTCTATGACTCCACAAATGTGGAGATCTCTGTGTGTAGAAACTTCCCTTCATTGCTGCAATTGACAATTCTTCTGTCACTTAGTCTTAGAAAATTGACTGGGAAGGGGAGAGGTTGAATAGTTTTCCCATGGTTACATAACTAGTATTTGTCAGAGTCAAGACATGATATCAGTTTCCTCAGGTCCAGGTCCAGATCACTAACCACAATAGCTTTCTTCTTCAGTTGATGTTAGCTGATGGTGACACTAGAAGTGAAGTCTAAGAAATTCCCATCATTCATCCTTGGTAATATCATCTCCTTCCAGGGTAAGAGCTTGCGAGTTTGTTTTATCCATTCTCTTAACTCATCTTCTAATGAACTTTCTATACTTTCCAGACCCACCCAAGCCCTCGATGAATAAAAAAGAATCATAGCTCCTCTCAGGTTTGTCATGTAGATGTCGTCCTCTATTCCTCACTGTCTCTCATCGTCCCCTATCTATCCGTTACCAAGGTCTGTTGCTTTCAACTTTACAACGTCTCTGAAGGATAACCCCTTCTCTCCTCTGACAATGCCACCACTCTGGTACAAGGTCTCATCACACCATGCCTGGCCTATTGAAATAGCCTGCTGGTAGTTATGCCTGACTTATACCTCTCTCCACTCCAATCTAGCCTTCATTCAGCCACCAAAGTGATTTTCTTAAAGGACCAGCCAGGTTACTTTTCTACTCAATCAACTCCAGTGGCTCCCTATTGTGACAAAGATCTGAAAAGATTAAGATCAATTCTGTATCATTTCCTTATTGATCCTATTTATAATTATTTTATTTTGTCCTGTGACTGACTCTGACCTTAGTTCAGAATTCAACTGCCCTAAATTAGATTAATTTTAGAAATTCAGCATAAATTTAGAAATACATTAAATTTAGAAATCCAGCTCCCTGCCAATCACTGATCTATTCTTGCCTCAAGGAATTTTGCAAACCTTAGGGAATGTGTGTGAACACAAAGGGAGTCAGACCTGATATCTTTACTCTACCAAGCTCTCCTCTGAGGATATTTGGTTTGCTGTCCAAAAGTCTGGGAGACTATCTTGAACCTGGACTCAAACAAAGAGCATTTCTTAGTCTCATGCAAGAAGAAAGGGGGGAAGGGGTCGTTGCTAATCTCCATTCCCAAACTTCTGACCAATCATGTTGTTCCCTGCACATCAGTTTTTTCACCAGTCATGTTGCCTTCCACCCCACAATATCATCTAGCCTATTCTATTCTTTGTGTTGCATGCTCCAAAACTTAATAAAGGGTACTGTCCTTTTTCTTAGGGTCTTTGGCATAATGAAGGCAATACAGTGACCCCTCTTAATAAAGGTTATCTTGCATGGAGATTTGCCTCACTTTCACTTTTTGTTAAAATTCAAATGCAAAAGTCAAATACAAAATCCTCTATTTGGTGTTCAAAACCTTCATAACCTAGCCCCTCCTGCATTTCAAAGTCTTCTTACAACTCATTTCCTCTCGTGTATTCTTCGATGCATTGACATGGGTCTCCTTGCTGCTCCATGAACAAGGCACTTCATCTCTGAGCTCTGGGAATGTTTTCTGTCTCCCAAGCCTGCAATAATCTCCCTTATCATCTCTACCTATTGGCTTCCTTGGCTTCCTTTAAGTCCGAACTAAAATCCCATCTTGTAGAGGAAGCCTTTCCTAACCCCTCTAAATTCCAGTGTCTTCCCTCTGTTAATTATTTCCTATTTAGCCTGTATAATCTGTTTGTACATGTTCAGATACTTGTCTCCTAGATTATAAACATCTTAAGGACAGGGATCTGTTTTGTGTCTCCATTGCTTAACACAGTGACTGGGACATAGTAAGTACTTATTAAATATTTACTGACTGACTAAAGTGGCCTTGAAAAATATTTTGCTTTGTAGCCCCCTTTTCTCAGGGATCACAATATTGGTGCCAGGCCACTTGTGGACACCCAATCAGCTTTAGACCCATTGTACCTTATAACTCTCAAACTCAAGTGATATACCAACCTCAGCCGACTCAGTAAAATGGACTTAAGGGCATGAGTCACCATGTCCCAGAGCCACACTAAATGAAAACTTGTTGAGTGATTTATCTTAAAAGGAAAAAGACTAGATCCTTTTCTAGGTCCTTAAAAAAGCAAGAATATTATCACTTACCAAATTCCTTGTGGGTTTTCCTTCAGCTATAACAGAAAGGGATCCTGAAAGGATGAACTGGTTATAAAATAAGAAACACCATAAAGAAATGTTAAGTTTCAACAATATTGTTCCCTCCTTGCCAATGTAGGTTACCAAGTACTGAGCTAGTAGGCAAGATGCTGGCCTAGACATTCCTCCCTTCCTCCCTGAAATCCCTAAATGGGATGGTAAGCAACAAGCCCTTTAAAATCCTGTAACACGGTACAACTAAGATCCTCAAGTGCAGCCTTTTGACTGAACCCAAATTTCACAGAACAAATGATTATTTAAAATCCCTGAAACTCAGCCCTTCTATCTATAAAATGGAGATAATAATAGCACCTCACTCACAGGGTTGTTACAAGACTCAGACAGATGTTTGTCAATTGATTCACCACTTTGAAGCACTGTTTTTATACTTATTCTTATTGTCACCATTGGGTATCATCCCCCTAATCATCACAGATTGCTACCTATCCTTGAGTTTTCATACATTGTGATTTTTTTCCACCTCTTTCCCTAAGTCTTTCACAGGGACTATGCCTAAAAGATCAGAGGTTTTCCTGAGGTTCTTTCGATATTTCATAGATACCAATGCAACCCTCAGGCTGCTCCCCATACTTTTACTCCAAGACCAGTCCATCTCCCTTTATGTTAAAAAAAAAAAAGATACCCATCAGAATGAATTTTATTTAATTTTTCTTAGACTTGGTTGGTTCCTTCACTCTCAAATAGAACCAAAAACATCACTGGGTTGGGGTCAAGGTACAGTGTGTCTGAGTGTGACTGATCAGACCAATACAAGCTTGGAAGGCTCTACCATAAGTCAGGCACTATCTAGACTAACATAATATCAGAGTTAGTAACAGCACTATAGGGTATCAAGTCTGTCTTAGTTTTACAAAAGGGAGAAATTGAGGCCCAGAAGTGGGAAACCACTGGCTTAAAAACAAGCTAGGTGGTATAGTAGGATAGTTGTACCTGGAACTGGGAAAATCTGAGTTCCAATCTAGCTTCATTCACTATCTGTATGATCCTGGACAAGTCATTTAACCTCTCTCAGCCTTGGCTTCCTTATCTATAAAGAAGGAATAATAATAAAAAATCTAACTCCTGAAACCAATGCCTTAAAGCATTATATATATGCTAACTTTTATTATCATCATAAAAATAATTAGCTACAATTATTAATATTACTAACAATCCCTAAGTGTTATCACTATGTATTATGTTTGTATTGATAAAACTAGGTAACATATATATGTATGTATGTATTTCTGTGTATATATATTAGATTAGATTAGATTATATATGCTTAAGTTTTGCAAGGTACTTTACAAGTATTATTTCATTTTCTCTTCATATCCCTGGAAGTTAATTGCTGCTGTTGTTGCCATTGTCATTGTTGTAATGACACAAGGAATCAATGACAAAATGTGACTCAGGTTCAGAGACTCTTGACTCTTGTCCCAGAGCTCTTTGCATTGCATCACTTTGTAAATTACTCTGCTTTTGTCAGCATTTTTAAGGTTCTCACCCTTATGCAGTGACCACAGAAACCATACATCCTTGTTTTGTAAAATCTCTCTGGCGTGTAGATGAGCATTACCAAAATTGTTGATTTCCAAATTGTGAGAGGGTACAGCAAAGTTCAGTAGTCTTTGAACTGACTGCTTTATAAGCCATAAATTAATACAAGTGTGAATTTTCATTCATAGTAGTATGTATTCATTCAACAAGTATTCACTCAATGCCAAGCATTGAGCTATGGACTGGTGATACAGACTTACATGTTACGATGCCTAGCTTCAAGGAACTTAAATTCTATTAGAGGGAAAATTAACATGAGCAGAGAAAAAAGAAATCCAAAATGTTAATAGTTGGGAGTACTCACAGATGCAGCTCCCCAGAAAGGGTAGCCTGTGTAGACAGTCATAAAAAAGGCATGTTTTGGGAAATCAGAAGCATGCTGTAATATGCCTAAAAATATCCCTAAGGCAAAGATCATACACCCATTCAGGATCTGGAGAGCCTGTAAGGAAAAGAAAGACAAAATGAAGAGGCAGATTTAGTTTTTGTTTTGTTTTTTAACTCAAGAAGATAGTTACAACTAAGGAACCAAGGTGAATTACACAAGATTTCTTCTTCCTCTTTATCCTACTCCTTGCTCTACAAGGAAATTAACCCAAACACATCCTATCTATCTATAGATGAACCTATAATTACTGACATTATGTGAGTACCCCATCCCTGACTCTAAAATGAGGCCAGAAAGGGAGGATATCTGTAACAGAGGAGGTTTAAAGGGGTGGGGAACCTGCGAACTCAATGTCATGTGTGATCTTCTAGGTCCTTGATTGTGACCTTTTGACTGAGTCCAAATTTCACAGAACAAATCCGTTTATTAAGGAGATTTGTTCTGTGAAATTTGGGTTCAGTCAAAAGGCCACACTTGAGGACCTAGAGGGCTACATGTGGCCTTGAAGCCACAGGTTCCCCACCCATGGACAAGTCCAAATACCATTACAAAGTAGGAGGTGAAGGATTCTAAGTAAAGGAAAAGGCTTATAAGACCTAGAGCAAAGAGGAACCTTGGAAATCATCTGGTCCAACTTTCTCATTTTACAGATAAGAAAGAAAAAGTCTAGTGACTTGCTTGAGGTGGGAGATCCAAGACTCCAAACCAATTCCCCTAACTCTGAATCCAGTTTCTTTTCTATATCATAGATTGGATTTAAACATGAACTTCTTAACTTTGTGGAGTCTTAGACCCCTTTGGCACTCTAGGGAAGCCTTCTGGAGCCCATGTAGAATAGGGTTTTTAAATTCATAAAATCCATAAGACCATAAAAGTCAATAATATTGAAATGGCCATAAAAATCCCTTTAAGACTTAAGAATCCCATAGTAGGTCCTCAAAAATTGGAGAAATGACATCCTTTCCCTTCTCCTTTGAATTGAAGGTGTAGATACACATATGTGATGATGGGCTCTAATGCCTAACCTGTTTTTTGAAATTAATGTGAAGAGCAAAATGAGAGGGACATTTGAAAACATCTCCCTAAGTGTTAAGAACAGCAAGATCGCTGATTTAAAATTTGAAATGACTTTTTAAATCATCAAGCCCAAGTCCCTCATTTTATAGATGAGGAGACAAAAGCCCGGAGAAGTGAAATTATTTACCCAAGTCCATATAGATAGTAAATAAGAGAGCTGGGATTCAAACCCAGGTTTTCTGATACTAAAGGTTTTCAATATACCATACTTTTATGTGTTCTTTAAATAAAGTCAGGGATTCTTAACCTAGGGTCTGGGAATCTGTTGCTGTTCTTTTTTTTTCCTTTTTAATCCTATGAATTTTATTTTATACATTCAAAAACATTATTTTAAGCAGAGGTACATGGGCTTCTCCAGATTGTCAAAGGAGTCCAGGAAACAAAACAGGTTAGAAAGCCTTGTTCTAGGTTACATGAGTACTGCCTTAATTTTTTTAATTTGCTCAACCCAACTCGGATGCCCTTATGACTGAGCAGAGCCACTAAGATAGTGTTAAAGTTAGTCAAGTCTACATCTCCAAGCCTATCTGTGTAAACGTGTTATTCTCTCTTAACTCTCATTAAAAGCAGAGGATGACATACCCCAAGGACCTTTGGATCTCCTTTGAGCATCTTCAGAGATTCATCCAAAGACTTATAGGAGGATCTAGCTGACTTATCCTGTCCCAGCTGCATGATGTGAATTCTGTCTGTTGGGGCGGTCACATATTGCGGACTCTTTCCAATCTGCTGCGCCATTGGCTGGAAAACAAAATGATATGGAACTTTCCCCCTCCATTCTTCTCTCTCCAATATGAGAACAGTGGTTGCTATTGATTCTAAGTATCCAAGTGAATCAATTCTTCTCAGGTGGAGTGCTGAACATTAAAGAAGGTCACCCAGTAGTCAACTCAACTTGAATTCTGAAATGTTCTTTTATAATAAAATTGTTATAGCCTGGAGTAGATGTTTTACTTGTCCTAATGAACTGAAATAAGTAAACCATTTGCTTAAATGGTAAGAAAATTGTTCTCTCACTCTGCATCTATCTATCTATCTATCTATCTATCCATCTATCTATCCCTACCCACCTCCTTCCCTCTCATATATGTGTGTATGAATTTATGCATTATACATTTACATACATACACATATATGCATATAAAAGGGCTATAAGCATTAACACATACATATATAATATTATCTATATACATAATTTTCCCATCATTGAATTAAAATATAGCCATTTTATATATCTATGTATATATTTATATTTATATGGATATGGATATGGAGGGGAAAAAAGGCAAATCTTCTATTCTGAAAGGCTATCTATGCTGAGAAATAAGTTTCTCTTCAAGTCAGAGCAGCTTTGTTATAACAGAGAATATCTCAATATACCATTGGAGACAGATTGAGAGGTGATCTCCCCCATCAAGCTAAATCTATAGCATACATCTCAAAATGAATCTATTTAATCATGAGAATTTCTATTTCATAATGAGAAAACAGAACTGATTACGCAACAAGCTAACAAATGGACAGCCTGAGTCCTTCACTGGTTGCCATGGTTGGTAAAAAGTCCTTAAGGATGTTTTTTTGAGGCATTAGGTAATTCCTGGAAAACACCAAGTACAAGAATTCCCCAAGCACTCTTAGATGGTTTTTTGTCTGTATTGATGGAGAACATGTCCATACTTAGGAGATTCTCAAGTCCAACTTTCTCATTTTATAAATTAGTAAATTGAGGTCAAATGACTTGGCCAAGTTCACACAATGATAATTTGAGGTATGATTTGAAACCCAGGCCTTCCTGACTCCAAGTTCAACACTGTGTTACAAATGAGGTAATATTTATAAAGTGCTTAGCACAGTGCCTGGCACATAGTAGGTACCATATAAATATCTCTTATTGATACATAAGTAGGTGTGCCTTTATGCCATGGAGTGAATTTGGTATATTTTTATACATTTATATAAATTTATTTATATAAATATATATTTATATATAAATTTATATAGCACCTTGGATTTGGTGCTGGAAGAGAGAGTAGAAATCCTTCTAGTCCAATCTACTCACTTTATAGATGAGGAAACTACATTTCAAAGAAGTTAAATGACTTGTCCTGGGTCATACAGATGGACAGTGTCAGGGCCAGCACTAGAACCCAGATCCTCTGACTTAAATTCCAGCACACTTTTCAGTGTTCTATATAACCTCCTTCATTATATTAATTATGGTTCTCTTTAGAGCATATAAAACTTTTGTTTCCAGGGATGCTAGAAGCAATCTACCCATAGAAGCCTTATTAGAGAGGCAGACAGGCAGACACCAAGAAAGAAGGATTTGTGAGAGCTACCTGGAGGTGATGTTGGCAGACGTCAACCATGTTCCACCCCTGTGTCTCCTGGGTATCTCTGCTTATGGATGAGGAAGAAAACTGTCCCTGTAATGACTGCCTCATACAAAACATTGCCTCTTCACCTTCTTGAAGGGGTTACCCAACACTTGGTTTGGGCAATAAAGATGCCGTATTATCAAACTTGTCCAAATAGCTGCTGTCTTCCCTTTTAGTCGAAGCAACCCCACCCATCATGCAGGAAGTGGTGTGAAAATATTATGAAACTAAAGGAGAATACATTTGATTTGGGGTTTGCAAGGTCAACTCCACACCTTAATTGGGTCAAAGCTACACTTGAAAAGTCCCGTCTCGGGCTCTCCTTCTTTACCCCCAGTGGTTAACTAGAACCTCCTGCAAAAAAAGGTTATTAACATCTTTTACAGGGGGAGGAAAGGAAGAAAAGTCTCTAACAAATATTTATTAAGTGCTATGTCCCAGACACTGTGCTAAGCTCTGAGATTACAAATACAAGCAGAAAAATAATCCCCACCCTCAAGTAGTTTATGATCTAATTGGAAGACAACACTGTAGTGGGTCATAGTTGTCTCTGTTCAAACAAAACACTATAGAAATGTGTTCATTATTATTATTTTAAAAATCATATTATATATGGTTCACAAAGCTCATAATAATTCTATTGGCTAATTTTTAAGTATAAGTTTTATCGAACCATTTATAAAACAGGAAATGGAAGACCAGAACAGTCAAAGCACTTTCCTCCATTACACGGGCTCCTGTTTGAATTTGGAGTCTTAATTAAGATCTGGACAGAAGAGAGGGCCACTTAATAATAAAGAGTATGATGAGAGAGAAACTCATTGCGGGGGGTGGGGAGAATGGGTCTAGGTTACTTTAGAAGGATGTCAATGTTCTCGGCTTAAGGTGGCACTTAGCTGGGACTTGAAAGAAGCCAGAAGGCAGAGATAAGGAAGGAAAACACTCCTGAATAGCGATAGCCAGTGAAAATATTTGAAGAGACAGAGATAGAGTGTCCCATTCAAGCAAGAGCAAGGACATCAATGTTCTTGCATCACAGAATCCTTGGGGAGGTAGAATATAGATGGGATAAGAAGATAGGAAAGGTGGGAAGGGAAGTTAGAAAGTGCTTTGATGCAGCTCATGTAACAGTGGACAGAAGTCTGGACATGGAGTAAAGATCTGAGTTCAAATCTAGACTGAGAAACTAGTTGTATAATCATGGGAAAGCCACTTAACTTCTTTTTCTCTCAGTTTCCCAACTACCAAATAAGGGTTAGAAAAGAATCTACCTCCCAGGGTTGCTTTGAAGATCAAAAGATGTAATAAGTTGTTGTTTTTTGGGGGGAATGTGCTTAGCATACTGTCTTGGGGGGAAGGACAGAAGGCAGGGCAATTGGGATTAAGTGACTTGCCCAAGGTCACAAGGTCACATGGCTAGTAAGTGTTAAGTGTCTGAGGCTGGATTTGAAGTCAGGTCTTCCTGACTCCAGGGCTGGTGCTCTATTCACTGCACCACCTAGCTACTGCCTAGCGTACTGTTTTTCACTTTCTTCTTTTTGATTGAGGCTTCTTGTACAAAATGACTAATATGGAAATGTTTTACATGACTGCACATGTACAACCAACGTCAGTTTACCTAACAACTCAGGAGAGAGGAGGGAAGGGAGAGAGTAACAGAATTTGGAACTTAAAATTTAAAGAAAAAAATTCTTGTTTTAACATGAGATTGGGGAAAAATAAATTATTAAAAAGAAAAAAGTGCTTAGTCCAAGGCCAGGCATATAGTAGGCACTTTATAAATGCTTATTTCCTTCCCCCCACTTTGTTTTGCTTTTTTTTTTCTTTTTTCTTTCCCAAATGCTTTATTAACTTCTGGTTTACATCATACATTTCTCCCAGATTTTGAATTACAATTTTTCCCCATTATTTCCCTTCCCCCCACCCCAGACTAGCAGTCCCACAGGATATCCCCTCATCCCATCTGCTCTCTCCCATATCTTCTCCCATGCCCCCATCAACTTTTTCAGTAGGGCAAGGTGAATCTCTGTGTCCCAATGCCTGTATATCCCCTTTCCCTATTATATGTAAAATAATATTAATAATAGTATATATATATATATTTTTAAACATTTGATTTTAAAACTTTGACCTCCAGATTCATTCCCTTCTTCCCTTGTCACCCACCCTTAGTGGGAAGATAAGCAGTTCAGTATATGTTGTACATGTGTAGCTATGCAAAACATCACCATAGTAGATATATTGTAAAAGACTGACTATATTTCCCTCCCTCCCATCCCACCTCCCACTTGGTCTATTCCCTACTTTGATCCTGTTCCTTTTCAAAAGTGGATGCTTCCAACTTCTCTCCCCCTCCTTCCCCCCACCTTCCTTTCCATCATCCCCCCTCTCATCCGCTTCTGCCCTACTCTCCTGTAGGATGAGATATCCTATTTAGTATGTATGTGATTCTCTCCCTGATCCAAATTCAAAGAGAATAAGTTTTGCCTTTTTGCCTTCCTGTTTTTCCCCTCCCTTGTAACCATTTTCCCTTGCCTCTTCTATATGACATAGTTTATTGTCTCTCCCCATCTCCTCTCATTATATTCCTCTCTCACCTCTTAAATACACCTTTTGAATATCATCCCTTCCTATTAAATTTGACCTGTGCCCTCTACCTATGTATACTTGTAAACATATATACACACATTCACATATGTATTCATATGCCCATATACCCTTCTTCAACTAATTTCATACTGAGAAAAGTTTCATCTATTACAGATATCATTTTTCCATGTAGGAATGTAAATAGTTCAACTTTGATAAATTCTTTTGATTTCTTTTCCTTGTTTACCTTCTCATGATTCTCTTGCTTCTTATATCTGAATATCAAATTTTCTATTCAACACTGGTTTTTTCCTCAAGAATGCTTGAAAGTCCTCTATTCCATTGAATAACCATATTTTCCCCTGAAACATGATACTCAGTTTTGCTGGGTAGGTGACCCTTTGGTTCATTCTCAGTTCTTTTGCCTTCTGGAATATCATATTCCATGCCCTTTGATCCCTCAGTGTAGAAGCTGCCAGGTCCTGGGCTATTCTGATTGTGTTTCCACAATATTGAAATTGTTTCTTCCTGGCTGCTTGTAGTATTTTCTCCTTGATCTGGGAATTCTGGAACCTGGCTATAATATTCCTAGGAGTTTTCCTCTTGGGATCTTTTTCAGGAGCTGATCTGTGGATTCTTTCAACCTCTATTTTGCCCTCTGGGTCTAAAATATCAGGGCAATTTTTCTTGAGAATTTCTTAAAAGATGATTTCTAGGTTCCTTTTTTGATCATGGCTTTCAGGTAGTCCAATAATTTTTAAATTATTTCTCCTGGATCTATTTTCCAGGTCAGTGTTTTTTCTAATGAGATATTTTACATTGCCTTCTATTCTTTCATTTGTTTGGATCTGCTTAACATCATCTTGATTTCTCACAAAGTCACTAGCTTCCATTTGCTCCAGTCTAATTCTGAAGGAATGATTCTCCTCAGTGAGCTTTTGAGATTCTTTTTCCATCTGGAAAATTTGGCTTTCTAAGGCATTCTTCTCCTCATGGCCTTTTTGAGCTTCTTTTGCCATTTGAGTTAGTCTATTTTTTAAAATGTTATTTTCCTCAGTCAGGCTGTTGACTCTCATTTCATACTTTTCTTGCATCTTTGTCATTTCTCTTCCCAATTTTTCCTCCACTTCTCTTATCTGCTTCTTAAGGTCCTCTGTAGCCTGTAACCATCTTGTAATTTCATGTGGGGCTTTTGGTGCAGGAGTTCTGACCTCCCAGTCCTCCTCCTATTCCATGCTTCAATCCTCTTTGCCCCCAAAATAGGAGTCTAATGTTGAATTTTTCTGTTTATTTTGTTTCCTTCAGCTAGGCATGTTACCACTCAATTACTTGACTTCTGGGCTTGTTGCCACAGTAGGATTCTGCCACCAGCCAGGGGAGCTTCCATCCCAAATGCTGGGGTTTTCTCAGCTGCTGGAGGTATTAGTTAGGTGCTCTCTCTGAAGCCTCCACATGCTCTGGCAAGCTGGACACACACCCCAAGACCTCCACCCCAGACCTCAATCCAGATCCAAGAAGGTTAAAGCAAGAGTGATTATCCCCAAGATTGATCGACTGGTCACCCTACAGTCTGAAGGCCAGGAACTGAAGCTCCCGGGTTCCTGGGGCTGTGCTGAAGAGTCTCAGTGGCTTCTTGCCCCCAGGGAAAGAGGTTGACATGCTCTCCCCACTAATGAGTCCCAAAGTCCATACTACACCAACCTCTCACTTTGTCCTTGGCATCTATGTGTTGATAATTCTGGAAATGCCACAGCTGCTGGTGTTCTGCAGTCCCTCCAGCTGGCTGCTGGTCAGGTTGCCCTGGGGCTAAAACCTCTGACTCACATGGGCCTGGGCTTGGTTCCCAGAGGGCTATGCTGGCCGCTTCCTGCTAGGCTGCCAGGCTGTCCTTAGTGGGAGGTTAGCTTCTCTGTGTCATTTTGTGGGTTCTGGAGCTCCAGAGTTTGTTCAGAGTCCCCTTTTACATGAATTTGGAAGTGGTGTGGGCCAGAGCACTTAGGAAGTGCTGTTACTACTCCGCTATCTTGACTCCAGCTCCCCTTCCCCCCAACTTTGAAAACCAGAGGATTTTATATTTGATCCTGGAAGTGATAGACAGCAATGAGTTTATTGAATGAGGGGGTCAAATTGTCACTTCAGGAAGATCCCTTTGACAGCTGAGTAGAGAGTGGCCTGGAAAGGGAACTGATTTGAAGCAGGCAAACTATTGCAATAGCTTGGGTGCCATAACCTGGATGCAAGGTGATGATGAGTGTCTACACTATGGTGAAGGGAATAGAAGGGACTGTAGGCAAAAGAGGTTACAAAGGTAAAACGAACAGACATTAGCAATAGACTGGATGTGGGGGGGGGGGGTGGCAGGAAGGGACTGAGGATAGCAACTAGGGGAAAGGCAGGAATATGTATTTATAAAATACCTAATGTGTGCCAGTCATTGTGTTAAGTGCTTTACAAAAATATCTCATTTGATCCTTACAATAATCCTGGGAAGTAAGTGCTATTATTTTCCCCATTTTATACTTGAAACAGAAGTTAAATAACTTGCCTGGGACCACAAGGTATTGTCTGAGGGCAGTTTTGAACTCAAGTCTTCCTGACTCCAGGCCCAATATTCTATCTGCACCACCTCGCTGCCCAAAGGACCTTTGCTTTAGATACCTGTTGTTGTTGGTCAGTTGTGTCCAATTCTTTCTAACCCTTTTGGGTTTGGGGGGGGGCGGTTGATAAAGATACTGCAGTGGTTTGCCATTTCATTCTCTGGTCCATTTTACAGATGAAGAACAGGGTTAAGTGATTTGCCCAGGGTCACATATCTAGTACGTGTCTGAGACCTAAAGGAGGTAGGTGGTGCAATGGACAGAGTGCCAAGTCTGGCATCAGAGAGATTCATCTGCTGACCTCAGACGTTTACTAGTTATATTACTCTAGGCAAGTCATTTATCCCTGTTTGCCTCAGTTTCCTCATCTGTAAAATGAGCTAAGGAAGGCAATGGCAAACTACTCTAGTATCTCTGCCAAGAAAACCCCAAATGGGGTCAGGAAGAAGCAAAAAGGCCATTGGCACCTCATTGTGAATAAACAGACATGTTTCTTTGAGTTGCTATATGGCCCAGTTAGTATCTGTGTCTATGGAGATCATAGAAAAGCAATATGGGGTTTATTAGAAAATGCATTTAAAACAGAAAACCTAAGAAGCTTCCAAGCTTCCATAACCTCTACTGCCTTACCGGAAGTCTCTATAAGTTGTGAGACTGGTACAGAAAGTCGAGCACCATGATAGCAGTGAGACTGTTACTAGATATATAGACCAGGGCACGGGTAACCTAATATGGTTATCGAAGAGAGGGTGACAGAATGTGGATGCCAGGACCAGGCAGGGAATCAAAACACAGCCTCTGGCAGAGTCTATGGAAGGATTTATCAAACAGACTTTCACCACAGAGAGGCTTCATGGAATTGGAGAAGTAAATTTCTTCAACTCCATCCCATTAACATAGGAACACACACACACACACACACACACACACACACACACACACACACACACAAAATCTCTCCCTTGCCTGAATTCACATGGTCCTTTGCACTTCTCTTGCTTCCATTTGCGATGTAAATTAGGTCTACAAAATTATTTACATGCTGCCTACCCCCATAGCTCCATAGGGGACTATTTTTGTTTTCATGTCCTTGGCACATAATTCAATAGATGGCATATAGTAGATGTTTAATAAATGCTTGCTGATAAGGATATAGATTTTCTATTCTTTGTTTTTGTAAGCACAAGCAAGGTTTTATTTTTGTTGGTTTTTTCTTGGAGTTCAGTTTCCCAGGCTCACATTAAATTGTTAACAACTGAAAGATTAATCTCCTTTGAGCCCTAGTAATCCACAACTGTAACAATTAGGTGCCTTTTTGGCATTAAGTCTATTAGGTGCTGAGTTTTGGCACTATGATGTGGGCTCTCATGCCTTTCTGCACTAAACCAATCAGGTGCTGAGAAAAACTGTATGTATGCATATATATATATTGCCTTGGGGTTCACTCACTGGAAAAATACTCCACCTTGGAACTCTTGATTTCCTTGACAAAACTCTGGGTAGCCATTGTTAAGTGACCTCGACTTTGTAAACCCAGATATTGGTGCTTCCTAGTCTGGTGATATATTCAAATAGTTCTATTACTCTGTTAAGACAGTTGGAGTTCTTTCTATTGGATCTTTCTTGAGTACTCACTTCTTTGCCTTCTTTGTATTTTTTATAGTGAGATTGTTAACCCTTTTGAAGACAGTATGGGGGTTAGTGTGACTGGGACAGTTGCCTGGTATTTCCCAGTGATTGTGTTATTTCTAGCAGTTAAAACTCCTCCCTGAGCCAGAAACAGAAGATGGAATCCCTGGAGACTGTTGTGCCTGGACTCAGGCAGGAGCAGGGAGAGCTTGGAATGGATCTGTCTCTTCCCCCATGAGCAGGAGCTGAGAGCTGCCTCCGTGTGAACCCAGACAAGAGCCAGGAGCAGTAGGCCCACAGACCCTCAAAAGGAGGGATGCCAGAGCTCAGGACTTGACCCAAGGTCAAGATGAAAATTTTTCAGCAAGGCAGGAGTAGTGAGTGTGCCTTCCTGCCACATCCCCCATGATAGTTTGGGACCCAGAGGGTGGAGTTATCTATGGTAGGATGGGCGGAAGTGCCATAACCCCCAGGGACCCACCCTGTTGGCTTTATCACCCAGCTACCCCTGCTCCAGGACTTGAAAGCAGAGCATGGAGCAGTGTAAGGACTTGGAGTCTGACTCTTTAGAGAATGTGTGAACCTGGGAGTGCCAGGTGGGACCTGCAACAGCCTCATGGAAAGGACACACCCCCAAGAAGACTTTTAGGATTTGGACCCTATTTTCACTGAAAGGATTGTAACCTACTGTGTCCTAGGGGTGGAGTGTGTTATATTCTCTGCTACCCCTGGGGATGTGTTGTGCTAGGGAAAATCCTGGCCTGGCACTCGATTATATAAACAAGTATTTTGGAACAGTATGTTACATACTAAATGGTATTTTTTGTTTAAGGCAATGTGACCAACCTGGTAATAAATTGTTGTGTTGTTTTGACTGTCATGCTTTAGTTTCTTGTCTAAGGTTTAGTTTTGAACAAATAAGAGTATTTATTACACCTTGTAATTTGAACCTTAAAATTATTCACAACAGCAGACCTTCGGCATGCTGCCTTGCTTGGTGTTATAGTTATTTACCAGAGTAAACTTCTCTTAACTTATAGCAAATAAGCATTTATTCTAACACTTGTGTTCAATACAAAAAAGGCATATGATAGTCCTTGTTCTTAGTGGTCTTGTATTCCTAATCCAGGTGATACTAGACATATATGAAAAACACAAACAACAATTACGATTTAAATACAATTAATTTAAACAAAGAGGACACAAGCAGGTAAGGGCAGGGGAAAGAGACATCAGGAAAGTTTTGAAATAGAAAGTAGTGATTGAACTGAGTATTGAAGGATATGGTGCATTCTCAGAGGTCGAGATGGGTGAATAAAATCCAGGACCAGGAGATTGCCAAGTATCAATGATCTTGCAATGATACCCATGGTGCTCAGTAGTTCAGATTCACTATAATTAATACTTATATAGCTTTGGCAGAATGTATTTTTAGCTTCTTGGTCTGGGTGCTGTTACTTAGATGACAAGAAATGAAATTGTGAAGTTAAAAACATAGGTCCTTTCATAGAAGCCTGCTTTCCTTTTTTACTGCTCTGTGGATCTTCCTTAGAAGTTGGGTAATACTGTGGTGATACTACCCTAAGGAGAGGGAAAAGAAGTTTACAAAATATCAAGACCATTCTATCATAACCCATTTAGTATGACACACTAACGTTCAAGGATACAAAGAAAAAGTAAAATAGATCCTGTTCTCATGGAGTTTATATTTATTAGGGGAAGCAATTATACTTACGTAATGGAAATTAAGGAAGGGAAGCAGGGCAGTTAGGGGTCTGAAAAGTCATTTTGGAATTGGTATTTTTGGTGAGTTTTGAAAATAAGATTCCAAAAAGTGAAAGAGAGGAAAGAGTATATTCTGGCTGTGGGAGATAGCCTGTACAAAGGCAGGGAGACGAGAGATGGAATATGTTATGTAATGATGAGTAGGAAGAATAATTTGGTTGGGGTATAGAATGCAAGTGGAATAATGTATAGTATGGTTTTAAATGTCAGTTGGGGACAGTTTGTGAAGGGCTTTCATTGCTAAATATATTGCATTATTTTACATACAATTCATGTCCTAGGAAGCAGGAGATGGTCCTTCAGCCTCCTCCTCTTCACCAAACCCAGGTATTTTCCCCCTTGGAATTTTGAGAAGGATATCTCCTATTGTGCCATCATTATCTGCCCTGGAATGGTGGGTTCTAAGTTATACAGAACATGGTCCACACTTCAAGTAATCCAAGCAAAATGCAACTTCCCTCTAACCTCCACTAAAGGTATTTGGAGGAGGGAAAGGGGAAGTTTTTAAATTTTAGAAACAGTATTTACACATATGTGATTAATAAATATATGCTGAATTGACCCTGCCTAATTTTACAAATAAGGAAGTTAATTTGGGGAGAAGAGTGAATCTCAATATTTCATGGGTAGTCAAGCAGCATGGTCACAATTGAAACATAGGCTTCAAGATCTAAGTCCACAACTCTTTCTGTGGCCCCATCTTGCCTCTCCTCTATAGTCTCAATTCTATTCAAGGGTTTCTAGCAATATCAACTAACTAAAAGGTAAGGGAAAAATAAGCCAAGATCACTGTTCAGTTGGTAGGATTAAAAGAGAAATGATATTAAAATGAATGGTAGCAGATGTCACTCTGGAACTTACCTGTTTACTGAACATGATACATAGTATTCAGTCTTTGAATGAAAACGTTCTGTCCCACAGAATTGTGGGTTATAGTGGACAACAGTTTTGAAAATGACTTTGGTTGCATAAACCTGATGGGCAGAGAGAAAAAATTTCAGTAAGTTTCAAAACTATATCCCCACTGCCCTTATTTCCATCTTTCTCTGTTGGAAACTTAACCCTTTGAGCATCCCTTCTGTCTTCCTAATCTTTAATCTCTTTATGTCTTGACTGATCTGCTATTACTTACAAAAAAAAAAAAAATCTAACTCTTGCTCAGTTTTAAAAAGCTTTCACTTGATGAAAATCCCCTCAGGCTACGTTTTTAGTTTTCACCTCCTTTTCATAGATAATCTACTGGGCAAAGCTTCCTATCTTCATTGCTTTGTTTTCTCATCTCTTCCTCAATTCCTCATACTATGAAATTTGGATTTTGCTTTTCCTACTCAACTAGAACCATGATTTCCAAATTTACCCAGGATATATCTATAGACAAATGACTTGCCTCTACTCAAGATTCCTTTTTTTTCCTTCACTTTGTAGTAGGTGAACCAGTCAACCCTTACTCCAAGACACGATTTTTCCAGATTAGGTCCCCATCATCTTGCCTATGCTTACTTCTCTTTTAATGTGGCTATCTATACTCTCAAAATTTTCTTTTACAGATCATCATCCTTGTCCTAAACACTACACATGAGTACAAAATCCAGAGTTCTGTGCCGGGCCCTCTTTATTCCCTCTATTATAACATAGTTTAATCCACAAAAATTTTTCTCTAGACTGATGATATCTAGACCTATAAAGCTAGCACAACTCTCTTTACTAAGCCCTATTCCAACAATTTCTATTTGTCTATTGGTTATTGCTATATTGAATTCAAAATATCCACAATAGAATATATTATCTATCTTTATCCCAACAAAGCACTCACATTTTGCTAACTATGATCCTCTGGCTGAGTCTACACCACCATCCTTGTAGGCAGTCAGATCAACCAACTTTCAGTAATCTGTGGCTCTCCCTCACATCCCACCAATTGTCACATCTCTTCAATTTTACCTTAGAGGGGCAGCTAGGTGGCGCAGTGAGTAAGAGCACAGGCCCAGAGTCAGAAGGACCTGGGGATAGGTTCCGGCCTCGGTACTTAGCACCCACACATAAATAACTAGCTGTGTAACCTTGAGCAAGTTATTTAACCCCAATCGCTTATAAAAAAAATTTTTTTAACCTTAGAAATATCTTGCATCTGTCTCAGTAGTTCCACTCACACAGCTATCATCCTAATAGAGGCCCTCATCATTTATTGTCTGGATCATCATAAGAATATCTTCCAGTCTTTCCCTTCTCTGATCATTGTCCTAACAACTACAAAATTGATATTCCTAAAGCACAGGGAACACCATGTCTAGCTCCAGAAGTTCCAGTGAGTCCTCACAACTTCCAAGATTAAAGACCAGATCTTCTGCCTGCCATTTGAAGACCTTTGCAGTCAAATGTAAGCTTACCCTTTCCAGACTTATAACATGATTTACATGAAATAATACTGAAAGTGCTTAGCACAATACCTGGAACATTTGTTGTTGTTCAGTCGTTTCAGTTATAACTGAATCTATTTGGGGTTGTCTTAGCAAATGCACTAGAATGATTTGCCATTTCCTTCTCCAGCTCATCTTACAGATGAGGGGACTGAGGCAAGGTCATTCAGCTAGTCAGTGTCTAAGGCCAGATTGAAAGGTAGGAGAGATAAGTCTTCCTCTCTCCAAGCCCAGTGCTTCATTCATTTCATCACCTAGCTGCTCACTTGGAATGCAGTAGGTGTTTAATAAATGCTTGTTCACTTCTCCCTTCCATATATCCTACATGTTTACTAGCTCTTCCAAATTGGCCCATTTGCTCCTTCACATAAATTATATTCCATTTTCAGTTTCCATGTTTGTGCCTAGGCTGTCCTCAAGGTCCAGAAAGCTTTCTCTATTCTCACCTATTTCACAGAGTCCTCAGGTTCCTTCTAACTGCAGCTCCAGTGTTATCTCCTTTTTTTTAAGTGCTATATAAGGGGCGGCTAGGTGGCTCAGTGAATAGAGCGCAGGCCCTGGAGTCAGAAGGACCTGAGTTCGGAGCCGGCCTCCGACACTTAATCCATACAAACAAACAAAAAAAAAAAAACCTAGCCGTGCAACCTTGGGCAAGTTACTTAACCCCAATTGCCCTAAAGGGGCGGCTAGGTGGCGCAGTGAGTAAGAGCGCCAGCCTCGGAGTTGGGATGACCCAAGATCAAAATCCGGCCTCAGAAAATGAGCACCCACGCATAAATAATGACTAGCCGTGTAACCTTGAGCAAGTTACTTAACCCCAATTGCTTTAAAAAAAAAATAAAGTGCTATATAAATGCTCCTTCCTGTTCCACTTTATCTCAAGTACAATATCTAACATACAGTGGCCACTTAATGAACACATTTACAAGTTAAGATTACCCAAGAAGTAAATCTCTGAACTCCTAGTGTAAGAGTAAGGCAATGAAGACCTGCCTGCTCACCTACAAGCAATCTTGGGAAAGATTAGTTCTTCCACTTCTCAGACTCAATCTAATGGAAATATTCTTTATAACTAAAACAATGCACAGTCATTTAGATATTCTGATTCAACTAGGACCTCCAATGGAAGAAACAGTCTGCCTAGGACTGTGTGGTCAAAAGCTTAAACCATAAGTCTAAGTCTGATAAAGGGAAAACGATGTTGAGTAACTCAGAAAGAGGTTGTTAGAAGTAAACAATAGTCATGAGCTCATATTTCTTCACAGAGATCTTTCCAATTAAAGTGTTTTCTAGACATCACCTCCTAATAATTCTGGAAGACACCCTGTGTGATTGATCCTCACCCAAGCTTCCTTTAGCATGGCTGGCTCTGATTCAGGAACATCGTAAGTTGGTCTGAGCTGACAGTCAAGAATAAGTCCAGACAGGTACTGCTCTCCTTTCAGACACTCTACATTACTGAAGGTTCTGGAGTTGCTCAGGATATATTACTGGGGCTAGATGAGATTAATGATGAATTGTACCTTACCTGAAATCTCAGGTCTCTAGGAATATCCCCTCAGCCTAACCTTAGAAAGAGAAAAACTTTCTGGACTAACAGGACCCATATTTTTGACCATAAAGAACCCCCCAAGCCCTGTAGCTTGGGGTTTATGCTGATGATGGTGCCACTAGTTCTTTGTCACCTCACATGCCTATCCCTGGACCCTCATACCAGCATTGGCTCTTGGGAATTCAATTTACTTTTCTCTCTGGGCAATATTCTATGAGTCAAGAGTTAGCTCTGGTCAACTAACCATGACAACAGGGAATAATTCAATAATTGATTTCTGTAGCAGTCACTTCACTTACCTTTGTAGTAATTCCACACTCTTTCACAGAGTACCGGAACTCAAACTCCAGACGAAGTACATTATTTACTGGACAGCCATTTCCCAATACCAGGTCATCAGAGTTCACCCATACGCCATCATTAAACATATTTCTCTTCACTGATACCAGGATATTGACAAAGGTGCAATCTGTTTTCACTGCAGAAAAACCAAAAAATCATTTCATATAGTCTAAATACAATTAATCTCCCCAAGACATGACTGAAGACTACAAAACTTTCTGTTCTGCACATTAAAGAAAAATGTAGCTAAAGACTGATCTACTATATATATATAATATAACTATATATATATAATATAACTATATGTATATAATATAACTATATGTATATAATATAACTATATGTATATAATGTAACTATATGTATATAATGTAACTATATGTATATAATGTAACTATATATATAATGTAACTATATATAATATAACTATATATAATATAACTATATATAATATAACTATATATAATATAACTATATATAATATAACTATATATAATATAACTATATATAATATAACTATATATAATATAACTATATATAATATAACTATATATAATATAACTATATATATAATATAACTATATATATAACTATATATATATATAACTATATATATATATATATATATATATATATATATATGAGTTCACATTTTTGTAGCATTTGCATGTTTGCAAAGTTCCTCATCTACAATATTCTATTGGACAACAACAAATCCATGAGGAAAATGAAGGTATATTTAACATATTTTTCAAGTTGTGCCCCAAAGAGTGGAGGGAAAAATGCAGCAGGTTTGGAGACAAGGGAACAGAAAGACTAATAGATGTGTATCATTGCACATAACATCTTTATAACACAGGATCACAAAATAAAGATTGTAAGGTTTGTTATAATTTTACAGATAAGGAAACTCTGGTAAAGAGAGTTCACACAATTGGCTTGTGGATCTAGGTCTCCCTGACTCCAAGTTCTATATCCTAGTCACTACACCACACTGGCTCAATTTCAGTTTTATTTTTCTTTTAATCTATATCATATGGATGAATCTCTGAAGAATGAGATGCCCAAGTATCAAGATCAATTAATACCAATTCCCACTTCTAGGAAAATTTATATTGCATCTTCTGCCTTTCCAAAGACTACCAAAGATGCCTCAAGAAAAAGAATGAATTCTAAGCCCCGCCTTAAATCAGGGAAATATGGAGATCTCAGTCCCATTTACTTGGTTCCACAATGGCATATTAATGATCAAAGAACCAGGCAGAATTCCTAGCAGAGGACTAGTACAAAAGAAACAAATGTTGAGATGTCACTTCCTCCCTTTCACCAGGGTATCACAGCTCAGCAGATCTATTAGCATAAACTTGGAAGAAAGCAAATGCTTAAGGGTCTTCTACTTTCCAGTTTTCTGCACAGAAACTCAAACCTTTCTAAGAGACATTAATGGCATCTGACTTGAAACTTTTAAATCTAGAGTGTCAATTTCTGAAAAATTGAAATATTTTGTATTCATACTAGATGATAATACCTTACAAAAATGTTATGAAGCTCAAAATGTCAGTAAAAGATTTTTTGCCTTGGATGCATCAATGACAGAGATAAAAGAATATATAGCAAGACTTTCCTTGAAGTGTCTGAATTGTGGCTGCATCATCAGAAAGTGGGCAAAGGGATAGATAATTTTTACTTCTTCTAAAGTCCTCCAAGTACAAGCAGACACCACTTTGTATTAATTGTCACAAAATGAAATTCTTAGCACAAAACTTGATTACCAAAAATATTAGATAGAATGAGGTTTTTGAAAGCATGGAGATGGTGATAAATGAACCACAAAGATCAATAAGACTATTTTATTTTTTTTACAGAAGATACTACCCAATTCTTCAAAAAGGTATCAGTATAAATCATGAAAATGACAGCCCAACAGTGGGAGATTCATTAATTTGAAAACTGTTCAAACCTCAGCAACAAAAGCCATCTCTCACACATTACGGCCCTGAGAATGGTCACAGTCTATACATTGGTGCAATGGATACAACACCGGACCTAGAGTCAGGAATACCAGGATTCAAATCTGGCCTCAGACACTACTTATTAAGCAGTGTGACCCTGAACTACTCACTTAACCCTGTTTGCCTAAGTTCCCCTCTATAAAATGAGCTGAAGAAGGAAATGGTAAACCACGCCAAAAGCTCTGCCGGGAAAATCCCAAATGGAGTCATGAAGTCAGACACAGCTAATTGACTAAACAACAACTATGCATCTCCTCCAAATTATCATTCTGGTAGGTGCAGATGGAAAGTTTCTGGCTTTTACAGAGTATAACTATAAATCAACGACACCTTTTTAACAGGCATCAACACTTCACTACTCTGAATATTGAGTTTTTTTTATATTTTACCTTCAGAGATTTTTTGGTTTTACACAAACCCCACTGATGGATGCTATTGCTCAAGACATTTTTTGGAATTTGAATTTGGGACTAAGGATGCTTTTTTTTTTTTTAAATATATCCTCGGTGGCAGCAAGTTTTTATTCTTAAAGGGTAGAGTTATTTTCCCCCTTAAAATGGCCAAGTTATTCATCTCTGGTGAATAAAGTTGGCCTAGCAGAGAATTAAAGTATTCATTAGTTACACTTCATGAGCCCCAGGAAAAGGCCCTGAAGGTCTCCTTAAGAGAAAATCTTCAAAAACTGTAGGAGACGGGATAGAATTTTCAAGAAAAATCTCTCTGTAGCCTCTCTACTACTGTCCTTTTATAGAAGACATTTGCCAAAGGCTTGCCCAGAAAGGACACTGCCAATTCGGGGCTCATGTCTCACAGCAGGTAAACTATTCCATGGGCCAAGGTGACGATGGGAGGACACACTGTGGCTCTTTTCTAAGACAGGATACAATTAGGGAAAATAATGAATTGCCTTTGACTCCACAAAGAAACAGATGTCATTGCAGCTCAGCCTTCTCTGTTTATTCCCCTACTAAGCTTCATTCTTTAAAAGCAGATCCTACCCAAAATATCTGCCTGCCTGATATCCTCCTTCCTTCCATTATCACCTCTTTACTAATAACTCCCATATATACTTCTGATTTTCTGGAGTCAAACATACTTCAGTTGCAATTATAACCTGGGACCTCCCTAAAAATGTGGGGCTCCTCACCCTGTAACATCCCATCTCCATGCTGTCTTCTCCCATTTGTGAGCTCCTCCTGAGGCTTTCACTTCAAGAGAGAGGCCCAAGACAATAAAATTTCATTAGCCTTCTGACTTTGTTTCTGGATTTCAACACCATACTCCTCTCTCCTGTGCTTGGCATACATTTTCTCCTCACACCTCTCAGATTTCCTATTTTTATTTGAGGACCAGATCAACTCAAGAGGAACTTCTACATGAGACCCTTCCTTGGTCCTTCATCTTAGTTATTACTCCTCCAGATTCGCCACCAAAAATAACCAAAAAAGCATGTTATTTTTTGATAAAATATAAGATCATTGGCCACATGATTTTTTCACTTGTCTTTTTATCCTTAGGGCCTGACATATGGTAGATAATTAAGAAGAGATTAGAGATTGATTGTAACACACATTTCTATATTCTAGTCTAGTCAACTGTCTAGGGAATACCTACAATGAAACTAGGACTGTTCCACACAATGTGGGTGTACAATGAAGGACAACAGTTACAGTTGGCACAGAGTACATCATTGGGTTGAAGTATTAAAACATTAAGATATGTGAATAAAAACAGTGGGGCAATTAGGTGGTGCAGTGAATAGAGCACCAGCCCTGGAGTCAGGAGGACCTGACTTCAAATCTGGCCTCAAACCCTTGACACTTGATACTTACTAGCTGTGTGACTTGGGCAAGACACTTAATCCCAATTGCCTCACCTCTCCCCTCAAAAAAAAACAAAAAACAAAAAACAGTAGCACCATGAAAGGTGAATACAAAATAGCCAGGGAATGCTGTAGATGAAGGAGATGATTCTTATCTAAGGAGTCAAAAACTGTTGTAAAAGTTTAGACCAAAGAAAAGAGGACCTAAAATGCCCAAATGAGCAAGCTTAATATCATTTACTAAAGCATTAGGAGTGTTCCACAGCTATCACTTTAAATTCACTTAGAAGAAGGATGAATTAGAAGTAGAAATGAGACACAGAAGGTCAATTAGGAAGTAACTGAAATAACCTAGATGCAAGAATGTTGGTAAACAGGCAAACAAGGAAGATGAAAGTGAGGAGAAAATTAATGTGATAAACTAACAAACCAAAGAAGCTGATTGGAAATAAGAAATGAGTCAATGAAGAAACCAAGGCTTTAAGACTAGGAGAGAGGGGGGCAGAGCCAAGATGGCGGAGTAGAAACAGCTCATCCAAGCCACTCTGCCCCCAGATTCCCCCAAACTATGTGAAAGGGGACTCTGAACAACTTCTGGAGCCCCAGCACCCACAGAATGACACAGAGAAGCTAACCTCCCGCTGAGGACAGCCCAGCAGCCCTGCAGGAAGGACCAGCGCAGCAGTCTGGGAGCCAGCAACGTGCAGGGCGCGGGGAGCCGAGCCGAGTGGAGCCCAGGTCCACGTGAGCCGAGGTTTTAGCCCCAGGGCAGCAGGGCCAGCAGCCCTCTGGAGAGACCCCAGAACACCAACAGCTGTGATGACTCCAGAATTACCAACATAGACATGCCTAGGACAAAGTAAGAGGTTAGTGTCCTATGGACTTTGGGACCAGTATTTGGGGAATGCATTGGCTCCCTCCCCTGGGGTCTAGAAGTCGCTGAGGAGACACACCATTTTGTAGTTTTCAGAGGCAGCTCCAGCTCCTGGCCTGCGAACTGTAGGGAGATCCAGTGATCAGTCTTGGGGGGTAATCGCTCTTGCTCTAACCTCCCTGGATCTGAATTGTGTTCTAGGGTGGAAGTCGTGGGTGGGTTTACAGCTTGCCAGAAACGGAAGTTGCCCACCACACGTTCGGGATGAAAATTCCTCTATCTGGCCTTAAAGCCATAGTGTGGCAACAAGCCCAAAAGTCAAGCAATTAAGTGGCAACATGCCAAGGCAAAGGAAACAGAAAAATGCAACCCTAGACTCCTATTTTGGGGGCATAGAGCGGGAAAAGGACTGTGAGGTCAGAAGTCCTGCTCCAAAAGCCCCAGGGGAAACATGAGTGGGTTGCAGGCCATAGAGGACCTTAAGAAGGACTTTAAAAATCAAATGAGAGAAGTGGAGGAAAAATTGGAAAGAGAAATGAGAAGGATGCAGGAAAAATATGAAATGAGGGTCAACAGCCTGACTGAGGAAAACAACACCTTAAAAAATAGACTAGCTCAAATGGCAAAGGAGGCCCAAAAGGGCAATGAGGAGAAGAATGCCTTAAAAAGTCGAATTTGCCAGATGGAAAAAGAATCTCAAAAGTTCACTGAGGAGATTCATTCCTTCAGAGTTAGACTGGAGCAATGGGAAGCTAATGACTTTATGAGAAATCAAGATGCTGTTAAGCAGATCCAAACAAATGAAAGATTAGAAGGCAATGTGAAATATCTCATGGGAAAATCCACTGACCTGGAAAATACATCCAGGAGAGACAATTTAAAAATTATTGGACTACCTGAAAGCCATGATCAAAGAAAGAACCTAGAAATCACCCTTCAAGAAATTCTCAAGGAAAACTGCCCTGATGTTTTAGATCCAGAGGGCAAAATAGAGGTTGAAAGAATCCACAGATCACCTCTGAAAAAGATCCCAAAAAGAAAACTCCCAGGAATATTATAGCCAGGTTCCAGAATCCCCAGATCAAGGAGAAAATACTACAAGCAGCCAGGAAGAAACAATTTCAATATTGTGGAAACACAATCAGAATGGCACAGGACCTGGCAGCTTCTACACTGAGAGATTGAAGAGCATGGAATATGATATTCCAGAGCGCAAAGGAACTGGGAATGAACCCAAGGGTCACCTACCCAGCAAAACTGAGTATTTTGTTTCAGGGGAAAATATGGTTGTTCAGTGGAATAGAGGATTTTCAAGCATTCTTGAGGAAAAAACCAGAATTGAATAGAAAATTTGACATCCAGACACAAGAAGCAGGAGATGCCTGAGAAGGTAATCAGGGAAAAGAAATCTAAAGGAACTTATCAAAATTGAACTATTTACATTCCTATATGGAAAAACAATAACAGTGACTGATGAAATCTTTCTCACTATGAAAATAATGGAAGAAGGGTGTGTGGTCATATGAATACATATGTGAATGTATGTGTATATGGTTACAGTTATATATGGATAGAGGGCATAGGTTGAATTTGTTGGGAAGGGAGAATACTCAAGGGATGAAATTATGAGGTGAGAGAGGAAAGTGGCAAGAGGAGATGGGGAGAGACACAGTAGGGTAAACTATCTCATGTAGAAGAAGCAAGGGGAAGTGGTTGTAAGGGGGGAAGAATAGGAAGGCAAAAAGGCAAAACCACATTCTCATTGAATTTGGTTCAGGGAGAGAATGACATAGATACTAAAGGGGATATCTCAACCTGCAGCAGGATAGGGGGAAGGGGGATGAGAGGAAGGATGATGGATGGGAGGGTATCCTTGGGGGGAGGGGAGGTTGGAAGTACCCACTATAGAAGAGGGACAGGATCATGTAGGGAATGGACCAGGTGGGGGGTGGGATGAGTGGGAGGGAATTATAAGCAGCCTTGTACAATATATCTACTATGATAATGTTTTGCATAGCTAGACATGTACAACATATACTGAATTACTTATCTCCCCAGAGGGAATGGGTGACAAGGGAAGAAGGAAATGGATCTGAAATTCGAGGTCTTAACATTAAATGTTTAAAATATATATAAATACTATTATTAATACTCTTTTGCTTATAATTGGGAGACAAGATGTGCAGGCATTGGGACACAAAGACTCACCTTCCTCTAATGGAAAAGTCGATGGGGGTATGGGAGAAGGTATGGGAGAGAGTAGATTGGAGAAAGCGATATCTTGTGGGACTGCTATTCTGGGAGGGTGGGTAGGGGAATAATGGGGGGAAAATGATTGTAACTCAAAATCTAGTGGAAATGAATGATGTAAAACAGAAGTTAATAAAGCATTTGTTTAAAAAAAAAGACTAGGAGAGAGATGAGATCAGAGAAACTGAGCTCGTCAGGAGGATGAGGCAGTTTGGAGGTAAGAAGAGAGAAAGCTGAAAAACTAGATTTCAGACATATTGAGTTGTGCTTAACAGACAGCTAAGATGAAACAAAAAGATGCCAATTGGACATAGCATTGGACCTTGGATCAAGAGTAACTGCTGGAGATGTAAAAATAGGAGTAAGTCCATTTGAAATAAAAAACAAAGCAATAGCAATTAAGTTATTCTCACAAGGGTAAAGGTACAGAATATTAAGCACTGAGAATTAAAAGATTCAACCCTAGGGAGGGAGAAAGAAGCAAAGGAACAAAGGTCAGTCTCTGAACAACATCCTCACAGGGAAAAAAGGTGCATAGAGGAAAAGAAAAGAACCTCTACATTCTAAAATGTTCATTTTTAGAATATCACATATCAGAATATTTATTTTATACAAAGCTCTCTTTGTATTGGCAAAGAACTGGAAATTGCAGGATGCTCATCAATTGGGGAATGAACAGGTTGTGGTACATGACTGTGATGGAATACTACTGTGCCATAAGAAATGATGAGCTCAGGGGCGGCTAGGTGGCACAGTAAGAGCGCCGGCCTCGGAGTTGGGATGACCCAAGATCGAATCCAGCCTCAGAAAATGAGCACCCGCACACAAATAATGACTAGCCCTGTAACCTTGAGCAAGTTACTTAACCCCAATTGCTTTAAAAAAAAAAAGTGTGTTGTGAGTGTGCTGAGTGTGTGTGGGAGTGTGTGAATGTGATTGTCTAATGGTAACCATCCCTAGGGTGAGGGAGAGGGAAGAAAAAAAAAGAAATGTGCATGATAATTTTGCTGTCTATTTGAAAATAATAGCAACTAGGAATTGTTTATCAAAATGGAGGCATAATATGAAGATCCCATATCCTCCCATTTACCTGGATAGCCTTGGGTCCAAGCTAGGAAAGCTAAAAGGCACAGCAATCTTAATCTCAGAAATGCCTTCATATCAGATGAGCTTTAAACAAGGCAAATATCGTCAACAGACACCAGGAAGCTGTGAGGAGTGCCATCGTCTCAGTTACTTTTGTAGATGCTACTTCTCTCAGGTGTCTCCAATGCCCCACTCTTTCTGGTATTTTTTCTACCTTTACCTCATTTTCTCTACTCCTACATCCTGTTGACAACTTTTCTCTATCAACTCAAGAGTTCAATCAAGGACCCTAAAATTCAAATCTAGTCAAGTTAAATCACCTGGTGCTTATTAAGTACCTATTTTATGTCAGGGATACAAAGAAAGGCAAAATAGTCCCTGCCCTCAATGAATTTAAAATCTAGTAGAAGGGGGTGGCTAGGTGGTGCAGTAAGTAAGAGTGCCGGCCTCGGACTTGGGATGACCCGAGATTGGATCCAGCCTCAGAAAATGAGCACCCACACATAAATAATGACTGGCCATGTAACCTTGAGCAAATTACTTAACCCCAATTACTTAAAAAAAAATCTAGTAGAAGATACAACATGAAAACCACTATGCACATAAAACATACCAAGTTAAAATTAGAGATAAACTAATAGTGAAGACAGTATGGTATTATGGGGGAGAGGGAAAGACTTCTCACAGAAGTTGAATTTTAGCAGCAACTTGAAGGAATTCAGAGACAATGAAGCAAAGTATTTCAAGAATGAGGGAAATCTGTAGGAACTGCATGAAATAAGAGATGAAATATCCTATACAAGGAACAGCAAGGAGGCAAGAGATAAAAATGAATTTTTGAAACTGACACATAGGTTCCTAGCCTGGATGGCTGGGAAGATAGTAGTGCCCTTGACAGTAATAGGAAAATCAAGAAGGAGGGAGGTTTTAGGAGTAAGATAATGGGTTTTGAATATATTGAGTTTAAGAAGTTTGTAGGACATCCAGTATGAGGTATCAAATAAGTAGTTAGAGAGAGAAGAATGAAGGTTAGGAGAGAAGTTAGGGCTATATAAAATTATCTGTGAATCATGTATGTATAGATGAAAATTCAATCCCTTTGAGTTGATGAAGTCACAAAGCAAAATAATCTTGAAGGAGAAGGGTTAAGGGTCCAGGACAGAGCCTGAGAGTGGAGTAGGGGGAGGTACCCAAAGGTTGTAGATGTAATTTGGATGAAGATACAACAAACACTGAGACTAACTACAGACAGGAAGGAGAACCATGAGAAAACAGATTACTGAAAACATTAAAAGGGGGAATAAAGGCTGAAAAGAGGTCAAGAAGTTTGAGGTCCAAGAAAAAACCATTCAGATTGGCAATTAAGATATCACTGGTAACTTTGAACAGAGCAGTTTCAGTTGAAAGATAAAATCAGAGGCCATACTGCAGAGAATTTATGAGAGTGAGGGGGAAAAGGACGTTGAGATATGAGTTCTAAATAGCCCTCTCTGGAAAGCGTAGACATGATATTGAAAAAGAAATATGGGGTGACACAAACGGGTAAGACTGTATCAAATAAAAATGTTTTGAGGATGGGTAAGATGTGCATGTTTATGGGTAGCTGGGAAGTACCCAGTAGACAGACAGATAATTGAAGACTAATGAGGGAATGGGGATAATAGTGGTGCAAGACGACAAGATAGATGAGGATCGTTCCCTTTGCAAGGAGAAAATCCACTTCTTCATTAGAGACAGGGTTGAAGTAGTAAATAGGGAGGAAGGGAATATGAGAGATGAGATGAGAAGAAGAGTGATTCCTATGTGGCCTCATTCTTCTCCAGTGATATATGAGGACAAACTCTCAGATGAAAAAGTACAGAGAGGGCTAGGCAGAGAGGAAGGGAAAGTGTGAGACAATTGAGGAGAGTTGAAAATATTTTGAAAACCTGTCATGGTGAGTGAAATAGTGAATCAGTTAGAGACATGTAAAAAGATTGCTTTGCTAAAGTAAGGGTCCAGTTGAGATTGTATAATGTAAATTTGCAATGGGTCCAGGTATCACAATTTTGTGATTTCTCCAGTGTCATTCAGCAGCATGTGAATAGGACTGAATGAGGTGGGAAATGGGGATAATCCAAGCTGGGGCAAGATAGATGCATAATAAAAGCATGAAGAACTGAAAAGAAGAGAATAGTGTAGAGCTAAACTGGTTTACCAAGTAATTCAAGGGGATGTGGCCAATGCAAGGGCAGTGGCCTGGGAAGGAACTGAGAGGTAGAGCAATTTGAGGTTAATTCATGTGAAAATGGGACATTTTGCAAAGTCTTTAAAGCAGAAGCTCCATGAGAATATCAGAAATTACTTTTCTAGGATATGGATTTTGCCTAGTATAGTGTCCTACATAGAAAAACATTCAATGCAAACCTGAGTATAGGAAAGTGTATGGCCCCCGCCTATGGCAAGCAGAATAACCAGAAGACATATGAGATGATGAAGTTTCTCATATGAGCTAAAGTAAAACCTAAAATGTTTCCTATTCTTTTTAAACAGATTTTATTGATATCTTGAAATTTTGCTTTTTTTCATATTTCCCTCTCCATCCCTCTCTTTCTCAGGAAATCCATCCCTTATGAGGAAAATTAAGAAAAAAGAGAAAGGAAGAAGAAGAAAAAATTCTGTAAACTAGTAAAATTTTAAAAAACAATATGATTATAGTTAATGTTTTGCAATCATATTTTGAGGGAGGTATAGTCTCATATCTCTTCTTTACAGACAACCTGTTTTCATATACTATTTCTAACAGTTTTGTTACTGTTTTGTGATTGGATTTTTTTAAATTTACATTGTTGTAATCATTGAGTATAATGAAGTTATTATCTAAATCAGTATATTTGCTGATTCACTAGGATTTTCTAAGTAAACAAGTAGAGGATGGTTTATGTCCTTTTTGTCTCCGTTAACACCTTTAATTTCTTTCTCATTTCTATTCTTAGCATTGCTAGAATTATTATCAAATTGTAACAGTGAGAATGAGTATCCTTGCTTTGTTCCTCTACTTATTGGGGACACTTCTGGTGTACCTCCTTTGCATATGATGCATGCTTTTAGTTGTAGATATTTCTATCATTCTTAAAATAGGGCTTCTATCCTTATAATTTATTTAGGGAAGGATTTTTTAGCATAAATGAATATACTTTTTCAAAGCTTTTTTATCATATATAAATAAATAATTCAGTGGTTTTTTAAATTATTTTGTTTTCATTGTAATTATGTTGATTGGGTTCCTAATGTGAAAATGTTTGCTATAAGCCCAAATTGGCCATAAAAAATTATTTATTGGATGAATTTCTATAGTCTCACAAAATTTTCTCTAAAATATTTGAATAGATGTTCATTAATCCTATTGATCTATTCTCTGCCTTCCTCTTTAATTTATATTTTCCTAGATTAAGTATTAGGGCTATTTGTCTCAGAGAAGAAATCTGGTAAGGTACTTTCTTCTCAGTTGTTGAGGATAAATTGCATAGTATTGACGTGTTTTTTTTCCTTTAGCAGTGTAACAGAATACTCAGGTGAATCCATCAGGACAATTTTTTCTTTTCTTTTTTTTTTTTTTGATAGTTCCTTTATGGCTTGTTCTATTTCCTTTTTTAGACTGGATTAGTTGAAATCTCTAGTGTTTTTTCTTTTTTAAAATATATTTCAAGGTATCTCTTAATTTCTTTTGCACCAAAGTTTTGTTGGCATATAGTTGTGCACACTGGATTCTCATACATCCTTTTATTCCTTCTAGTTTTGCTGTTATTTGAACTTGTTCATTTAACATTTTATTCATTTTATTTACTTGCTTTTTTCTTTCATCAAATTGCCAAAGATTTATTAATTTTGTTAGTCTTTTCAAAAAAATTTAGTTACATTATTTTATATTTGATTTCTAATTTATGTGTTTTTTTTCCTTAAATTTTAACATTTTTTTCTTTTATGTTCATTTTTGTTTAGGATTTTAGTGGTGTATTTCATTTATTAATCCTGGTCTTTTCTATTTCATTAATAAATTATTTTAGAAATATATTTTCCTTCTGAGAACTGGTTTATGTTTGATATGCTGTTTCATCATTATTATATTCTTTCACATAATTGATCATTGTTTATATGATTTGCTCTTTAACCCTCTGATGATTCAAGATTTGGGGACCTTTTCTCCACCTACTTACACTTCTTGACACTTCTCTTTTATACCTCAGAAACCTCTTGAGGACTGCATTATCACATCAGCCCTTGTACCTGGTACCTCATCAGCACTCATCTTCTATAATTTTTCATAAAGGAAAGGACCCAGGCCATCCCTCTCTTCATTTCCTATCTGGCTGTACTCTCCACAAAAGATATCTCTTCCCTGCCACTTCCACTTTTCAGATTACTTTTGTGTGCCTTTTCCCATTAGATTTTTAAGTTCAGTGGTGGCCATAACTATCTTTTTCATATTTGTATCTGTACCACTTACCACAGTGTTTGGAACATAGTAGGTGTTTAATAAAAGTTTATTGACTCATTGTTTGAATCTATGTATTCTATTTGTGCTACCTGAAAAAAACTCCCTGACTGATATTTTTATTTCTCTATGATCTATAAAGCATGTCTTTACTATTTAATTTTCCCATTTATTTATGATACCTCTTTGTGCTAAGATAGTCAATTTCTATAAAAGTTCTGTTTGGTGCTAAAAAAATCTGTATATTCTACAGTAGTCACATTTAAATGCTGCCATAGGTATTTTATCTCTTTAAAAATGTTTCCCAATTCTATGTTTTCTTTTTTACTTATCTTTCTGTTGGATTTGTCTAAGGCTGAAGAGGAAAATTAAAAGCTCCTGTTGTTATGATTGTTCTATTGTCTGTCTTGTAATTTGTTCTCATAATTTGGTTAATTTTACCTTAATTAAGATGCTAAAGCATTTGAAGCATGAGTTTAATATTTCTATTGATTTGCTGTCAATAATTCCTTTCAGAATAATGTGGTTTTCTTTTTTATTTCTGTTTATATTTTGTATTTGGGGGGTGGAAGCGTTCTTTGCCTTATATCTTTTTCCAGTCAAAATGCAGTCATTCTCACTGCCTCACACATAGTACTATATGCTCAATCTCCATACCTTTGTATTAACAATCCACTCCTTCCCTCCTCACTTCCATCATATAAATCCTCTTACTTTCTTAAAGGCATAGTTTAAGCATCACCTTCCATGTGAACACATTATTTGTTCTCCAACTGCTATTGTTCTTTCTCCCTGTTTTGAATAATATGCACACATAAGTTTATACATTTGAATATATATTTACAGTTGTGTGTATACACACATATTGAACACTTTAAGTCTATAGTAACTCCTTGAGAACAGGTGCTTTTTTGGTCTTTCTTTCCCTAGAACCTAGCATAGTGGCTGATGTTTAATGCTTGTTGATACATTCAATCTCTATATGGAAAAACTCCTTCCCTGCTCCCTATAAACATTTCCAAATTGTTCATATCCTAAAAATGAAATTAAAAAACTTCATCCAACCATGTCCTTGCCTAAGGTTTTTGTTCTTCATTTCTACTCACTCTCACAAACATTCCTAGAAAATCTGCTTATACTCATTGCCCTTAACTTTCCTACCTCTTACTCATTCCCAGTCATTTGTAGTCTATTTTCTGCCTCAAAAGATGGATTGAAACTATTCTTACTAGTGACTCTGAGCCATTAGTAAGCCCAGTGGCTTTCTTTGCCTGAATGCTTCTTGACTTCTCTGCAATGCTGTGCACTATTAGCTAGTTCATTCTCTGGATGTCCTTTCCTTTGTAAGTTTTTCTGACACTGACAAGAGCAGTAGAATTGGAGGCAGAGGACTTTGGTTGAGATCTTGTTTCTGTACTTTAATATCTATATGAACTGAGGCATTTCATTTATCTCCTTCAGACCTCAATGCTATTATCTGTAACTTGAGGCAGTTTATCTAGATGACTTCTGAGATCTGATGCATTGGTTTTTGAAGTATACTATGGATTTACTGACATGGTGACTGTATGGGGAGTGGAGGTTGTTATGTTGATCTACTTAAGTTGATTAAAACTCATTTATTAAGCCCCAACTATGTGCCAGGCACTGTCAATACAAATACAAAAGTGAAATCAATCCTATCCTTAAGGAACTTACATTCTACTAGGAGAAATAACACATGTATAACATAGCATCAACAAAATACAGACTTGGAAATATAGAAAAATTTAGAAGAGAACATCAAGAACATCTTCATGAAGAAGATGGCGTTTGAGCTGAACTTTGAAAGAACCTAAAGATTCTAATAAGTGGAGGCAAGGAGATTAGGCATTACTGGTATGGGAGATAAGCAGTATAAAGTATAGAATTTGGGAAATGTAATGTTCTGGGTAAGGTCTATCAAGAATGACTAACCCAGAGAGCAGACCACAAAGTATGTAAAAGGTAGTAATGAATAGCAGTTCTGGAGAGAGTTATAGCATATTCATGGAATATTCCTATACCAGTTATGCTTTCCATAGTTGTTTCATTTGTTTACATTTTTTGCATGTTGGTCGTATAGGGTATTTCCAAAGAAAATTATTTCTTCAGGTATGTTCTTTAGCACACAGTGCTCCATTCCCCTCCTGCAGTTTATACTTGAATTATTCCAATTTCCTTTTCTTCATATTTGAAAGTTTTCCTCCTTTTTAACATTATTTTTTATTTTGAATTTCAAATTTCTCTCTCCCTTCAGCCCCTCCACCACCCATAGAGACGGAAAGCAATATGATATCCATTATACTTGTGAAATCATACAACACATATTTCTATATTATCCATGTTGAAAAAAGCAAGAAAAATAAAGTGAAGAAAAATATGCTTCGATCCATATTTGGAGTTCTCTCTGTTGAAGTGGGTAGCATTTTCTATCATGAGTACTTTGGAGTTGTCTCTGATCATTGTATGGGTCAGAGTAGCTAATCCTTGCATAGTTGATCATCAACAACAACAACCACTGTTGTTACTATGTACAATATTCTCCTGGTTTTGTTCACTTTACTTTGCATCAGTCCATATAAGTCTTCCTAGTTTTTTCTGAAATCATTCCCCCTGTCATTTCTTATAGCATAATAATATTCCACCAGAATCATGTCCCACAACTTGTTCAACTACTTCCCAATTGATGTACATCCCCTCAAATTCTAATTCTTTTCCACTATGAAGAAAGCTACTATAAATATTTTTAGCCATTAAGTCCTTTTCATTTTCCTTTGATCTCTTTCAGATACAAATCTAGTTGTAGTATTACTGGGTCAAAGGGTATGTAGAGTTTTATGATCTTTTGGGCATAGTTCCAAATTGGATTGGTTCAGAACTCTACCAGTGGTACATTAATGTCCCTATTTTTCCATATCCTGTACAGCATCAACAATTTTCCTTTTCTACAGGGGGCACAGGAGATAGAGAACCAGGTCTGGAGTCAGGAAGACTCACCTTCCTGAGTTCAAATCTGATTGCAGACACTTACTAGTTGTGTGACCCTGGATAAGGCATCTAAACAACCCCATTTGCCTCATTTTTCTCTTCTGTAAAATGATCTGGAGAAGGAAATGATAAACTTCTATAGTGTCTTTGCCAAGAAAACCCCAAATGGGGTCACAAAGACACAACTAAAAAATGACTCAATAACAACAACAAAAATCAACATTTATTATATGCTAGGCACTGTACTAAGCACTGGGAATACAAATAGAAACAAGATAGCCCCTTGCCTCAAGGATCTTATAATTGCATAAGAGAAGACAAAGGAAGCTAGGAAGAGGGAAGGAGAAAAAGGACTGGCCAGGGATGTGGAGAATTACAGAGAAAGACAACCTATTGGAAAACAAAGAAATAGCTGACCTGGGTCCTATCATTGAGTCAAGGCTCTGGGAGGAGGTCTCCCTCTTCCAATCAGAGGGATAGACTCCAGGAGAAGTGGGAGTTCTATGGCAGAAGTGATCTTGCAGGATGAAGAGGTTTCTGGGGCATGATGTAAAAGGTCAGAGAAATATAGACTTCTCTGCTGTAAGTTTATTGAGTTTTTACCTTGTTTGGGTTCTTGGTATCCTAGACTGTGGAGATAGTTAAAATTGCTTTATCTCTTGCACTTAATTACTATTACGGTTTGACAGCTCATGAAAAAAAAAATCTAGTCCTCCATTATGTTGGTCATATGACCCAGAAAAGGTTTTTCTGTACTTCTTTGTGAATTTCCTCCCTTTTTCTTCTGTACATTTTTGGAAATCTTACAGTGTTCCTCTTTTGGGGGAGAAAGAGTTCATCACTATTGCTAACCAACTTGCCATAATGACTGAAAGAATGAGGGGCAAACTTTTCAAACAAACTCTTCTAAGTAAAACATACATATTCTATGCAAACTTACAGAAGCATGTTTCTTCATCTTGTATCACTTACATATCTCTCAGGATATAGGTAACATGCATTGCATCAAATACCCAATATAGCTAATCATTGCTCTAAGCAGTGTTTTTACGTCTAAGTTGATTTTCTTTATAATTTTAATGTTTAGCATATAAATTGTTCTCCCACTTCTGTTCTCTTCACTTTGGATCAGACCCTCAAAAAATAGTCTTTTGTCCTTTCTTATAATATAATTATACTCTAAAACCATTATAAAATATCCAGTCTATGGTGGAGGCAGGGGGAAGGACCATGGATGATGTCTGCACTGGTCTCCAAGTGCTAGTAGGATTGCTAGAAAGCTACTAGTCTTGTCAGCCTTTCTAGTGAGAAGTCCAAAGTCATCAAACTTCCTCAATAGTATCTCAGGAAATAGAGTAAGTCCATAGATATACCCTCTATCTCCAGCTTCAGCCACCGGTCAACATGGTCAAGTGGAAGAATGTACGAGAAAGTCAAACAGCCAAACTAGCCTGTTACAGGAAGGGACAGCTACACAGAGAATCTTTATGTATCAATGAACAGCACTAGAAACTCTCATAAAGCTGATGGAAACACACAGAGGATGCTATTTTAGCACCTGTAAATTCACTCCTCAATGGGGTGGTAGCCCTAGTTCCAAAGATTTGAAGTCATGCTTTAATTCTGTAGTCACTGAGGTAGACTGCACTCTCAACTCAAAAAAAAAAATGGTTACTGCAACTCAGTATCATTAACTACTTTCTTTTCCTAGAAATACAGGAAATCTGCTGACTCCAAACACCAGGTACACCAGATCCCATGCATATACCTCAGTTCTCCTTGAAGCAGTTTAAGACTATGACCCAAATATGCAGGAGAAGCAATCCTTTCATTCAACCCCTCAGTTTCCTTTGACTTAGAGAAGTCTTACTGTAGGCAAAGCTCTCTGACCCTCCCTCCTCCACATCCCAAGCAGAGGGGTACAAAGAATCTAAACCTGTCACCATACAGGGAGCTGACACTGAGAACTACCCTTTACAAAGCATTTATAAGATATAGAAGGTATCAGAATGGTATGCCAGCTTTGCCACCTTCTAGGTTAGGGAACCACACAAGTTGGCTCCTATTTCCTTCTCCTGGTGTACCTAGAAATAGTAGCTTAAGGTATCAGTATTAAGTTTTGCCCAGTCCTTTCCATGCATTCTCTCATTTGATAATATGGCATCAAACACACACACACACACACACACACACACACACACACACACACACACACACAGTTTGTTTAAAACCCATGAAATTCCTTCTCTTTAGTGATTATTTTAAAAAGGGTAGCAAGGGGTATGTTTATTTAAAATGAATGCATTTTTAAGATATCTTCAGACATTTTCCAGGGCAAGCTTAGGCAATTCTGACTTCTTGTAGGTCTCCACCTGAGTTGGACAGCTCATATGTCTGAATGGGTTCTCTAGATGCCCTGAAGTTGATTCCTTGCAAAGGAAATATCTCAGGAAACAACCAGCCCAATATCTCCATACCAGAAAAGGTGGTGACATATAAATAGCTCAGAACCAAGGTATGAAAGAACTCAGACCCTATGGGATAAGAAAAATAAGTTTAGGAATCAGACCCTGTAATATCCTGGGAAATCATTATTTCCTCATCTCCATGCCAAAAGCAGAGGAGTCTCTTCCCACTTGCCACCATGGTCTTGATATCTCCCTCATCTGATCTCTAGTGTTTGGGTTTTCCCCAAGGTGACACTAATATCCTTAATATTCTCTATGTTTTTGTGTGTCCTCCTCATCTTAGGGATTAGACCTTGACCTGAGACTTCGTTGGTATAAAGAATACCCAGGTACAAAAATTCCCTATACCAAGACAAATAAGTATCTGACCTAAAAACTGTAAACTTAGAGTTGCCATTAAATGACTTGCCAAGTGTCAAATAACCAAAAGGTCTCAGAGGCTTGAAGACTTGAACCCAGGTCTTCTCGTCCTACAGGACAGCTTTCTATCCTCTCCTGTATTCCCTCCCCTAAATAAGCTTGAAAGGCTCCCCAAAGTAGATGGCCTAATGCTATACAGCTACCTACCATATGCCTCTTCTCCTGGGTCTCCTCAAATTTCAGTCTTTAGTTATGGAGTCTCATCCTTGCTTTTCTCTAGGTACTTACCTAGAAATGGAACCCCAGTAATACCATCCTGCATTGTGGAAGCACTACTTTCTTGGCCAATCACAGGAAGTAGAAAGAAAGTAAGACCATCAGAATCCAATGAGCACGGTACCCTGCAGGTAGGGGAAAATATTTCCAAATATTGTCAAGAATAATCGAGTATATATGTACTAAGTGCCTAGTACAGCAATGCTCTGGGGCAAGGGTGGGGAACCTGTGGCTCCTTTTATTGAGGGGACTTGTTCTGTGAAGTTTGAATTCACTCAAAGAGACCCACTTGAGGACATACATGTGGCCTTAAGGCTGCAGGTTCTCTACTCCTGGTCTGGGGAGATATGAAGGGCAAAAAACAAGTCTCTGCCCTCAAGTAGCATATGTTCACTAGGGTAATATAACAGGCATATTACATGTTATATAACAGATTTCTACAAGTAAATGTAAAGTAACACTGGGGAGAGAGTGGTCAGGGAAGGGGCAGTTTCCATACAGAGTTCTAACAAATGATTGTGCTTTAGCTCAGATTTGAAGAATATTAAAAATTCTTTAAAGTGAATGCAGGTAGAGAGTGTATGATAGTCATGGTAATGGAAATAAAGTAATATGTATAGACCAGCAAAATATTAACAATAATTATAATCATAATCCAGTTGGATGGGGCCATGGAATAACATTCAGTCATCTATGATTAATTAGGTGCTAACTATGTGCCCTCAGGCACTATGCTAAACACTAAAGATATAAGCCCAAAAAGAGGGGGAAAGGAAAGACCAAGAACATGAGAAATTTCAGTAACAGAAAACAGTAAGTTTTCATCTGCAAGCAAGGAAAATTCAAGAAGTTCCTTGTGACGTTAGGAAGTAGGAGAGAACATAGAAAAATATGGCAGCATCAGCTACAGAAAGAAAGCCTAGTACCTAATTACAGAACCTATGGGTGGCAATTCAAGTATCACAAATAAGAACTAGAAATTCTCTCTCAAATATCCTTAGGAAGAAAACTTGGCTGGTTAAATTTGGAGGCTAGAGGACATGGGATTGGAAAGGAAGGGAAAAGCTTTTTCCATCAGTATTGCTCAGCAGAAGTCACTGACCAATGGCTTGCCTGCAGAAGACACTCACATCTCACAGCTGGTCAACAACTGTGCCAAGTCAAGGTTGAAAGCTCAAGGAAGATCTTAGGTTCCTTCTCAACCATCTTAGTCCTTAGCGAGGGATTAGGAAAGCTAAATAGTCACTGCCAAGTAGTGGATATGATTTCAGCTCAGCCTTTTCAGCCCTATTTTCCCATACTAAGTTTTATCTTTCACAAGCTTATCCACCCAACCTATCTTACTATCTCTCATGCTCTTCTCCTTCCCACCTATGCAAATTCTAGTCAGCTGGCCAATGTGAAGGAAATACCTAGAATGAGACCAGCATAAGGAACTGGAGAGGGGAACAATGTATAAGAATAAAAACTTTGGATTTCACAAATTCTACTGTCAACTTGGAAAGATAGGGCAAACAATAGACAAGATTACCATCTATCAGTTACGGTTATTGTTGAAAATAGTTGAAGGGCATATGGGCATATGAATACATATGTGAATGTGTGTATATATGTTTTCAGGTATACATAGATAGAGGGCACAGGTCAAATTTAATAGGAAGGGATGATACTTAAAAGGTGAGGTTAAGAGGTGAGAGAGTAATGTGGTGAGGGGGAATGGGGAGAGACAATGGGGTGAACTGTCTTGTGTAGAGGAGGCAGGGGAAGGTGGTTGCAGGGGAGGGGAGGAACAGGAAGGCAAAAAGGCAAAACCTTATTCTCATTGAATTTGGACCAGGGAGAGAATGACATGCATACTAAATAGGGTGTCCCACTCTACAGGAGCATGGGGGGGAGGGGGATGGGGGAAGGTAGTGGAGGGAAGGGTGGGCTGGGGGGGAGGGAAGTTGGAAGCACCCACTTTTGAAAAGGGATAGGATCAAGGTAGGTAGTGGACCAGGTGGAAGGTGGGATGGGAGGGAGGGAAATATAGTCAGTCTTTTATAATATATCTACTATGGTAATGTTTTGCATAGCTACACATGTACAGCATATACTGGGCTGTTTATCTTCCTTTTAAAATCAAATTTTTAAAAATATATATAAATACTATGATTAATACTATTTTGCATATAATTGGGAGATAAGATGTGCAGGCTCAGGGATTCACCTCGACCTACTGGAAAAATTGAAGAGGGTATAGGAGAAGAGATGGGAAAGAGCAGATTGGTTGAGGGGATATCCTGTATGACTGTTATTCTGGGGTGGTGGGTAGGGGGAAAATGGGGAAAAATTAACTCAAAATCTGATGGAAATGAATGATGTAAACCAGAAGTTAATAAAGCATTTGGAAAAAAAAAAAGATTAGCATCTATCGAGCATAGAATATTCAGGACACAACCTGGATCGATCAAACTCTTACCTGTTAAATCTTATCTATTAAATCAAATTAGATTTGAACCATAAAAAATATCCTAAAGAAAGGCCATGTATGTGGACATTATTCAACAAGCAGTTAAGAGCCGTCTGTCATTGGCAGGCTAGGAAGTTTAAGAATAAGCAATGATTGATGGTGGGCTGGAAGAAGAGAGGAAGGGATGGGAAGGGAGGGGAACCAAATTTTAGGAAGGTACCAAAATAATGGTGTGATAATCAAGGTAATGGCAAGGTAGACTAAACAATCAGAAGGAGGAAGGGAAAGGAAGGAGAAATTAAAGCAAAGCCTTAATAGGTTTAAATGACTATCTAGGAATCAGAAAGAAAGGATCATAAGGAGTCAAAGTCCTCGAGGCAGAGAAAGAGATGGGGCTATTGAGGAAACTGTGTTTTTCAGGCAAGGGACTCATTTTGAAGGATGGAACAATATAGACATACATAGGTTATGATTCCAGACATCTCAAACCCAGAGTAAGATGAGTCAAGTCCAAGCAGCACCTGGAATTATCCTTGAATGAGGGGATGCCCTGGAAGATGACTCTGCTGCCACACCAAATCAGCCTTCTCACCTTAGATGATTCCTCCACCACTGTGTCCCCTTCTCCTTCCCAGTCAGTTTGTCCCAGAAGCTCCTTTTTAAGATGTGTAGGCAAGTAATGTTCACTCCTTCATTCCTCTCTGGGCTCCAGTCCCAAGGACCCAGAACTCTTTCTCCATGATATCTCTACCTATGTACCTTCTGCTCCTCTATCATGCTTCGTAGTTTCATTTAATGTATTGTCTTCCCCCACTAGAATGTAAGCTTTTTGGAGGCAGAGACTCTTTTTGCTTTTTGCTTAACACAGTGCTTGTCATATAGGAACTACTTAATAAATACTTGTTTTAACTTGGAAAAAAAGCAGAAAGACATCATCCAGTGTGAAAAAAATAAGGCCTCCCCATGACCAAATACCCAAAAGAGTAGAGGCTAACAAAAGCAAACTGTCAGCTTATGATCTAACTTCTACACAGAGAAACCTGGGTAGGACCTTAAGTACTTATAGCTCTATAAGGAGACAATCATTCAAAATGGAGACATAAAAAAGGACAGAAAATTCACGTCTTTACCTAATTCTTCTTGGGCCCAAGGCAGACAGTCTAAAATTCTCAGGTCTCCTAATCCCCAAAGGAACTTTGTGACAATTGATCTGAGAGCAAGGTTGCTGACCTAAACATGAAATAGTAATTAGTAAGGAGTGCCATCAACTCAGGTAAGTTAGTACCTGATGCCCCATTCAGGGGTCTCCAAAAATGTAATCCCTCTGATAACCCAAGGAAAACATCTCCCACCTTATGAAGGTTAAGCCCTTCCCTCAGGTGATCTGAGTCAAAATAGGAAAATATGCCACTTGCATGTGTCTATTGAATAGAAACCTCAAGAAGGCATAGTTAGTAGCTTTGCTGGGACTTTCCAGTGCCTAGTATAGTGTCATACATGTGGAACCAAATAGATTCAAGGTTTTAATGATAATCTATGTATTCTGCTATGCAAAGCCCAAGACAAGAAAAATAACTGAAAAATATTTTTAAAGCCCTTCAAGAGAACAGAGCTTGACTACAAGAATTTCTAAAGAAAATGAAAATATATTTTAAAATATTATTAATGAAATGATAGCACTAAAGGAAAGAATTGCAAAAGAAATGAGAGCTCTGGAGTAAAGACCTAGAGGGAGAATTAATAGCTTAATCCAAAAGATACAAACCTTATCCAAGAAATGAGAGAAGAGGGCAGAGTAGATGGAAACAGTGCAATACAGTTCCCTCTATAACTACTCCAACAGGAATCCCAAAAGAGCACCAGAGTGAGTTGAGATCAACAAATCTAAGGAAAAGTCATAGGGAGTTTTTTTTTTTTCTAGCCAAGGTTACTATAGAGAGGTCTGTGGTCACTGACAACAAGGCACAGTTAGGAAGAACAATGATGATGAGCTATGCAGCACCAGGCCCCAGTAAGGCATGCAGCAAGGTGCTCATGTAAAAAGATGTCCCCAATCCAGAAAGGAAATGCCTGATGCGGTACAAGGAGCAGGAACCAGAACCAAGTGGTAGCTCTGTCACTCCTACACCAGCTCCAAGACAGAGATCCAAGGAAACTAAGGGTCAATCTCCACAAGGTCAACCTGGACAAGGAGCAATTAGTCACAGGGCTGAAGCTGTATCCTGGGCATGAAGCAGGCACAGGAGTGAAGAAATGCTGTGTGGCTCTTAGTCTAGAACATAGGCTTAGATTCTGAAGACTTCAGCTGAGTAACTAGGGTGGAGACCTAAGATTAGCAGGAGCTTGCAGTTCCATTATTCTGAAAATATAGAGTTAGCAAGGTAGGTGACATTAGATTAGGGCAGGGCCTCTCTTTTGCCTTTCATCCCTTGTATTTATCATACATTAATTGCACAAAGTAGACAATTTAATAAATATTTACTGACTGACATGTCCCTCAACCAGTAGTTGATCCAACCAGGATCAAGCCTAAAGTAATGTTGCCCCAAACCAAAGCAAGGTGTAGACAGCTTGCAAAGGTCAAGCCAGGAGGAAAGTGATCAGATTTCTCCCTGTATCAGATTACTTTGGAACACTGAAGATCTGCAGATGTCCTGTGTGAGCTTCTGAGATCCTCGGGGAAAAAAGTGGCACAGCATGCTTGGAGGAAGCCAAAGCAAGGCCTGAGAGAATATAAAACATAATTAAACAAGTCTCAAGTAGTCACTCTGGAAGTGCCCAGATCCTGGCCATAATACAAAGACCTAATTAAAAAGTAATGCTGTAAGAATGCCACACACACACACACACACACACACACACACACACACACACAGCCATAATCAAGAGATACTATGATATGATAAGAGAGGCATCTAACAAACAAGCCCAAAAGAGGAAAATTAGCTCAAAACAACTACAATCAAAGACAGTGAGAACCACAATGTGAATACAAAGTCAGTTGACTTTGGGTCCAAGCTGGAGTTCTTCCAGAATTCCTACAAGAAATGAAGCAAGAGTTTAAAAAGAGTTAAATTGTATTTTATAAATTAAATGAAACTGCTGCTTGAAAAGAAATTACACTTTTAGGACAAAGACAAATAGCTTAGTAGAAAAAGTACAAGCTTTACTCAAGCTACAGACTTCTGGACAATGACAATAAACTGAAAAGTTACTTACTCCATAAAACAATAGAAAAGTAGAACAAAGTCAAAAATGAGAAAATAAAAGAAAATGTAACATATAACATCAATATATCTCATATTAAAAACTGACCTGGAAAGCCAGTCAAGGAAAGAGAACTTGAGAATCCCTGGGCTATCTGAAAGTCATGACCAAAATAAGAGACTGGAAATCATATTTGAAGAAATCGGGAAAGAAAACTGCTCAGAGATATTAGATCCAGAGTGTAAAGGGAAAGTGGATAGAATCCTAATCACTGGTCACCTACTAAAACTGAAAAAGCCCAGGAACATCATAGCCAAAATCTAGAAGGTAAAAAAAAAAAATTACACACTCACACACACACACACACACACACACACACACACACACACACACACACTGTGGGCAGCGTGATAAAAAGGAATCCGAGGAGCCAAAAATCAGGATAACACAATATTTAGCAGCTACCATCATAAAGGAAGAGAAAGTGTAAGTGCAACATTCCAAAAGAAAAAAGATATATTTATCATCAAGAATAATTTATTTCACAAGACTAAGCATAATCCTATGGGGAAGGGGAAAGGGAAGGGGAGAAGTAGATCTTTCATGAAATAGAGGACTTCCACATAATCCTGATGAAAAGGCCAAAGTTGAATATATACACTGAAAACCAAACAGGAAATCTGTCATATCCATGAGCTATCTTTGTTGCAAAAACAAAAAAACACCTCTCCCCCAATTCACCCTATGTATTTCTTAGGTCATGATTCAGATCTATGATAACAAAGACATATTGGAAACAGTTCTTTGAAGCAAGGTCACAGTACGGACTTGGGCAGTCCATTCATTTCACCCCCAGATACCCTTTATTTTGAGAAGTCTTCCTATAAGTAGACTCCTCTACTTCCCCCAACCAAAGCAGAGGGACAAAGACCCCCAGGCTGGTACAAGAAAGGGTTGCTGGCACTAATAACTGTTCCTTACTAGACATGAAGGCACCAGGGAAGGTGCTAACATGACATCACTTTTGTCACCTGTTGGGTTGAGAAGCCAGGAAGGTTGAGTTGTATTCCCTTCTCCTGGGATATTCAGTAACCGTGGCCCAAATATTCACATGGAGGTTTGCCCGATGTTTTCCTTATCTTCTCTTATTTTGTCATTAACATAATATTAGCACCGAATTAGAGAAACTGAGCCACACACATAAAATTTCATAATAACCATACAACTGCTCCTCTAAGAGATCATAAAAGGAACAGACAGCATGGAATTTGTTTATTTAAAAGAAATGAATGTTTAAAATTAACTGAGAAGCTTCCCAGTATACATATAGGCAACTCTAACTTCCCAAAGTCTCTATCTGAGTTACGAGGATCGTAGCCATAGGACTATTTGGAAGTCCTGAAGTTGAATCTGGTTAACAGAATGACTCAAATAAGAATAAGTCCAATACCTTGCTTCCAGAGTATAAAAACAGACATCAAGTGGAGATGAGAAGTAAGCCCCTGTGAGAGAGAAAAAAAAAAGATAGAATTAGAAAACAAATCCTGCCATTGACTGATTTGTTCTGTGACACAGTGGCATTAAATTCAAATAAAAATGAGGGCCACTACCCTGTGCATAAGGATGCCTGTTGGCTGAATGTTGACTTAGAAAACCACATATTAATATTATCTGTAGTCTATACTCTATTGTATGTTTCGTCTATTTTGTTAAATATCCCCAGTTACACTTTAATCTAGTTGGACTGAACTCAGGAATGGTGATATAAGAGATTGGGCTAATTCCTCCTGGCAGCGGAGTCTCATACCTACTACCATGGCCTTTACATCTCCCTCTCTTCATCTCCCACAGTATTTAGCTCCTCTCTGAGGCACAGCTATTCTCCTTGACATTCTCTATGCCCACAGGTACATTTATGTTTAGGGATTGAGAACTAGATCTGTGATGCCTTTGGCATTGGAACCTCATTGGGAAAAAAAAACAGTGTCTTGGCAAGGAAAGTTGGCTCCTGCACAAGAGGTTGTAGAATTAATGAGTTCTGAAGGATACTGAGAGGTTCAGCATCCTGTCAGGTAGTCAATAGGAATAGAGGTATGACTTGAATCCTTATATTCCTGGCTTCCAGGCCAGTTTATCTACTATGCCAAGCTACTTCTTGCTTCCCCTTCTCTAAAGAAGCTTGGCAGACTCCCCAAGGCAAACAGTCCAAGAAGTACAGAGTTCTGCCACTTGGCCTTTGATCTAGGTCTCCTGGAAAAATCCTGACAATGAGTTCTCACTCACCTAGTTCCTTGAGGTAGTTTCAGATTTTCAAGTAGGTTCTCCCTTGGTAGGTGATATGGGTTTGGTTCCCAATGGGTGGGTCTGTTAACACTGTGTTCAACCCTTTGGGTAACATTCTTTTGGTCTGACATAGGCCTTGAGATGGGAGCAAACACAACAGAATTCTGGAAACTTCGTCTCCTGGAGATGAGGAAAAATGTTGCCCAAGTTTATGCAATGAATATATACTAAATAGGTACTAAATGCAAGACTCTGGGGATAAAATCAAAGGCTACAAAACAATGTTCCCTGCCGTCAGTTAACAAACATTTATTAATACCTATTATGTTCCAGGCAGTGTGATAAGTACTGGGGACAAAGAAAGGCAAAAGACATACCCTATTCACAAGGAACTGACATCTAATGGAAATGACATCAATCAATAAACATTTATTAAGCACCTAGTACATGCCAGGCACTGTGCTAAGCACTATAGATACAAAGAGAGTCAAAAAACAGTCCCTTCCTTCAAGGAACTCTTAGTCTAATGGAGACTACAACATGCAAACAAGATATATAGAGAATGACTTGGAAGTGGCCTGTGAGGGATTAAAAAGATTGAGATCAGAAGACCGGGAAAGATTTCTTGAAGAAAATGGGGCTTTAGCTGAGATTTGAAAGAAGCTAAGGGACAAATATGAGGAAAAAGAATATTCCAGGCATGGAGAAAAGCCAGTGAAAATGCTCAAAGAGTTGTAGTGTTGTGGGCCAGTAATAGCAAGGGGGCCAGTATCACTAGATTACAGAGTATGCAGAAGGAAGTTATAAGATTAGAGATGTTTGGGGGGCAGGTTAAAAAGGGTACTGAATGACAATTGTGGTCAGACCTACATTTCAGGAAGATTAACTTGACAGCTGAGTGTAAGATAGACTAGATTAGGGAGAGACTTGAAGCAGGGAGACCAGCCACAGGGTATTATAATACTCCAGGTATTAGGGAATATATGAGGGGGATGTCAGTAGCAGAAGATAGAAGGGACTTTATACTAGAGATGTGTGGGGGTGAGAAAGAAGGATGAGTTGAGGATGACACTGATGGGTTACAAGCATGGGTAACTGGGAAGATAGTTGTATTCTTGATAATAATGGGAAAAAATCAAAAGAGGGGAGTTTTGGGAGGGAAAATATTGAGTTCACTTTGGGATATGTTGAGGTTTTGACATAATATGGCCCCTCTCATCTCATACCTGGAGTATTTTAATAGCCTGATAGTTTTTCTCCCCACTTCAAGTTTCTCCCCATTTCAGTCCATTTTCCACTGAGATGTCAAATTGGTCTTCCTGAAACACAGATCTGACCACAATTGTCCTTTAATTCCCTTTATACCTTGTCATCTTCCTACCTCTCCAGTCTATAGAATGTCTATAGGCATTTGAAGATGCGGCATTGGAAATCAAGAGGATTAGGGATGGATAAGTAAATTTGAGAATCATCAGCATAGACTTGATAATTGAATCAATTGAAACTTTTGAGATCACTAAGCAAAGAACTCTAGTGGGCTATGAAAAGAAAAGCCAAGACTAAATTTTGAGGATCACACATGGCAAATGGGAGTAAGCTGGGTGAAGATTCAGCAAAGGAGACTGAGGACTGGATAGACAGGAAGAAAATCAAAATGGTGGCATAAACACCTAAAGAGAAGAGAGTATCGTGGAGAATTCAATGATCAAAAGCTATTAAAAGGTCAAGGAAGATGAGGATTTAAAAATGCTATTAGATTTGACTATTAAAAGATCATTGCTACCTGATGGAAGAAAACTAATTGATCTTTTTCTTTTCATTGTTTGGTTTTATTTCTTCTTTACCATTTTTCATCCCATCTAGTATAATACACCTTTGTAACCTGCCTAATGTCTATCGTGAAAGTATTTACAGATCCTATACTGGACTATATGCCGTCGTGGGGTATGGGAGGAGGGAGGGAAGGGAAATTTGAAACTCAAGGAACTATGGAATTGAATCTTGTAAACTAAAAATAAACAAATTAAATTTTAAAAAAAGATCATTGATAACTGTGGAGAAAACAGTTTTAGTTGAATGACGTGATCAGAAGGATTATAGTTAAAAAGTTCAAGTAAGAGTTTTCTGAGGATGGAGGAAGACATGGGCATATTGGTCTGCAGTAAGAAAGCAACCAACAAACAGGGAGGTATTGAAGATCAGTAGGATAGTAGGGATGGCAGATAAAGTAATCTAATGGAAAAGAGAAGGAATTGGATCTCTTGTGCATGTCAAATGATTGACCTCGGTAATAAAAAGAGGCACTTTTTTCATTTTTAGATGGGGTAAAGGAGAAGATAATAGTGGAAGGCATCAAAATTACTAAGGTGAAGAAGAGGACTGAAAAGGAATTTCTTAGTAAATGGCCTCTCCTTTTTCAGTTAAATACAAGCAAAGGCTCTCAGCTAATAGGGTAGGGAGTACCATCATAGAAGGTTTGAGGAGAGATGAAAATGTTTGAAAAAGCCACAGTAGTGAGTAGGAAAATCAATTTATTAGTGAGATGTAAAAGAAATGTCTTGATACAGTGATGAGCATAATGTAACATAAATTGGTAGTGGACATAGCATAGTTCCATGATTTTTCTAGGTTTTTTTTTCTCAGAAGCATGTGAGGAAGAACAAAAACAGTGTGTGGTTAGATTAGCCTAAGGCTGAGGCATGGCAGGGGAAGATGAGTGTTAAAATAAGAGGACAGAGGACTCTTGAGAAGAAGACAGAATAGAGTTGAAATGGTTCACCAATGTATCAAGATGGAGAAGGGGAAATAGTATAGGCAGTGCAGAAATGATGGGATGCTATGATTAGAAGTCATGAAGAGAATGAAGAATAGGATTTGGGGTTGCAAGGCAGGAAAGGTAAAATTACAATAGGTTATGAACAAGTAAGGGAATTTCAGAGTTTATGAATATGAAACCTGTGAATTTCCATTTGCAGAATTAGTTATGGAGGTCAACATGGAGTGGAATCAACATGGAAGCAGAGTACTTGTAAGTGAAAGCACCTCATATATCACTGGGGGTGATAATATGCATTTAGCAAATTTTATACAAACTAGAAAAAATAAATAGGAAGTTGTTTTAGTAGTGGCTAGGATCTACTTAGAAAGACTTGCTGAAAATGGAGATGTCTGTACCATCCTTGAAGGAAATTAAAGACTCTGAGAAGTGAGGGGGGTCGGGGGCAGAGTAAAGATGGCAGAGTAGAAACAGGACTTCCTTGCAGCTCTAGCTTCCACCTCCTCCAATTCATGTAAAAAATTCCTCTAGACAAATTTTGGAGCTACAGAACCCACAAAATGACAGAGAGAAGCTAACCTCCCACTGAAGACAGCCCAGCAGGCCAGCAGGAAGGGGCCAGTGCAGTACTCTGAGAGCCAAGCCCAGCCTGGTTGGAGCTAAGGTTTTTGCCTCTGGAAGGCCTGATCAGCCACTGGCTGGAGGAACTTCAGATCACCAGCAGATGTGGTGGTTTCAAGAATTATCAACCCATAGATGCCAAAGACAAAGTGAGAGGTCAGTGGAGACTTTGTGGGAACAGGAAATTTGGGCGTACAATCTGGCCTTTGCCCCCATGCTCACATGGCTGCTTCAGAGCTCCTGGTCTGCAGATTGTAGGGGGATGAAAAGACCAGTCTGAGGGCTAATCACTCTTGCTTTAACCTGCTTCAATATGGATCACTGTCTAGGGTGGAGGTCCTGGGGTGCAGGACCAGTGTGCCAAAGCATGTAGGGTCTTCTGAGAGGGCAGCCAATTAACAGCTCCAACAGCTGAGAAAACCCCAGTGATTGTGATAAAGGTGGTAGTTTTAATAAGTATATGAAATTTATATATTTTATAATAACAATAAAATATATAATATATACTATACTAATGTAATTATATCATATATAATAGTATTATATAATATAAATATAATAATATTATAATAATGATAAAAAGATATAAAAATAAAATATTTTTTATTTTTCTGGTAGCAGAGTTCTACTGTGGCAAAAGACTCAAAAGTCAAGTAATTGAGTGGCAACATGAGCAAGCAAAGGAAGCAAAGCAAACAGAACAATCTGACATTAGCCTATTTTGGAGACAAAAAGGATCGAAATATGGAACAGGAGGAAGACAGTAAAGTCAGAACTCCTGAACCAAAAGATTTAAAGAAAAATATAAGCTGGTTACAGGCCATAGAGGAACTTAAAAAGGATTTTGAAAAACAAATAAAAGAAGTGGAAGAAAAATTGGGAAGAGAAATGAGAGCCCTGCAAGAAAATTATGAAATGAGAGTCAATAGCCTGAGGAAAATAACACCTTAAAAAATAGACTAACTCAATTGTCAAATACAGATGGCAAAAAAGGCTCAAAAAGCCAATGAGGAGAAGAATGCCTTAAAAAGCTAAATTTGCCAGATGGAAAAAGAATCTCAAAAGCTCACTGAAAAGAATCATTCCTTCAGAATTAGATTGGAGCAGATGGAAGCTAGTGACTTTATGAGAAATCAAGATACTATTAAACAGATCCAAACAAATGAAAAAATAGAAGGCAATGTAAAATATCTCATTAGAAAAACCACTGACCTGGAAAATAGATCCAGGAGAAATAATTTAAAAATTATTGGACTACCTGAAAGCCATGATCAAAAAAGGAACCTAGAAATCACCCTTCAAGAAATTCTCAAGGAAAATTGCCCTGAGGTTTTAGAACCATAGGGCAAAATAGAGGTTGAAAGAATCTACCAATTACCTCCTGAAAAAGATCCCAAAAAGAAAACTCCTAGGAATATTATAGCCAGGTTCCAGAGTTCCCAGATCAAGGAGAAAATATTACAAGCAGCCAGGAAGAAACAAATTGAATATTGTGGAAACACAATCAGGATAACCCAGGATCTGGCAGCTTCTACACTGAGGGATCTAAGGGATTGGAATATGATATTCCAGAGGTCAAAGGAGTGGGATTAAAACCAAGAATCACCTACCCAGCAAAACTGAGTATCATGTTTCAGGGGAAAATATGGTTATTCAGTGGAATAGAGGACTTTCAAGCATTCTTGATGAAAAAAACAGAGTTGGATAGAAAATTTGACATTCAGATTCAAGAAGCAAGAGAAGCATGGGAAGGTAAACAGGGAAAAGAAATCATAAGGAAATTATAAAAGTTGAACTATTTATATTCCTATATGGAAAAATGATAATTGTAACTTATGAAACTTTTCTCAATATGAAAATAGTTGAAGAGGTGCAATGAGTAGAGCATCGGCCCTGGAGTCAGAAGGACCTGAGTTCGGATCCGGCCTCAGACACTTAACTCACACACAAACAAAAACCTAGCTGTGTGACCTTGGGCAAGCTACTTAACCCCAATTGCCCTCCAAAAAAGCAAAAAAAAAAAATAGTTGAAGAGAATAGAAATGCATATTATATATATATATATGTATATATATATATATATATACACACACACACACATATATATATACACGCACACACACGCATATATATATACACACATATATAAACACACATATATATGTATGTACACATACATATATGTCTATATAGGAGGGTATATGGGTATATGAATGCATATGTGAGTATGTATATATCTATGTGTACAGGTATACATAGACAGAGGGCACAGGACCGATTGAATAGGAAGGGATAATACTTAAAAGTTGAAATTAAGAGGTGAGAGAGGAATATAATGAGAGGAGATGGGGAGAAACAGAATGGGTGTAAACTATCTCATATAGAAGAGGCAAGGGAAAGCTGTTACAATGGAGGGGAAGAACAGGAAGACATAAAGGAATGAGTCAACCTTATTCTCATTGAATTTGGCTTAGGGAGGAAATGACCTACACACTGAATAGGGTATCTCATCCTACAGGAGAGGAGGGGGAAGGGGACAAGATGGGGGGATGATGGAAGGGAGGGCAGGTTGAGGGGAGGGAAGTTGGAAGCACCCACTTTTGAAAAGGGACAGGATCGAAGTAGAGAATAGAACAAGTGGGGGTGGGATGGGATGGAGGAAAATATAGTCAGTCTTTCACAATATATCCAATATGGAAATGTTTTGCATAGCTACACATGTACAACCTATACTGAATTGCTTATTTTCCCTGTGAGGGTGAGTGACGAGGGAGGAAGGGAAAGAATCTGGAATTCAAAGTTTTAAAATCAAATGTTTATATATATATATGTAGATATATACATATTATTATTATTATTATTTTACATATAACTAGGAAATGAGATATACAGGCACTGGGGCATAGAGATCCACTGTGCCCTACTGGAAAGTCAGAGGGGAGATGGGGAAAGATATGGGAGAGAACAGATTGGGGGAGGGGATATTCACTGGGATCACTGTTTTGGGGTGGTGGGTAGGGAAAAATGGGGAGAAAATTTGTAATTCAAAATCTTGTGGAAATGAATGATGTAAACTAAAAAAAATAAAAGAGAGAAAAAAAATTTTAAAAAGACTCTAAGAAGTGGGGATGTGTAGTTGGATTGAACCATAAAATTCATGAAGAAAAAGTATGTAAAATAAAGGTTATAGAGTCTGATTGAGGCCAGATTGAGAAGATCTTCAAAATCTAAGGAGGGAGTATATTCTTTAATATATAGTTATGTTCCATTATTCTTAGGAGGAATGATTTGGCCCTTCAGTCCTCCTTCCCATTTTGTCAGCCTTGGGGACATTTCCCATGAACATTTTAAATAGTCGCCTCATATTGGTCAATCACTCATTCCCTGTTTCTACATAGGAATTCAAAAGGATCTCAAGACATCTCACCCTACAAGAAAGCAAGTCCCTTAAGGATAGGAACTTTGGGGCATGGGGGAGGAAAGTGCTTTTTAATATCCCAAGTAGTTAGCAGAGTACTATTCATATAGTAGGAGTTTAATAAAACCTTGATGAATTGTTTCATTCTACAGGGGAAAAAAGGCAAATAAAATTAATCATTTAGTCACACAAATAACACAATAATATTATTTCAATCCTGGTCATGCCAATTTCTGACTCCAAACCTAAAATTCCCATCTACCATCTTGTTCCTCTGTTGTCAGTCCTACCTTTTGTTGAGAACTGATGGAAACATAAACCAAAAGTCAAGAAAAGAGCTAAGCCAGGACAACTTTTCAGTTAGAATGAGCAGAATGGTTTGATATTAACTGGTACAGTAACAGAAATCCCTTCTGTACTATAACTTACCTGTACACTATACATGTCAAAGGGAACTCAAGTGCTGGACGATAAACTCTTCCATTATCTCGTCGATAGTAGAGACTACATTCATACCTGGTGTAAGTTTCAAAATCCTGAAGGTCAGAGAGAGACTATTTAGGTAAAGGTGCTCAGTTTTATCCCTTGTACCCTTAATTCCATGCCCACATGTCAGTTCCCAAATTTACTCCTTCCATCATACCCCTTCCCTTCTCTAATTTGTGATCTTTTCATCAACTGTTGCCTTCTCTACTTACTAACATGCCAGTATTCTCTCCAGCCTGAAAAAGCCTTCACTTAATCCTAGTTTTCCCTTTCAAGATAACAGTACTTTTTTTTACCTTTCACAGCCAACTTCAGAGAATATCCATTGCTCTACATTCCAACCCCTTCAGCCTTCTTTATTTCTTGCAATCTGACTTCTAAATCCACCACTCAAATAAAAATCTCTTCGAGGGTATCAGTGATGTATTATTTACCAAGATTGCTGGCCTCTTCTCAGTCATTCACTCACCCTGATTACACTTGAAACTTGATCATGTTCTCATGTGAGAGACTAATTCTTCCCTGGGTTCTCATGGGGTACTACTGCATGGTCCTCCTCCTAATTCATGAACCATTGGTTTTTAGTGTCCGTTTTAAGATTATCCTTCTCCATCCTTTCCCCTCTCTTTTCCTTCCCTCCTTGTCAGTCCCCATGAATTTAATTTTCAACATGTAACTGATCCCACAAATGGAAATTCACAGACTTTATGTCTCTGCAGACTTCTCAACTCATCTAACTATCTCTTAGTTATCTCCACCTAAATATCCCCTCAAACTTGACAATTCCAAATTAGAGGTCATTATTTTCCCCCTTTGAACCATCCCTTATAAATGTCCCAATTCTCTTAAGGGAATCATAATCCTCCTGGTAATTCAGGAAGACCACCTCAATTTTTCCTTCTTCATTTCCCAAACATGACCAATAGGTGTATGTCTAATAAACATAAGTCACGATTTTGGGTCAGTCAGAGAAAAACTATCAGAAGTGATTAATATCCCACTTTAGTTCTTTATAATAGAGTAACTTCCAATTAGAATGCTTTTTGTATTTCCTCAGAAACTAGTAGTAACCTGGGAGAAGCTGCCCTGAGTGATCTGTCCTTTCTCATATCTCATTTGACAGGTCCAGCACCAACAAAGGAGTGGACCTGATTCAAGATATCAGACTTCCTGATTTATCTAGTCCTAAACATAAAGACTAGAGTTCAAAACAGGGACCTGGCACATAAGTAGAGAATCTGTGATACATTCAGACTTAATTTTAAAAGTTGGTTGGAAAAGGTATGGAGTTTGCCTCAGCTGAGATCCTAAGGCCCAAAGAAAACCTCCTCAATCTAACATTAAAATCCAGTGAACTTGTGAGTTAAAGTTACTCCCTCTGCCTTATGAGTCGGAACCACTCCTGAGAATAGGGGTCAAGGACAAGACACTGCTTCTTCATCTCCTGCTTTCATTGCACCCCCCCCCCAGCCCTTAGTAACCTTAATACTTAGTAGGAAATTCAATTTGTTTTCCACTTGGATATGTATAATATAGGGTTAAAGACAGGTCCAGAAAGACCTGGGGTAGATTCAACAAATGACTGCTAATCTCTTACCATTTTCTTGATCCCACAGTGTCTCACCAGATATTGTAGTTCAAATTCATCTGGTAGTTCTCTAGTAATTGGACAGCCTGTTCCAAGAGTCAGCTCTTGAGGTCTCACAAGCACACCATCACCAAACAGATCTTTCTTTACAAACACCCAGAACACATAATAAGTACATGTTGTTCTCACTGTGGAAAGACCAATGAACAATTTGAATCTAGCTTTAATCACAATGAGTGGCTCCCAGAGGGACTAAAGCACCATTTGATTTTGCAGAGGAAAGAAAAATGCAGGATAAATTAATGTGAGAAGTTAATAGGCTTCAATGATAGGTTAAACCAAAAGGAGGGTCAGAGAAAGGGAGGGAAGAAAAAAGGATTTATTAAGTACCTACTCTGTGCCAGTCACTGTGCTATGTAATTTACTTAGTTCATCTTACTTCATCCGATCCTCATAGCCCTGGGAGGAAGGTGACATTATCAGCCACATTTATATCTGGAGAAACTGAGGCAGATAGAAATGAGTGACTTGCCCAGGATCACATAGCTAGTTGGATTCAAACTCAGATCTTTCTAAGTCCAGGTCTGGAACATTATTCATTGTGCCACCTTAATTAGTTGTCCTTCATTTTTTGAAGAGGACCAAAAAGATATCACTATGTTGGGGTCAGGATAGAGTGGGTCTCATGTGGCTAGTCTGGAAGGCTCTACCACAAGTCAGGCACAAGTAGTGCATATGAACATTTGGCCACCTTACTATTTCCAGGTAGGAAGAAAGGGCGATATGAGTAAGAACTCCAAGAATTTACAGCAGATAGAATTCTGAGATTATTGAAGAAACTAAGGCTATTCAGGAAAGAGATTCATTGTAGTAGCAGGGGAAAATAAGGCATATAAAGAGCTTGATTTCAGATATGATTCGTTGGGAGTAAGAGGCCAGTCATGAGAAAGATCCTGCTACCCACTGCAAGAAGGAAATTGGAATTTGAACAAGAAAACATTGAGTTAGAGCAGATGGAGACATGAGATTCAGCCTTTGTGGAGTGAAAACTGCAGTCATGGGGATGAGAAGAATCTAACAAAGACAGGGTGAGGAGGAGAAGAATGAGAGATGTTTGGGAAGGAAACATTTTATTTTCAGTGATGAGGCAGAACCAGGAAGAACAACAAAGGGTGTGCTCTAAGAAATACTGTAAGCCAAAGGCCTCTCATTAGTCAAAAACAAAAAATAAGAAAAATGGCAAGTTGAGCTCAGATAGCTCATCACCTTATCTCTACAACCCTAAGAAAGCTGTGTAGGAGCCAACTAACAGCACAAGGAGCCAGTCATTCACGATGCAAATAATAGCTAACATCTATAGAATACCTTAAGGTTTGCAAAGCACTGCACACATGTTAACTTGTATTTGGAAAGATCATAAAGATACCTGGTTTCTCCTGGACCTGAGCCAGGCAGAAAAGGAGGCACAGGACTCCTAAGGCCAGAAAGGTTTTCATTGTAACAAATCCCAGAGCAAGGCTCCTGACCTCAACACAAAACAAGGAAGTTAGGAGGAGACCCCAGCACTCAGGTGATTTTAAATGTAATATCCCACTCAGGTGTTTGCAATGATCTACTCTTTCTAGTAGTTCAGGGAAATTTCCAACTGGAAATCCACGTTAGCAAGGCATTGTTTTATGCATCCCTAATCGTTTTTTTTTTTTTAAATCTCCTTCCCCTTAAATACTGTTCTGAATACTAGGTTACTCCATGTTTGTTTCTGTATGAAATATGTTACATTGGTCAACTTCCCTATTTCTCAAGGATGATCAAGTTTTTTCTGATGATTTTTGTTTTGTGGTGTAGTTTAATATGTGGTTCCCTTCCCTACTTTATTATATTCCCTGGAATCTATTGACCTTTGTTATTCCAGTTGAATTTTTTTTATTTTTCTAGCTCTGCCAATCACTTCTTTTGTAGTTAGATTGCTATGTCACTAAATAGGTAAATTAAATTAGATGACTTTGTGTTATGTTGCCTCCACCTACCCATGAACCATCAGTAGTTGACCATGCTTTTAGATTTGTCATTATTTCCGTAATTCCATAGCTATATTGACCTGGTATTTGTACTTGTCTTAGTTGATAGACTGCTGAGCTTGTTTCTTACTATTCCGCAGTACTTCAAACACAATTCCTCTATCTCTTCTGTCACTTCCTATATAATACACTAGAATTCTAATGATGCGCTCACTTGTCTTCTATTCTGTGACTTTGCTGAGATTATTGTTTCAATTTGTTGAATTGTCTGACTCTAGGGTTTTCTAAATAAATCATCATGTCTTCTGCAAAAAAAAAAAAAAAGGATTATTAATTGTGTTCCCTCTTCTTATTACCTCATTTTCTTTTCCTTGACTTAATGTTATTACTAGAATGTCTAGCAGGGCAGCTAGATGGCAGAAGTGGTTGGAGAAGCTGACCAGGAATGAGGTAGACTCCTCTTCCTGAGTTCAAATCTTGCCTCAGACACTTCCTAGCTAGGTGACCGTGGGTAAGTCACTCAACGCTGTTTGCCTCATCTTTCTTTCTTTCTTTCTTTCTTTCTTTCTTTCTTTCTTTCTTTCTTTCTTTCCTTTTAAAGCCTCTTCACAATTTCCCTTCTAAGATTAAAGTTTGTTAAGATGATGACTGATCCCTCCCTGAATCTAGCCTCCGGTGAATATCTACCCCCCCCCCCAAACAAAGTAACTTTTGTTTCCCTTTTGAATTAAATTTGTTTCTATACCCCACCTCTGAGTGAGTATGTGTATGTATGCTGCCCTCCTTTAACCAGCTTAGATTAGAATGAGGTTTAGTAATACCTGTTTTCTCTATGTCTTCCTCTTTGTTTAAATGTCCTTCCCTTTGTATATGATGAAGACTTTCCACTTACACCAACTAATTAGGTAAAACCATTTCTCCCACCTTGTCTCTCCTTTTATTCTTTAGTCTATTATTCCCCATCCTTCCCTTTTTATTTTAAGGTTGTCAAAGTTTAACCAAAAATTCCTAGGCCCAGGATCACTCTTGACCTGGTATACATCCCAGATCTATTGCTCATAGGTGCAGTTACCCTTTCCAGGCTACCCTAGGTCTTAGACACAGCACTAGGGTCACAGCTACAAGATGAGGTCCAGTTCATACTCCCTACACAGTGCCATACCTGTCTTTTCAGGATCTCTGACCCTTTCTTGCCACAGTACATAGCAGCAACCCCTAGTTGAGATCTCTAAGCTAAAAAGATACCCACAAGGTTCACTGTCAGCATACCTCTATCTTGGTTAAGTCCAAATATATATCCAAAACAATGTAGAAGGTCGGCAGGAAAGTTCTGTCTCAATGAGCCAAAGGGGAGCACAGCCCAGTACAGGGGGTGTCCTGGCAAGCCAACATCAGGCTTCAACCTAACAAGCCAGTAGAGAGGCTTTGAGCCCCAGTGCAGATCAGCAGTGAGTTCCTACACCTCCAATTCAGACCAGCAGCAAGGCTGGGCAGCAACAAGCACAAGCCAGCAGTGAGGCCCCATGCCCCTGATGCCAGCCAGCAGTGAGGCCCCACACTCCAAGGTGGCCACACAGACCAGCAGTGACCAGTGTAGCCCAGCAGCAAGGCCCCAATACAGGCCAGCAATGAGAGTGAGCAATAGGCACAGGCCAGAAGCAAGGTATGAGCCCCCATCACAGACCAGCAACAAGGCCCTGCTCCTCCAGCACAGGAAGGCAATAAGGTCCCACAATCATAACCAAGGACTTGAACCCTCCAACACAAGGACTTTAAGACAGTTAAAAGTCACAAAATAAGCTGAAAAATGAGAAAACAAAGACAGAACCTGACCATAGAAAATTGCTATGGTGACAGGAAAGATCAAAAGCAAACAATGTAGAAACAGGTACATGCTATGCCTCAAAGAAAAATGTGAATGAGTCTCAGGCCCAAAAAAAAACTACTAGGAGAAATCAAAAGGCATTTTAAAAATCAAATAAGAAAGGTAAAAGAAAATTGGGAAATGAGAAAGATGCAAGAGAATCCTGCGGGGGGTGGGGTGGGGGAGAGTCAACTGCTTGGTAAAGGAAGCATATAAAAAAGAAGATATATAAAAATTCACTAAAGAAAACAACTCTTTAAAAGGTATATTTGGCCAAATGGAAAAGGAGACACAAAAGTTCACTTAAGAAAATAATTCCTTAACAATTAAAATTGGTCAAGTGAAAGCTAATGATTCCATGAGATGTCAAGAAACAACAAAATAAAATCAAAAGAATGACAAAATAGAAGAAAATATGACATCTCACTAGAGAAAAAAACTGACTTAGAAAACAGTTCCAGAAGAGATCATTTTTAAATTATTGGACTACTTGAAAGTTATGATTTTTAAAAAGGCCTGGACATCAGATTTTAAGAAATTATCAAGGAAAACTGTCCTGATATCCTAGGAACAAATGATAAAATAGAAATTGAAAGAATTCATCTCTCACTTCCTAAAAGAGATCCCAAAATGAAAACTCTCAAATATATTATAGTCAAATTCCAGAGTTTACAGATCAAGGAGAAAATACCACCAGCAGCCAGAAAGAAACAATTCAAATATCATGGAGCCACAGTTAGGATTGCATAGGAATTAACAGCTTCTACATTAAGGGATCAGAGGTCCTGAAATATGATATTCCAGAAGGGAAAAAAGCTAGGATTACAATCAAGAATCACCAACCCAGAAAACGGAGTATAATCCTTCAGGGGGGAAATGGACATTGAATGACATAAAAGATCGTCAAGCGTTCATGATGAAAAGACCAGAGCTGAAGTGAAAATTTGATTTGCAAATACAATACTCAAGATAAGCACAAAAAGGTAAACAGGAAAGAGAAAACATAATGGCTTCAATAAGGTTAGACTGTTTATATTATTACACAGGAAGATGATAGTTGTAAGTTTTAAGAACTTTCTCCCTATTAAGGTAATTAGAAGAACTATACATAGAGGTGGAGGTATAAGTTGACTATGGTGGGATGATATTAAAAAATTAAGGGCGTGAGAAAGAGGATTGATTGCACTGGGAGAAGAGAGAAAAGACAGGTAGAATGGGTTAAATTATCTCTCGTGAAGAGGTGCAGAAAAGTAATTACAACAGAAGAAAAAATCACAGGGTGAGCAACACTTGAGCCTGACTCTCATCAGAATTTATTCAAAGAGGGAATAATTGCAGTCAGTTGGGTATAAAAATCTATCTTACCCCACAGAGAATAGAAGGGGAAAGGAATGAGAAAAGGGGGAGGGACTGATAGGAGGGTGGATTGGGGGAGATGCTGGCCAGAAGCAAAATACTTGTGAGAAGCAAGAAGTGAGAGTGAGAGAGAGAGAGAGAGAGAGAGAGAGAGAGAGAGAGAGAGAGAGAGAGAGAGAGGATAAATTGGGGGAAATAGCATGGAGAGAAAGACACAATTAGTAATCATAACTGTAAATGTGAAGAACTCATCCATAAAATAGAAGTAGATAGCAGAGTGGATTAAAAACCAAACTCTTATAAAATTTTGTTTACAAGAAAAACAATTGAAAAAGAGAGACACAGAGATTAAATGTAAGGGGCTAGAGCAGAATCTATTATGCTTCAGTTGAAGTAAAAAAAAAAATCAAGGATTACAATCATTTCAGACAAAGATTTCAATAGATGCAGAAAAACTTTCATCAAAATATACCGCCCATTCCTATTAAAAACAGTAGAGAGTGAAGGAATAAAAGGAACTTTCCTTAAAAGTATAAGTAGTATCTAAAACCCTCAACAAGCATTATCTGTATGAGAAGAAGCTAGAAGCCTTTCCAATAAATTCAGAGGTGAAGCAAGGATGCCCATTATCACCACAATTATCCAATATAGTACTAGAAATGTTAGCTATAGCAATAAGAGAAGAAAAAGAAATTGGAGGAATTAGAATAGGTAATGAGGAAACAAAACTATCACTCTTTGTAGATGATAGGCTTAGTGAGTCAACTAAAAAACTAGTTGAAATAATTAACAACTTTGGCAAACTTGAAGGATATAAAATAAACTCACATAAATCATCTGCATTTTTATGTGCTACCAACAAAGTCCAGTAGCAAGAGACAGAAAGAGAAATTCCATTGCAAATGGTGGCACAGTGAGTAGAGCGTCGGCCTTGGAGTCAGAAGGACCTGAGTTCGGATCCGGCCTCAGACACTTACAAACAAAAACCTAGCCGTGTGACCTTGGGCAAGTTACTTAACCCCAATTGCCCTCCAAAAAGCAAAAACAAAAAACAAAAAACTGTAGACAATATAAAAATACTCACTAATCTGCCTACCAAGAAGAAACCAGAAACTATATGAATACAGTTACAAAGCACTTTTTACATAAATAAATTCAGATTCAAACAATTGGGAAAATATCAATTGTTCATGGGTAGCCTAAGCCAATGCAATAAAAATGACAGTTCTGCCTAAATTAATTCTTTTATTTGGTGACATACCAATCAAACTACCAGAAAATAATTTTATAGAGCTGGAAAAAAAATATTAACAAAATTTATCTGGAAGAATAAAAATATTAAGGGGATTAATGGGAAAAAATGAAGGAAGGTAGACCAGCCATACCAGATCTCAAACTGTATTATAAAGCAATAATCATCAAAGCAATATGGTATTGGCTAAGAAATAGGATGGTGAACGAGTGGAATAGATTAGGTATACAATACACAGTAGTAAATGACTATAGTAACCTAGTGTTTGATTAATCCAAAGACCTAAGCTTTTGGGACAAGAACTCAATATTTGACAAAAACTGCTGGGAAAACTAAAAAACAGCATAGTAGGAACTAGGTATAGCCCAATATCTTAAACTGTATACCAGAATAAGGTCAAAATTGGTACATGATTTAGGCATAAAGGGTGATACCATAAGCAAATTGGGAGAGCATGGAATAGTTTACCTGTTAGACCTATGGATAAAGAAGAATTTATGACCAAACAAGAGACAGAAAGCATTACAAAATATAAAATGGATAATTCTGATTATGATAAATTTAAAAGGTTTTGCAAGAACAAAACCAATGCAACCAAGATTGGAAGGAAAGCAGAAAGCTGGAGGGAAATGTTACAGCAAGTGTCTCTGATAAAAGTCTCATTTGTCAAATACATAGAGAACTGAGTCAAATTTATAAGAATAAGAATATAACTGATAAATGGTCAGAACATAAGGAACAGGCAGTTTTCGGGGGGGAATCAAAGCTATCTACAATCATATAAAATGCTCTAAATTATTATTGATTAGAAAAATACAAAATTAAAACAACTCTGGAGTACTACCTGACACCTATCAGATTGGCTAATATGAGAGAAAAGGAAAATAATAAATGTTGGAAGGGATGTGGGAAAATTGGGAACCTAATGCATTATTGGTGGACTTGTGAACTGATCCAACCATTCTGGAGAGCAATTTGATACTATGCATACTCTTTGATCCAGCAATATCACTCCTAGAGTATATCCTAAAGAGATTTAAAAAAAAAAAAGGAGGGAGGAGATCTATTTGTAAAAAAATATTCATAGCAGCTCTTTTTGTAGTGGCAAAGAATTGAAAACTTAGGGGATATTCATAAACTGGGGAATGGTTGAAAAAGTTGTGGTACAATGATCAACTGTGAATGAGTTAGCTATTCTCAGTAATATAATGATCTAAGATAATTCCAAAAGACTCATGATGAAAAATGCTCTCCATCTCCAGAGAAAGAAATGATGGATTCTGTATGCAGATTGGAGTATATTATTTTTCACTTTCCTTATTTTTTTTCATGGGTGTTTTGGTGGGGGGGGGGTCTGTTTTCTTTCACAACATAGCTAATAAAGAAATATGTTTTGCATAATTGCACATGTATAACACAACATCAAATCGTTTACCATATCAGGGAGGGGGAAAGGAAGAGTAGAAGAGAATTTAATATTCAAAATGTTTTAAAAGGAATGTTAAAAAATTTGTTTTTAAATGTAATTGGAGGAGATAAAATATTTTTAAAATATATTTGTGATATCCCAAAGTAAACAAATAAATACCAAATCTTTAAAAAAAATAGGTATGTCTCATTCTGCTCCCTACCTACTTCTATCACCTCTCTGTCAGAAGGTGGGCAGCATGCTTCCCCATCAGTCCTCTAGAATTTTCATTGGTCATTGGATTTTTCAGAGTTAAATTTTTCAAAGTTAATTATCTTTATAATGTTGTTATTGTGTGAATTTCTCTGGTCCTGATTATTTCACTCTGCATCAGTTAATACAAGCATTCCTGGATTTCTCTGCAATTATTCCTTGCAACATATCTTATAGCACAATAGTATTTCATTATTTAAAAATACCATAATTTGTTCGGTCATTCCCCAATTTATGAGGATCCCCTTAGTTCCTACTGCTTTGCCATCACAAAAAGATTCACTGTAAATTTTATGTATTTGGGTCTGGTTCCTCTTTTCTTTATTTCTTTGGGCTATAGTTTTCATAGTGGTATTGCTGGCTAAAGAGGTATACACATAATTTTTTGGACATAGTTCCAAATTGCCTTCCAGAACGACTGGACCATTCATAACTCCACCAATATTGTATCCATGTGCCTGTTTTCTTGTAGACCAAATAAAATTTATCATCTCTATGGTCAATGTTTCCAAGCGGATGAATGGTGTGAAAACCCGAGAGTTGCTTTTATTTGTATTTCTCTAATTAGTAATGATATGGACCATTTTTATATGCCTATAGGTGTCTTGTATTTTTCACCTGGATATGTACCTGTTCATATCCTTTCACCACCTATTAATTGCTAAATGACTCTTTTTCCTAGACATTTGAATCAGTTCCTTATATATTTTGGTAATGAGACCTCAGTCAGAGAAACTTACTCCAAAATTTTTTCCCAGTTTATTTTAACTGCATTGGATTTGTTTGTGCAAAGATAAAGTGTTTTCCTCTCAGTCTCTCATTCTTTCTCCTCCTTTTGTTTCTTCTTCCCTCTTTATAAAGAAAAGGATGGTGGAAGATTGTACTCGGTAACCAGCGCTCTAGACTTGATGAAGTCTGTTTCTGCTCCCTTCATACCCTTCTCTTCTACACTTAACTGAGTGCCTGTGTGCATTATGCCCTCATTTGAGTAGTTCAATTGAAAGGGAGATTCAAATGCTAGCCACTCTTCATAATCTTTCTTCCTTGTTCCTTCTAATTGTTTGCTTCAAGTATGTGAGATAAGTTTCCCCCATTCTTCCACCCTTTTCATCCATAGTGTATTCCTTTTGCTCTTTCCTTTCTTCTAATATGACAAAACTGCTTCCAGGCCCTCAGTCTTATTTAACTTTATTTCCGAGTTAAGGGGCATATAAGTTCTAAGAAGACACTTGTACCATTTCCCTCTATTAGAATGCAAAGGTTTCAATCTTCTTTATTGAGACAGTGAATAAGAAGTTATTAAGCATTTACCGCATGCCAGGAACTATGCAGGGCACTGAAGATATAAACAGAACAATCAAAAAGAATGAAAGTCCCTTCCCTCAAGGGGCTTATATACTGATAGAAGAAAGCAATTCATAAAAATGCTGAAAAGCCAGGACCACCAAAGTAAAGAGGCAGCTGGGTTGGACTCGGTGGTTAAAAGACAGCTGATTTGGAACCCTTCCCCCAAATGGAGACTTTTGGAAGAACTCAACAGGAGAAGGGGCCCCTAGGAGCAGAATCTAGAAGCAACTGAGTCATGGTAGCTAAATTCACATCCAGTTGCTTGCATATATACACACATACATACACATACATATATACACACATATACATATGTATACACACACACATACACACATATATATATATTTGCCCTTGACTCCTTTGCATTTCAGGTCCTTAGTTTCATATTTTGGTTATATTTATTTAGGTCTAAAAAGGGGGACGTTAAATTCCCCCACCATTATAGTTTCATCATCTGTTTTTCCCTCCAAACCAATCAGTTTTTCCTTTAAGCACTTGGGTGCTATGTTGTTAGGTATATATGTATATGTGTGTGTATGTGTATATATGTATATACAAGGATATATGTATATATGTAGGTATATATATATATATATATATATATATATTAAGCATTTATATTAATTCTATAGCTATGGTGCCTTTGAGCACAATAATGATTTTCTTGCCCTAAATCTTAATCTTATTTCTTCTTACTGTAGCCTTTTCTGAAATCATGTTTACTACCCCCTACTAAACTATACCACTCAAGTCCCCATCTTATTACAAAAAAATAATTTATGTAACTAACTACTCAGTCACAAAATGGAGGCTTAAAACAAAATGGCGTCAGTTAGGTCAAAATAAACTCTCTATTCGCTCTTGTCCCTCCCATCCCTGCACTGCATCACTCCTCCTTCTCAGTTTCTCTAGCTTTCTTCTATTTAAACTCTGTATAAGGGCCACCTCTTACATAAGGCCTTATTGTTACAGCCTTCTCCACCCATCAGAATTACTTCATCTGAATACGTGTCTCCCACCACACACCCAAATAAAATGCAAACTTCTTGAGAAAGTGACAGTTTTGTTATTTTTATATCACCAAATGGCATGGGACACACTGGGTGCTTAGAGAATTTTAAATTTAAAGGGAAATATGGAGAGCAAAGAGTTATTACTGGGAAAACACAGAAAGAATGCATTCTTCCTACTGACTAGACCAAAGAGTCTACTATTCTTGTTTGAGGAGTAGAAGGGAGAAGGAAAATAGACTATAGGAGTAATGTTGGGGGAAGGAAGGAATTTGAACTTAACTCGGGCCACAAGAAGGCACAGAAAGAATCTGAGTAGTGAAATAGTATGGCCAAAATGGAAAATGAGCACCCAGACCACAGTAGCTTTGCTTACTTATTTAATGGAGCTAGTCAATCATATGTTCAATAAAGAAACTGCTTAAATTTCAGGCCCCCTCTCCCTGTAATGAAATCTAACACATCTTCTAGGAAAAGTAAGTGATCACATAGTAGCTCACCAACACAAAGTAAATCTTCTGCTCTCTGAAAGGCATGCCCACTCTGACCAAGTGATGTTGTAACCACAAGGATTATGGAAGAATAGTATTCTCCACTTTTCTGGTGTAAGACACACAAGCCTCAATCTTTCCCAAAAGAGGCCCCTAGGGGCAAAACCAAAATGGCAGAGTAAAAGCAAGAACTTGCTTGAGCCCCCTGTCTAACCACCTCCAAAAGAGACCCATAAAAACAAAGCAAGTCCACACCCACGTCCCTCCCTCTCCAGCTTGTCCCCATCTGCCAACCTGAGGAAGCAGAAGAGCACAAGATAAAAGCAATAGCATATAATTAGAGAAATTAATACCTTAAGCCAAAAACTTTAGGGGTTGGAGATCACTAAAAGCTTAAACATTATTTTAAAACACCCTTAAGTCTATACTTATCTTCTCTAACAAACACTAATGTTTCTATCTTTATGGAAATTTTCTAATATCCTTTCCATCCTTTAGAGCCCAATTCCAGCCTATCCTTTCAGACTCTTCCTCCCCTTCCTCTCAAAAGAGTCAAGGCGAGCTGGCCTCCAAAGTACATCTCCAATTTCCAGGCCTCCTGCCCAGAACACACCACCTTCTGCTTTTTAAAACGGGTTGCTCAAAATTCAACACGTTTGCAAGTAGAACAAATTGCATAGATTGGAGCAAATGGAAGCTAGTGACTTTATGAGAAATCAAGATACTATTAAGCAGATCCAAACCAGAGTTGAATAGAAAATTTGACATTCAGATACAAGAAGCATGAGAAGAAACTATGGAGAGAAAAATCATCTTTTAAAATAACAGGACCCAAAATATGAAAAATCCCGGAAGAGGGTCTTGCTGATATTTTCAGGGGTCCTGAGACTGTTCTGTAGGCAGAGAATGAATTGACAAGGACACTGACAATGTATATTGTGGCTTTGTTAAGCTTTTGCAGGAACAGAGACTGCTGAGAACTTGCCTTGGGTCAAGATGAAGACCTCTCTTTGGGCATTAAATGCTGTGATATCTTAACCTTGCTGTAGTACAGGGGCACATGGCCTTTGTACTCTCCTGCCCCTTTTGAGAAGGTGCTTGGCCTTAACTGATGATAATTATAATTCAGTTGTGATGCAAGGATGTGAAACTTTTTGGTGCTCTGTGACTGACTAAATGATGCAAAGTAAAACAAAGCAGTCTCTTGCATTGACTATGTCCATAAATCTCTAGGCATTCTGCATTGAGACTCCATTACCTTTCTTTTGAGAAGTAATTGGCCTGCTTCATCATCCGTCCTCTGGATGTATGATTGGTTGTGTGGATCAGAGTCCTTAAGTCTTTCACAGTTTTCTATCTCTATAATGGTTATTCTGTACCAATTTTCCTGCTGGTTTTGCTCACTTCACTTTGCATTAGTTCATACAAGCCTTCCTATGTTTCTCTAAAAGCAACCCTTTCATCATTTGCAATAAAATAGTAATCCATTACATTCATGTCAGCTCTTTTTAAAAGAAAATTTCACAAAGATAGAAGCATTTAGACCTCTTCTATCCCTCCTTTCTGAACGCTTTCCCATCCAATGTATTTCTCTTCATATTCACTTTTTCCAACTTTTGAAATGAAATGCCAAATATAAATATATGTTGATATGACAGAGTCTTACCAAGTACATGGTAGAATTTCTCATTTTTAACAAATTGGTACATAAGTTCCAATTATTTTCACAGAGATGTACATGTGTGAGTGTAGTTTGTACTATTAATATGTAATGACCCAATATCATATAAAAATATTCTGTTTCCACATATGCAATAAAACCTAATATATCAAAGGAAAGAAAAACCAAAAAGAGAGAGAGAAAGAGAGAGAGAGAGAGAGAGACCTCCCCCCCTTTATTTTCCCTAGTATTCCCTAGTATTTCTAAACTGCTTTTTTTATACTGCAGTGACTCAGGCAGACACTACTCCCAAATATAATATGGTTAATGAAACATAAAGAGTTTTAGTCACTTTTCCTGAAAAACAAAGACAAAAACGCAGGAAATCTGCTATATTCATGAGATATCTTGTGGGCATACCAGGGACTATGTTCCTCTTATATACCCCACCATTCTCGTTGTGACTGAAGACTGTAGAAGGAAAGAGTGAGAATCATTACTTTGTTAGCAGGGCCACAGGATAAACAGTATAGACAGGCCATTCAGTGTATCCCCCAGATGCTCTTTGTTTCTCAAGCTCTTGATAGACAGACTTCCCTAAGCAGAAGTCAAGATTCCCAGTCTGGCTCCAGACAAGAGCCTCTGTCACTGATTGCTGCTCCTTCCACAATTCACTAAGGCAGATGCCAGTATGGCACGTTGTTCTCACTTGGTGAGCTGGAAGTCAGGAAAGGTGATCTTTGTTCATTTTTCCAGGGATACAAAGCAAAAACAGTCTATATTTTTATTGTCAATGTTTCTGTGCTTTCATTAGCATAAATTAGCAACAAAGATTAGACATGCACATTAAGTTTATTTAAAACACATACAACCCCCCTCTGTACAGAAATAATAAAATAAGGGCAGTATTGGGCAAGTTTATTCTTTAAAAGTGAATTTTAAAAACACAATGAGAAGGTACCACCGTGGTGAGGCTTACAAACTTGACTGGCATTGGCTGCCCTGTAGCTGCCTCCTTGGTAATATCTCAGGGTGCAGACAGACCAATATTTCCATGGTAAAGAAGGTGGCAAACTACAGAGCTCAAAGTCAAGATGGGCAAGGAGACCCAGTTCCTATGGAAGAAGATGGGATTAAGAAATAAGGCTTGCTACTGGCTGCCTTAGTGGGGCAAGAGAACAGGATATTTTCCCTACCTCAGTCCAATTGTGAAAGAGTCTCCCTCCCTCCTTCCTGCCCCCAAACTCTATCACTGCCATGGGATTAACTTTCCTTCCTTCTTATTGCTTCTTCTCTGGCATACAATACAACCATTCTACATGGTATTCCTCATGTCTGTGTATATACTTCTCTTGTCTTAGGGTTGAGAATATAGCCAGTGATTCCATTACCATAGGGAACACCTATGTAAGCAAGCTCCCTTTACCAATCTGAGTCAGTACCTGCTCTCTAACTTGTAGAGAACTTGTTCAGGGTCTTGAGAAGTTAAATGACTTCCAAGGATTATAGAGTCACCAGACATGAGAGACAAGACATGAACCCAGGTCTCCCCAGCTTCAAAGTCAACTCTCTATGCAGTATGTCAATCTGCCTACTGTCTTTCCTCCCTTAAACAGATTTGGCAGGCTCCTCTAGGTAAAAAGCCTAAAGCTACAGAGCTGTCTACCATGAGCCAGGTGTCCAGGGTCTCCTTAATTAACACCAAGTCTCCTTACCTAGATTCAACCTCTTCTTTCAAAAAGGGTTCATTCCTTTTTCTCTCCAGTGTCTGGTGGAGTTCTGGAGTCCAGTAGGTGGGGCCAAAAATAGGAAACATTTTCAGAGTACCTGTTCTTTTCTTTTCCATGATGACAGGGGCACCAGATTTAGCTGGAGATTTTGAACCTAGTTTCCTGGAAATGGGAAAATGGAATCCCCAAGGTCGTGATCAAACCAGGAAAATACATTAAGTGCCTATTACATACAATATCAGGGATAAAAACAAAGAAGCAAAATCAAATTCTGACTTCATCTTGCTTTTAAACGATGTATGCCACACACATATGTAGAAATGCTGATGTAAAATATATAAAAGATATTGTTTTGGGGGTTGGGGGTATCTAGTAAAGCTTCCTCCTGTAGATAGTGGTGATTGAGCAGAGTTTTGAAGGAAATTAAAGCTTAGAAAGAACATATTCAAAGGAGTATGCTACTGGCACGGTCATGGAAAATGCAATGTAGTGGAAGGACCAGCAAGAATGTCTGTTATACTTGACTGGGAAATAATAATAAAGGCTAGAAAAGTGGTTTAGAAGGGCTTTAAATTCCAAAGCATTATGACATTCTTGGAAGTTTGTTCTACTATTCCTTGGAATTACTTGACCCTTCAGCTTTCCAGTTTTCCCAGCCCTGAAATTGGTTCTCATGGATGCTGAAGTCAGACACTGCATACCGTGTCATCAGTCTTGTTACTGCCAGCTAGAAGGTCTGAGTCTCCCAAATTTTGGCTATGTAAAAAGGCCCTAGGACAGCTACCCAAAGGAGAAAGTAAGCTCTCAGTAGCTAGGAAGAGTACCTTGCACAGAGGGACTTAATAAATGCTTGCTGAATTAATTCCCTTCATTTTACAAGGAACATAAATGACAAGGGAAGTGAGCTACTCTGTCATGCAGCTAATGAAATCCATTTCCTATCCCAAATCTGCCCATTTCTGCCTCTAAATCTAGGACCTCTCTGCAACATCATCTCACCTTTTCCCCCATTAGTCCTACACTTAATGATTAGTAGGCAAAAGGAAAACTAAGTCAAAATGGCTTTTTAACAGTGAGAAGACAAGCTTGACATTAGGGAATCCAGCTATAATACCTGGGGGGAAGGGGGAAGGGGGTGCCTAGGTGGTACAGTGAATAGAGTACCTGTCCTGGAGTCAGGAAGACCCGAGTTAAAACCCAGATTCAGACACTTAATATCTACTAGTAGTGTTACCTTGGGCAAGTCACTTAACCCCAATCGCCCTGCCTTCCCCTCAAAAAAAAAAAAAAAAGTAGGAAAAAAAAATACTTACCTGGGCACTTGGCAGGACAGAGTGTAAGAAGTTGGTTGATGACCAAAAATGGGATACAATGGGCAATAATAGAGAATTGATTTATAAACCACATATGATTCAAAAGCCTAAAACACAGAAAGATCTAGATGAAAGATTTCAAAATGTTATTGCTTTTACCTTTGACCCCATCACCTCCCAAATTTACCCTGCGTATAATACCACCTTTTCTCCATAATTTACTGTTATCCTGACTCTACAGTCCCCCTGCCTACATAACAAACAGCCTAGAATTCCCCCAGAATTAAAAAGCCTTCACCTGATTCTAGTATCCCCTTCAAGGTATAATTGTCTTTCATCCTTTTCACTAACTATAAAACCTGTGGTTCTAATTTCTCACTTCTTCCTCCCTTCCCAATCCCTGGAAATCTGACTTCTACTCATCCAGAACTGCTTTTTCCCAATGTTACCAATGATGTATTACTTAACAAATGCACTCACTTCCTCTCCGTCCTTTCTCTTCACTCTGTAACATTTGACCTAGTTGACAAAATAGGGTTTCCCACCTGGTTCTCCATGATGCTGCCCTTGTCTGCTTCTTCTATTATCTAGCTACTCTCTCAGTCTCCTTTGAAAGATCATCCTTGTATGATTACAGGCCAAAACTGTGCAGGGATTCATCTTCCCCTACCCCTATCTCATGATACCAGCTTTCTCTAAGTTTCTAGTTCTCACCTCTCTCCTGCACCCTAGACCCCACCCCCAACTGCCCTTTATCCATCTCTACATTAATATCCTTTCCAATGCCATGCTTCCAGCTTTCCCAGAAAGCCCTTATTCTTTCTAATTCTCTCTGTTGAGGACACCATCGTCTTTTGGAGCTTTTCTTTCCTTTTGTCATTTCCCATTCTCTTATGGTGTAATCCATCTGCCCCCTCTTCTCCATTTACACAACCCAGGCAAGGCCCTGAGCAACCTCTGCCTGGACTACTGCAAACTATCTTTTTGTCACCCAACCTCGTGCTTCTCCTCTCATGTCTGTCCAGTTGAAATCCTGAGACAACAGGTGTGCTCTTGGTTCTCCAATGTTCAAGAAGGTCCAATGACTCCCTCTTGCTTTTCAGATTAAATATAAACATCCCCACCTGACTTTTAAGGACCTTGATGATCTAGTCCCATTACAAAGGAGTGTAATCACACCCAAGCTTATTGCCAATTCTTTTCCTTGCCATGTCCTACAACCCCATCCAGACTAGCCCTCTTCCTGGTGCCCATAAATTACATCTGTGCAGGCTGTCCCCCCAAGGCCTGGAAAAGTTTCCTTCACAGAATTCTGGGCTAATTTCAAAACTCTGCTGTTTCCTAGCAAAAAGTCTACTTGACCCCTATAGTTTCAAGATTATATTTTTCTGTTTATTTGTTATTCCCATTGAATATAATTTATTAAGGGTCAGAACTATACATTTTTGGCTTTGTATCTCCAGCACCATGCAGGGCATAAAATAATCTCTTGTTGAATAAATCTAATAAAGAAAAAAAAGAGGTCCCGAGAAGTCCTTCAATTCATAGTATGACAGGAAAACAAGTCCTTTCCTGCTCTTGGGAAGACAAACAGCCTCTGAAACCAATTCTTTCAAGACTAAATCCCTCCACTCCCAAGAAACAATTTAATGGTAAGGATATTAAGAATATAGGGACTCAAAGAATCCTAGGTTAACTGAAACAGCCTAGGGTTAAGCCATGGTCTGGTCAGGACCATGGGTCCAAAAAAATGTAACAATAAATCTAATAGTGTGTCTGAGAAGGGGTAGTCACACTTTAGGATAGACAATAGAGTAGCCAACTTCAGCTTTCATTTAATAATGAGTTTTCCAAATAGAGGTTCTCCCTGAGGGATCAGTATTCTCTGAGGCTTCCTTTGGCATCTTATGCTCCAAGCACAGCATAGATCTGGTCCAACCTCACCAAATTTCCTAATTTGGCTGAGATGAGCCAAAAATAAGAGTCTAGAAAGGTTCTATTCTAGAAAGTTCTCCCCAACATCCCCCACCCCCCCCCCACACACACACACACTACTAGAGATCCCTGAGTTCTCAGACAAAATACTAAAGCTTCATCAAGTTGGTGTTTAATCTGCTGATTGCTCAGGCACTCAACTAGCATTTATTGAGATCTAATGTGCAAAGTGGTGGGGATATAAAGAAAGACAGAAGATAGTCCAAGGAACAATATTGTCTCATTTGATTCTCACAAAAAAAACTGCTCACCATTGCCCCACACCTCTTTTTTTACTAAAGAGATTTAGTAAGCAGTGTGAACCTGGATTACTTCATTTCCTCAAGGCTTAGTAAAAATGGAATGTTTTACAAAATATTTCATTTGGTAGGTACTATGATCATCTCTTTTACAAATGGGGAAACTGAGGCAGAGTTTTCAATTACTTACCCAGGATCACAGAGCTAGTGCCTGAGGCTGAATTTAAATTCAGATTGTCCTGACTCAAAGTCAGGCATTCTGCCCAGTACCCCAGCCACAAAGAAGTCTCCCCTCAGCCCAGCCTTGGAAGCACGCAAGTTTGTTAAACAATAAAAATCTCATCTGCCTATGGCCACAGAGCTTCTCAGTAAATGGCAGGGTATTGGTTGATCATCTCCTTCCCAGATCGGACCCCTGGCCTTAATCATGATATCATTTTTAGTAGGCAATTCAGTTTATTTTCTTCTTTAATATGTCATGGGAATCAATTAGGAATGGAAACATTTCATGGGCTATTATGGCCACCTCTTACCTGAAACTCAATCCCACACTCTGTCACAGAATAGTATAGCTCAAACTTATCCAGCATCTGCCTGGTAACTGGACAACCCAAACCAAGTGTCAACTCTTCAGCTCTCACGAGCAATCCATCACCAAACAGATTTTTGCTCACCAATACCCGGAACATGAGAAGATTACATTCCACAGTCACTGAAGAAAAACAAACAAAAAACCATTTGAATCTGTCTTTTATTGAAACCAGTTAAGTCAATAAACACTTTTATTTAGCACCTACTATGTACCAGGCACTGATTTCTTCTACCCAATGATCCCAAGAAGAGGCTTAAAGCAAAGGTAGCAGAATTTGGTTTTGCAGAGAAAAGCAGAAGTCAACCAAAGACTGGTCTACAATGAATGATAGTAGAAGTTCTCATTTATATAGTGCTACAAAGCTAGCAACATGTTTTGCCTTCATGACCCCATTTAGTCCTAAGAACCCTGAAAGTCAGGTGCTATCAACATATCCCATTTTCTCAGTCAAGCTTAGACCCAATGGAGAAGATAAGTTTCCATTCCTTTCTGTGAGGTATGGAGTTAGGCTTTAGGCTTATAACAACAATGAACTGCTTCTATGCCATATCTAACTTTGTTACAAAGGATGGCTTTCTGGGGAGAAGCGGTTGTTTAGAAATGAAAGTAATATAAAAATAAAGATATTCATTCTAATGAAATATTTTACAAATTATTCCCACTTTACTGATGAAACAGCTTCAGGGAAGTTAAATAATCCAGGTCCAGGTTCACATTGCTACTAAATTTCAGTAACAGAAATCCCGGATTATAGAGCAGTAGTTGACAAATAACACAACCGGATTCTGTCTCTTGTTCCTGTGTGGTCTTTGTCTCTGTTATCTTAATAGAATCTCCAAGAAGGTGAAAATCATGGTTGATTGGCTTGGTTAGACACATTGCTAGTGTCAGTCCCAAGGAATTGACCAATACAGGGAATCAAAAGTATTTGCCTAGAGATTTTTATGAACTGAAGCAGTGTGAAATGAGCAGAATAAGGAGAATAATTTCTACAATAACATTGTGGAGAAAACCTTGGAGAGACATTAGAAATGTAATCATGCAATGAAGAACCACAAATCTAAAAGAATGCATATGAAAAGTGTCACTTGTCTCCTGACGGAGCTGAAATAAAAATGGAGAAAGGGGAACTTTGTGGGCATATAATGTGGGACTTTGTTTCAGTTGACTATATATACATATATATTGAGAAATGTATTACAGGGAGATTAGTGGAAAAGACAGATGTTTGTCACTTGAAAAAAATGAAAACAGTAGTATTTGGAAGGAATAGCCAGACAACAACAAGCCTTTATTCAATATTCCTACTATGTGCCAGATGCAGGTTATCTGGAGATAAAGAGGTGACCAGCATCAGGTAAGAAAAAATCTAGTGCTCATTGAGAGCATCTACGATTGCTAGTTCAGACATCTGATATAAGAGTAGCCATGTGGCCTCTCCCTGTCTGTTTGGTTATATTCTGAGAACATGGAATTGGAAAGGAAGTTCTTTTACCACTGCCCCTCTGGCTGAAGAATTGCCCAGAAGGGAAATCAACTCTTTCGTCCTCATGTCTAACAGGTGATCAACATCTGTGAATAGCTTTAGGGAAGGCCAAAAGCTCAGACTCCTTCCCAAGACTCTTGATACTCACCCACCTCCATCAACCTTCTCTACCTTATTCCCATGCAAAGTTTCCTCCTCACAAGCAGCCACCCACTCAATCTCACTGCCCTACTGTTCTTTTCCTACCCCAATAACTATATATACACTCTATTTAGAGAATGCACAATGTCGACCTTCATTGGGCACAAGGGGATGGAGCAATGCAAAAATCGATAGCTGCTATTTCCATGGGGGTCAGAGTCTAGTTGGGAAACACAACATTCAATCTTCTGTTAGAATTAGAGGAGTATTCACATATATTATAGTCAGGATACAGCCTGTAACCTAGGCCCTAAATGGTGCCATATTATTTAATAAACCAAGCAAGGCAGAAAAAGTAGGCTCAGTCAGAATAAAGGTAGAAAAATACCCAGGTGAATAGTTTGTATATCATTAATGTGCAATTAGGATTTGCTTAACACTCTGAGGATGGAAAAACTGAGTAATAATGCAGTGTTTCTATTAAGAGGATGAATTTGAAAAAGAGAAAAAGCAAAGGAGGACAGAACTTAGAAAAATACTGAAACAACTCTGGGATAAGTATGGTATTGAACACGTATATATAGACTAAGGAGAAGGCAATGGGAAAGTAAAGGAAGAAAAAAATTCAAGTAAGGCATTAATAGATTTCTCATTGACTGATTAGACATCAGAAAGATAAGATTAAATAAAAAGTCTGAAGTTTCACAGAAGATAGGTAGGATTATTGAGAAGGCTGGGTATTCAGGAAAGGGCTTCTTATAAAGGAGAGGAAAATAGAAATATGAATAATCTGGGTTCAGATAAATTGTATTGTGGGTAAGAGAACAAGCAAAGGGCAGAATCCAGCCAGTTATTGGAAACAATGAACTTTACCCTGAATTAGAGAATTGGAGAAAATTCAGCCCCTGTAACATAATATACAAAGCCATGCATATCAAGGGCTTCTCTTAAGGACACGGGGCTGCAAAGAACAGGAATAGTCTATGGGGAACATCTCTTCTAAAGAATCTGGATGAGGAAGAATAGCAAAGGACATCTTCCATAGGACTTGGTAAACTATGGACTTCCCAAAGACCAAAAAGCAAGGAATAGCTTAAGTTCAGAGGAGGTAACATCTTTTAAAGTCAGTTTATCTTACTACAACAACCCACAGAAACCTGAAATGAGTATGTATCTAGTTACTAACAGCTTCCAGGAACCCCTCTTTTAAGACAGAGACAAACAGTAAAGACAACAAAATCCACTCGTTTACCTCGTTCCTCAGCCCAAGTCAAGCCACCTAAAAGGCACAGCATTCCTAGTCCCAAAAAGGCTTTCATTGTGATAAATCTCAGAGCAAGGCTACTAACCCAAAGACAAAACAGGAAATTGTAAAAAGGCTATCACTTCTTGTGATTTTATGCTTGGTTGTCCCACTCAGGTGTCTCCAATCATCTCCCTCTCTTAGCTCAAGGAAATCTCTACCACTTCAACACAGAGACCTTCCCTATAAAATCAGGTGTTCAGAGTTAAAGGGCCTAATTAAATGTATCTGCCCTTTGGCTGTGTCTATAGAATAGAAGTTTTATGAGGGCAGTGGTTTTCCTGGGATTTGCACAGTGCCTAGTATGGGATCATACATAAGGAAATAAAATGTAGACATAATGAGTATGTGTGCCTTGTCTGGTACACAGATGGAGAGGAGGGAAAACATTGGGGCTTATTAGAAGGAAACATAAGAGGTATTGTATGGTAACACTTCCCATAACTGCTAAAACCTGATACATTAACTATTTCTCCCTACTTCAAAGGGTAGAGAAACTCGGTGACATCTTTCTGACCCTCCCTCTCTCTGTTGTTTGTATGAGGTTCATAATGGTGAATGTTGACTCTCTTTTTTGAGAGGAAGACCTGAATTTTTTTTTACATCTGAGATGACTGGAAATAATGGGATTAAGATCACTGGTTACAGAAACCAACACTGGAGAAACATGTAGACCAAACAAGTATACATGTTTTTCTGATATTTACTATCAGCCTTTGTCAGAAAAAAGAATACTCTGGATTCCACAGAGCTTGATCTGAACAGCACCCATTGCTTCAATAGTACATTGACCCAAGATGAAGATATTGGCTAAATGGGACACTCCTACAGGATGTATCAGGGAAGAATGTCCTTGGACACTGTTGGAACATGACTTTGAATGGAGAAAATTCACAATCTGTTTCTTAGATCACAGTTGGAAGTGATTAAGAGATAAGGAAGTACAACAACTTCCTCTTAAGAATGAGGGTATTGAAGCCCAGATGGTTTTAATACGTATCATTCTAGGCGCACTCTAGGAAAAGCCAAGACAAGAATTTTGGTCACTCTTGGATTCTGCCCCTCTCTATCAACAGAGTGTAGGGGGACTACAAAGTAAGAATAAAAATGAGGCCTATGACTCTGGTGAAGAAACAGATGGGACTAGAGTAGAAATAAGGTCTGTATGTCTGGTGAAGCTAAGGGTTTGCTCACAAGTGATACTACTTATTCAAGTCTCATGTCTTAACCAGTCAACATTGGGACAAAGCCCACGAGGAAGATCTCAAACTTCTTCCCAAGCAGTTTAGAAGCGAAGTTTCAGAGAAGTGCTTCATTTTGACCCAACATAAAGGCAGATGCTATTGGAGAAGAGCATTTTCTGTTCCATTGCCATGCAAGGTTTTATCCTCCACAACTAGCTACCCAACAAAAGCGTGGGATGGTGAAGCTGCCCATTTGAGCTAGTACCTGAAACATTAACTATTCATTCTGTTTGACCCAGAAGGCTTGTGAAACACTCCAGCCAGTTCCACCTTCTCTTACCTCCCCTCTTCTTTATGTTCTGCATTTATTTAAAGTAGGGACTTCAAATTGTGTTGTCTAGAAATGATGAGTATATAATGACTGATATCAGAAGCAGCTAAGGCAATAACATGCTGGGCAAAAAAAAAACCCGTTATTTTATCCTTCTCCCTCTCAGGACTTAGTTTGTGCCCTTCAGGAAAGGGAACAATTTGGTCAAGATCCTGTCATTTGCTTATTTGTTGGCTCACTATATTTTTAAAAGATACTCAATATCTCCTTGTTCTTCTTTTCTGCTTTGATAACATATTTAGGTATGTCATTTTTACCTGAAGATTTCTTTAGCTATATCTTAGACATCTTGGTACATTGTTTTGTCATTATCACTTTTCTTTCATATAATAATTATTTCCATGACGTCTTTGTTGACCCCTCACTATTTAATAAGTCTCCATTTGGGCCTATGTCTTTTGTTTGTGCTCTCTGAACTGATTGCTATTTTTGTTGCATTATGGTCTATTAAGTACATTTTGACTATCCCTGCTGTTTTACTTTTATTTATATAATCTCTGTACTCTAATCCATGGTAATTTTTGTCAAAATTCTATGTGGTGCTGAGAAAGAGAAATATTTTTTAGCATTCCCATTTAGAAGTATCTTTGCTTTAGTTTCTCCAACAATTTGTTCAATTTTATATTTTCCCCTATATTTGTTATAACAATCTGTTAGATTTGTCCAAAACCAAGGGAAGGATATTAAAGTTTCCTACTATTATTGTATTACCATGTACATTTTCTTATAATTCAGGTAATTCTTTCTTTGTGAAATTTGATGCTAAGATATTTGCACACACACTTTGATATTTGTTGATATTTGGTTTGTTGTCTATAGCTCCTTTCAGTATGGTGCATTTCTCTTGCTAATCTGTTTTATACTGCAAAGTTTTGTTTTTTAGTTAGTCTACTATCATGATTGCAACTTCTGTCATTTTGGAACAAGAGTTTGGTAAATATTGTTGCAGCCCCTCATTTTGTGTGTATGCCTTTGTTATTTAGCTGTGTGTCTTAGAAGCCACAGATTCTGTAGGATTTCTTTCTTCCATGATATGTTACTTCTTTATTTTATTGGATTGTTTGATCCATTCATATTTAAAGTTGGAAGTTAGGTTTATATTTTACTCCATTTGTCTCTAATATTGTTTTTTCTAAACTGAAATTTTGTGTTCCTTTTCATCTGTAAAGACAGTACTTTATACCTCCAATTATGTTTGTTTAATCTTTTTTAAAGCAGTCCTATTCTCACTGGTTTTCTTCCCCTCACCTGAACTACTCTCCACACCATATCCCCAACCTTCTGTTTGTCATGCTTTCCTCAGTTTTCTTTCTTCTATCTAGTTATTTAATTCTTCCCCTTTTTCCCTCATTTAAGTAATCAGGTAAAATCATCTCTCCCCTCCCTTCAACTTTTTTTTTTGTTAGTTGTTTTTATTTTTCCTCTTTTTTTTTTTTAGAAACAAACACATTCTTTTCCCCCTTCTTTGCATTAGTTTTATTCCCTATCTCTTCTGGACTTTTATTCTGTGATTCATAGACCTTTTTCTTACTTATTCCTTCTTCTTAATTCTCTGTATTTGTCATGGAGTTGGAAGCAAAATTTTGAGTTCCTTCTTGTAAATAGTTTTTATGCTACTGTTTTTTTGGCTCTTGTCCCATCCTCCCTTTTCCTGTTCTAACTCACTCTTAGAAATGTTAAGTCCTGGAGGAGAAAGGGAAAATAAGAATATTGCACAAAAATTTTCCTTTGTCCCTAATTGGGCCATTCATTACTATTTCCTGCCCTCCCTGTGATATTTTCCCCCCATTTTTCACCTCCTTTCTGGATCCAAGCCCTCCCATCCTTCTGGTGGTCAGTTGCCGCTAGGAACTCTATATCCCCTTCACCTGAGGCAGGATGCTGTCTATGGAACCAACATTCTCTCAGTGTGGTTTTTCTAATCACCAAATTCTTATAGGTTGTACCCATTTAAGGTTCCTGTCTCCTATTACAAAATATCTCTCTCTCTTCCTGTGGAGGCATTCTTCAGCAGGATCCTAACCCGATTCTGAATTGAGATTTCCCCACTTGTTTCCCACTGTTTCAATCCCTCCCTTTACAATCTCCCCCATTCTCCTGTAGGCCCTCATCTTCCTGAGAGACCCCTAAAGGAGTTGTTTTCTCTTCATTGTTTATCATTTTTTGATTATGATATCACACATTAGCTTCTACCTTTGTTTTTTTTAACGTGCCCTCCCAGTCTGTATTTTAATTCCCCCGCAAGAAAGTTCATCCTCAGATGGGATGTTACAAAGTTTTATTTATTCTATTTTGTTTTAAGCCTGTTTCTCCAGCAAACAATCCGGTCTAGGAGAGTCCTTGCCCTTAGGAAATAAGCCCCTGTCTTTGGAACCTTCCATTAGAATTTAGAGTGACCCAGCTTATGAAGTAGAAAGTCAACCAGAGCTGTCTGGGTAGAGATAGATTCTTTTGTCTAGATTGCAGGAGGCATCCGAGTCTCATGATCAAGTCACATTGTCATCAGGAGGAGCTGAAGACTTTTGGCCCACCCCCTTATTGGTTGTTCCCCAATCAGAGTTGATCTCTGCTTGTCAGGGGCTCTTGTTTTTCCAGGTATGTTTAGGGTTAGTGTTGTTTATAAGGTCTTCTAGTTGGATGGGGTCCCAACCCAAGATCAAGAAGCCTGTACCCAGAAGAATTGGATAATCTCATCTATCAGCAATGTCCTTCAAAAAATACAGGCTGAATGACATATAGAAACTGATCCCTAAATGAATAAGGGGGGAGGGAGGGAATCCTCTATCCTAATTTAATAATTGTTTAATATAATAGAGAAATCATTTCCCTAAATATATCTGTTTATGTGTATATGTAACCTTAATTCCATTTCTAACCCTAACTCTGTTCATAACCCTAATCTTGTTTATACTCTTGCTTCCTTTTTATCACTTGAAGGGGGCCAGCAACTTCAGAGCATGAGCCCTTATGGTAGAGAAGAATGCTAATTATAGACTCAGGAAAAGACTCCAATGCCATAAAACTCCAGAGATATGTGTTAACTCTTTGTTAATCAGTCAATAAGCATTTGTTAATATCTACAATGCATCAGGCTCAGTGTTAAATACCAGGGATAAAAAGAAAGGCAAAAAGACAGCCCCTGCCCTAGGCCAAAATCTCCATTCTTGGTTTCTAACCCCACCTTCTGTCATTCCTCCCGATTCTCAATTTCCCTCCAGGTACTGTCGCCCCCTGTTGAATTGTAGGGATTAATTTTGTACTTTAAAAGGTTTGCAAGGTGCTTTTCAGGCTGGGTGGTGCAGCAGAGAGAGTACTGGGCCTGGCATCAGGAAGACTCATCTCCTGAATCCAAATCTGACCTCAGACACTTCCTAGCTGTGTGACCATGGACAAGTCACTTAACCCTGTTTGCCTCAGTTTCCTCATCTATAAAATGAGCTGAAGAAGGAAATGGCAAAGCACTCTAGTATCTTTGCCATGTAAACCCCAAATGAGGTTACAAGGAGTTGGACGTGACTGAAAAATAACTGTACAAAGGGCTGTATAAATATTCCATTTTATCATCATAATAACCCTAATAAGGTGGGTGCTGTTATTATCCCATTTCAGAGATGAGGAGCATGAGACACAGAGAAGTTGACTTGCTCAGGATCACATAGCTAATAAATTCAAAAGTATTTGCAATGAAGGTGAGGAAGAAGTCATCACAGTCTCAGGAGACAGCCTGTACAAAAACACAGGGGAGACAGATGGAATCCTGACTAGGGGTAAAGGCGAGCTGGCCAGTGGTTCCAGAATGGGGGATAAGAGGGAAATGAGCACAAAGTCTAGTGAAGCAAGTGACTTGTAGGGGATAGATAGATTGACTAGAGTGGAAGAAAATAGGGAAGAAGAGAAGACAAAGTTTTACCTAGAAGGAACAGTACATATCCAGAGGCAAGCAGCAGGAGATGAAGACAAAGTCAAGTCAACATGAGTTGAAATCAGATGGGTCCATGACAAAAAGACTCTCAGTAAAGGCAAGCAAGACAATGCGGTGTCTCAACTTAGAAGGCCTAACTATTGACTGATATGAAGCTAGAGCACAGTTTTCATCCTGAGAAAACTGCCAGCTCTCTGCACAACAAACTGATGGACTATCAGTCTTACATTCTTTCACACATTGTCTGGAAAGGAACAACAATGGACTTCTCAGGGAAAGGCAAATGGCTACTGGAAAAATCTGAGTCTCTCTGAAAGCGTGTAAAGTGACTTGGTATCTTGACTTCTCATTTTAAGGGAGACAACACAAGCCATATTTTAATTGACCCCCTGAATATCTTGGGTGAAGATATGAACCCCTATTGAATGATTGTAAGAGAATCTCAATGATACCCATTTGATAGAAATCCAGAGGTGCAGAGTCATAGCTTGCATTAGTAAAGATAAACTGATATGTAAGCTGATTTGTTGGGTTTTGTTTTGTTTTTTTAAGGACTCACAAGCTGTCCGTTCAGAAATTGATTGTATAAAGGGCAGCACAGTCTCTGTTTACCTAAGAAAATTTTGATTTTTTTTAAAAAGCTGGAGAAAACATTCACAAAGGATTAACAGGCATTATCATCATTTCCTGGAAGTTTCTGGGCAAGTATTTCCACGGAAGCAGGAAAGTCCTGAGGCAGCATCCAGAAAAATAGAATTGACTACATTGCAAGTTCAACGACCCCAGAAAAGAAAAGGGATGTTAGTGACAAGATAGGAAGCAGGAATGCAGTCTCCTGAAAGAGAAAATAAAGTTAGACAGCCATTGACAGAGGAAATGTTGGCCTCACCCTGGTCAGGTGCTCCTCCCTTCCTGGCAGGGGTATTCTAAATCTGTGTCTCCCTTCTCCAATGTCTCCTCAAGCAGCTGAGAAGAATGTTTGGCTACATCCCACCCTGCCCCATTGACCTCATGTCAGATAAGAGGCTCTAAAAGCAAACCTTTGAATTTGTGCCTGAACTCTCCTACCTGTCCAACCTTCACAAACTTTCATCAGTTTTTTGACATTGCAGCCAAACTGGCCCGGTACCTCTCCCCCAAACTCAATACTCTGTCTCTCACTTCTGTGCACTCAAACAGGTTACCCTGTCTTCTTCTCTAGCTCAATCTGCTTCTCAGAATGTTCACCTTCCTTCATTGTTAGTCCAGGTGCCCACTCCCCCATGAAGCTTTTCCTAACCATTGGTTGCTGGGTGTTTTCCAGAATGCTCTTACAACTTAAGTCAAGGCAAAGTATAACTTCCAAAAAACATAAGCTCCCTGAGGGCAGTCACCTTCAGTGACACTAGGCTTCTTGGTGTTCTTTGCACATGAAGCCATCTCCCAACTCGGGGCCTTTTCACTGGCTGTCCCCCATTACCAGAATGCTCTTCCCCTCATCCCCAGCTTCACCTCATGGCTTCACCTGCTTCCTTCAAGTCTCCGAGGAAATCCTTCCTTCTACATGAAGCTTCTCCTGGGAGCCCTTTGCTTCCTTTTAATTATCTCCAGTTTATCCCTTATATGTATGTAGTCGTTTGCAGGCTGTGTCCTCTATTAATTTCTTCAAAAGGGGTAATTATTTGGTTTTTCTCTGTGACCTCAGCACTTAGCACAGGACCTGGCATTCAGTTAAGTGTTCAATGAATGTTTGACTGACTTCTCCCTTTCTCCAGGCCTTCTAGGGCCTGAATTTCTTAGAACACACAAGAACCAATTTAATGCTTCAGATGGGACTTGCTCTAATTCCAGTGACCTGACCCATAAAAAAAAATGTAACAAAAGAAAAGAAATCCCAAGTAAATGGGACTTGTAAAAAAAAACATTTTTAGCACCACACAGAACTCATTCAAGAGTCAATCACGTTTTCAAGAGCCATTGCAAATGACCATGAAAAAGCAGAAATTATAAGGTCTTTTTACAGACCAATAAAAATTATACATTAAATTAGTACAATAAAAATAATAATTGATCCAGGAAGCAAAAACAAAAGGATATTAATTTAAATGGAGATTTAACACTGACAGTACCAGATCTTGAACTGTATTATAAAGCAGGAATTATCAAAATTATCTGATACTGGCTAAGAAAGAGAATGGGGGATAAGTAGAATAGAATACATATACAATAGAGAGTAGTAAATGACTATGGCAACCTTATGCTTAATAAATGTAAAGATTTAAACTTTTGTGATAAGAACTCACTATTTGGTAAAAATTTCTGGAAAGCAGTCTAGCAGAAACTAGGTATATAAAGTTAAAATGGATAGATGACCTAAACAAAAGTAAGATACCACAAGTAAATTAGATGAACATGTAACATATTAGCTATCAGAGTTATGAATATGAGAATTTATGAATAAATAAAAGATAGATCATTGTGGAACCATACAATATATACTTCCATATATCAATGCTTTCTTCAGATAACATTTTCCCTCATAAATTCTTCATAGTTGATTTGAATGTTCATATTACTTAGAATAACTTAATCTTTCACAGTTAAACTTTAAACAATATTGTTCCGGCACACAACATTTTCTTGGTTCTGCTAATATTACTCTGTGTTAGTTCATGTAAGTCTTTCAATGTTTTTCTAATATCATTTCTTATAGCAGAGTAGTATTCCATCACAATTCATTTATTCAGCCATTCCCCAATTGATGAGCATCTCCCCAATTTTTAGTTTTTTGCCACCAAAAAGAGAGCTGCTGTAAGCATTTTAGAACATGTTGGTTCCTTTCCTTTTTCTCTCATCAGCTTGGGAAAAATGACCTAGTTGTGGTTTTGCTGAGTCAAAGGGCATACTCTTCAGGCATAATTCCATATCACTCTCCAAAATGGGTGGGTCAGTTCACAGTTCCACCAATGGTGTGTCCCAATTTTTCCACATCCACTTCAAAATCTGTCATTTTCCCCTATCATTTTAAACAGTCTGATAAATGTGAGATACCTCAAGGTTGTTTTCATTTGCATTTCTCTAATCACTAAAGATCTAGAACATTTTTTCATATGATGATATTTAGCTTTGATTTCTTCTTCCAAAAACTAACTATTCATAACAATTGACTATTTAGTAATTGGGGTAGGACTCATATTCTTATGTTTTACTTCTCTATATATTTGAGATATGAGGCCTTTGTCTGATAAATTGTCTATAATTTTTCCCCAATTCTCTGCTTTCCTTCTAATCTTGGTTACATTGGTTTTACTTATATAAAACTTTTAAAATTTAATCAAAATTATCCATGCTTCCATGTGTGTATCTATGTCAAATGTTGACCTTCTCTAATGTGCAGTTGAGAGGGAATAACAGAGATAGCTTGGAACTTAAAATATAAAAACCAAAAATAAAAAAGATTTAATATTAAAATCCTAAATAATGAATAGGGAAAAGATCAAACCAATATAAATAGTTAATAATTCTATGAAATAAAATTAAAATTATGAAAGTAATTAACAAAATTTCAGGGATGCAGCTGAAGCAGTCCTCAGGGATAGACATATATTCCTAAAAGCATACATTAGCAAAATAGAAAAGAAGAAGATAAGTGAGCTGAATATGCATTTCTCAAAATTAGAAAACTAATAAATAGGCCAAAACGAGTACAAAAGAAAAAATTTTGAGAGATTAGGGAAAAATAAACTGAAAACAAAAATATTATAAAAATTCTAGTGAAAAATAAAAGCTGATTCTTCAAAAAGACTAACAAAATTGGTAAACCTTTAGCTGACATAAAAAAAATGTGAAATCACAGCAAAACCAGAAGAAATTTTTTAGAAAGAATTATCAGAGCCTTCTATGCAAAATTACCTAATAAAAAAACTGAGAAAATATAAAAAATTGAGGAATATTATTAAAAGTAGAAAATCCCCAGTCTAACATAGGATGAAAATAAAGATTTTAAATAATCTGATCTCTGAAAATGAAATAGAACAATCTCTAAAAGATCCACCAATGGGGGAAAAAAAAACTCCTGGTCTTGATGTATTCACAAGATAATTCTATCAAAACTTCTAAGAACAATCAATACCAATACTAAACAAATTATCTTAAAAATTGAGAAAGCAGTCTACCAGGCTCCTTTTATGAGATCAATGGATTTTTTTTTAATTTTGCTTTTTGGAGGGCAATTGGGTTAAGTGACTTGCCCAAGGTCACATGGCTAGTTTTTATGTTGTGTCTAATGCTAGATTTGAACTCAGGTCCTCCTGACTCCAGGGCCGGTACTCTATTCACTGTTCTACCTAGCCCCCCCCTCCCAGAGAACAATAGATTCTTTTTTTTTTTTTTTTTTTAAAGCAATTTGGGTTAAGTAACTTGCTCAAGGTTACACGGCTAGTCATTATTTATGCGTGGGTGCTCATTTTCTGAGGCCGGATCTGATCTCCGGTCATCCAAACTCCGAGGCCGGCGCTCTTACTCACTGAGCCACCTAGCCGCCCCTTTAGGGCAATCGGGGTTAAGTAACTTGCCCAAGGTCACACGGCTAGGTTTTTGTTTGTGTGGATTAAGTGTCGGAGGCCGGCTCCGAACTCAGGTCCTTCTGATTCCAGGGCCGGCGCTCTATTCACTGCGCCACCTAGCTGCCCCGAACAATAGATTCTTAATACAAAACAATGAGACACAGACCAGTATCTATGCATATTGACTCAAAACTTTCAATGAAATCTGGAGCCGATTTCCAACTGTATATGACCAAGTTGAATTTATACTGGGGATATAAGAATGCCTCAACATTAGGAATGCAATCAATATAACACAGAGGAAAAAGAACAAAACTTATTAAGCATCTATTATGTGCCAGACACTTTGCTAAGTGCTTTACAAAGAGTATGCCATTTAGGGGGTGGCTAGGTGGCACAGTGAATAGAGCACCAGCCCTGGAGTCTGGAGGACCTGAGTTCAAATCTAGCCTCAGATACTTTACACTTACTAGCCATGTGACCTTGGGCAAGTCACTTAACCCCAATTGCCCCTCAAAAAAAAGAATATTTGATCCTAAATCTAGTACTATATTAACTATTGGGGAAAATGGGCAAGGAGTCCTACCAAATTCCTTTTATGACACAGATAAGTTACTGATATCTCAGACAGAGAGACAGAGACAGACAGACTGAGATACTGAGAAAAAAACTAAATTTATTTATTATAAACTAAACTGATTTACTTATTTAGTGCCATGCCAAACTAACAAAGAGTTAGCAGAAAAAATAACAACATTTATCTAGACTATCAAGGGAATTCATTTTTTTTAAAGATGAAGAAAGGCAGCCTAAGCAGTACCAAATGTTAAACTATATTATGAAGTATTTATCATCAAGACAAACTGGTACGCATAAGAAATAAAGTGGTTGATCAGTGGAATAGATTAGTATACAATATACAGAAGTAAATGACCACAGTAATCCACTGTTTGATAAACCCAAAGATCCAACCTTTTTAAAAAAAATTGCTAGGGAAACTGGAAAGCAGTCAGGCAGAAACTAGACATAGACCAATATCTCACACTTATACCAAGATAAGGTCAAAACAGGTAAGTGATTTAAAAATAAAAGGCTGATATCACAAGATAATTAGGGAAGCAAGAAAAAAATTACTTCTAAGACCTACGGATAAAGAAAAGAGTTTTTGACCAAAGAAGAGACAGAGGATAATGGGAAGTAAAATGGAGAATTGATTAATGAAATTTTAAAAGTCTTGTACAAAACCAATACAGGTAAAATTAGAAGGAAAGCAGAGAAAGGGGAAAGAGGGCTACAGTAAGTTTCCCTGACAAAGACTTCATTTCTCAAAATATGAGAAACTAAACCAAGCTTATAAAAATAAGAGTAATTCTCCAATTGATAAATGGTCAAAGGATATGACCCGGAAGTTTCCTGGAGCTTCATATAAAGTAAATGACCAAAGGAAAGCAGACTAGCAGAAAGAGTGGGCTAAGACTCTCCATTAAGGTAGCAGATCATTATTAGGCAAGTAAAAAGTGCTTGAGAGGCAGAACTGTGTAGCAAATACAGAGCTGCAGAAATGAGAACCATGTTTAGTGTCCTTACTGGGTTTGGACTCCTGCTCCTGGGACCTGAGGGTCACTTGCCCCCTCCATGCAACCAACATCTTGCTGAGTCTTTGAGTTAGGTGGGACAGTGGGTGGAGGTCTACTAGTGTCATTCAATCCAGTTGCCCCAGAAGATAGAAGGTTTTCTAGCAGATGGGGACAGGGAGAAGGCCTGGGGATAAACAAGTAGGAATTTTTTTTAAGAGGCAGAAGACACAAAAGCTATATTAATTATAGAACAGACTTAAGCATCCGTCCTCATAGAACCGATCTCATGGCCAGCTGGAATACATATTCCTTATTTGCCAAAGCTTTTGACCCCCAGAATTTGGGAAAGTTTTTGATGTTGTTGAAATTCGTGACTGAGCCATCTCTGTCTGTAACAACAAGCACCCTAGCATACCCAGGGTGACTGAACAGATTCTTTGAAACAACTTTAAAGGGGTCAACAATCTTACTTTAATTACATATATATGTGTGTGTGTATGTATGTATGTATGTATGTATGTATGTATAATTCACTTAGTTCAGTGGAAAAAGTCAGTACCCTGAACTTCAGAGAAAATACAAACAAATTGCAAGCAGAAAAAATATAGACAAAGAAAATAACACAAATCAACATACAGGGCTTCTAGTTGTCTGACAAAAGCTATACATACAATTACCAGAGAAAGAGGCACCAGCATCTGGGTTTTTAAAGCCGGAGGGTAGGGAGCTCCTTAACAGCTACCAGAGCTACATCACTTGAACTCTCTTCCCATGAGATTATATATACACACACACACACACACACACACACACACACACACACACACGCCCTTCACACCCTTCTTCAGGGTCAGAGAGAGGCCATTACAACTCTGGTGACCCACGGACCTAATTACAAAGTAACAAAAGGTATGGGCCTTCCTGAAAAACAAGCCTTCTCTAATCAAGCTTCTCTTGTTGGGCTCCACTGTGAGGTCTATTAATGGGCAAGGAAAATCTTCAACTCCCATTCATATTACACTGTCTTAGATTACTATGGAGTTTCTACCTCTGTACCTACAATTTCATCTCTGACAGAGTTAACACAATAGCAATCCAGAGTTGTCCTATCATGGCTTACTGCAGGGAGACATTGGCTGAAATGTGAACTAATCCTGAAGAATCTCCAATGGGACCTACCTTCCTCATCTTCTTGGTAAGCCATACTTCCATCTTTCTGGTGCCCTGCTTAGTCCTCTCCCACTGACTCTCTATTAGATCTTAAATTCAGGGGTAGCAAGGCACAAAATGCACTCCATTTCATTGTGTCAGTACTGGTATCAGGGATCCACATCCTACTGACATCTTGGAGATACATGAAGGGTTAGTGTCTCTGTTAAGAATCCCATTTCCTTTCCAGAAGCAAACATAACCTCTACACAAAGAACCTTAGCGCTAAGCCAGGGTAAGAGTCCCAGCTGGTTGACTTCTAAACAAAATGCCTTTGTGAGGAAGATAAACCAGGAATAATCCACAATTAGGAAAGTCTGACTCATAAAGTAAGTGTGCACATCACAGGTACAATCAAACGTGGATAAAACACATTTTGTATGAATGTATAGTGCAAAACACTGAGAAAACAAATCTTATTCCAATGTATTTGATGAGAGAAAGAAATTCTTTAAGCATTATTTATATTATAATTATATTAAGCATTCAAATGTCACAGGATTTCAATTACTATATGGGAACTAATAACTGGAACATGACAGAAGAGTGAAATAGTGCTCTGGGGGCGCCATCCATTTCAAGGGATTAAATAAGGTGCTCAGAAAACAATGTGACCAGATATTACAATACCCCCCATTCTCATTTACAGACTACCACTGAAATTTCCTGTGTTACCGGGCCGGAGTAACCAAGGCCACTGCCATTCATCCGAAATTGCCCTACGTTGACAATCCACCAAGAAGACATGTTGTATTAGGTGTGGGAGAAATGTAAATCAACTGATCTGCTCTAGTGGCAAGACCAACATGACAGGAAAGTGGCACCAAATTTGTCTGGACATAAAGGCAAAGCTATTATAAGATAGCCATAGCACAACCTAGAAAACTGGGGACCTTCTAGGAACGTCTTCATTTTTCAACCCCTCAGTGACTACTGATCTCCAGATCCCAATAAACAAAAGACAAATGACTCAGGTGCTAAGTTTCAGTAAGCACTGCTCTTACCTCTCTGTGCATACCACATTCCAACACTGAATAGACCAAATAAAAACGATCATGTAGAACCGTAGTTACAGGACAGCCATATCCCAGGGTCACCTGAGGATGCAGAATTGTACCATTTCAAAAAAAATTCTGTCCACTATGGTAAGAAAGTATCCAGGGCTACAAGATACAAATACAGTGGAAGATAAAAAAAAGAGAATGGAAAAATGTCTAGATCAAGCAATTATTCAAGGACACTACAGGGGAGTCAGACTTAAAAGGGGGAAGTGGAGAAAAACAGAATTATGAAAGAATTATTCTATAATTAAGGAATGGTTTCTCTAATAATATTTCTCCCTCTATCTATGCTCAAGGGTTCAAGGACTGTCTCCTCATTGACGGAGATTGATTACTTGAAGTCCCATGCCTGAATGGGGTAGGTAAAGTTGGTGAGAGCTGGAGAGAAGAGAGATAAGCCCTCTTGCTTCTAGCTTTGAAAGAGAAGATGCATTAATCCAACTTCTCTTCGTGTCCCTGAAGGAAGAGAAAGATCCCGATAAATTGACATGTAGAATGCTTGGCAATGCCTACCATGTCGCTGTTCTCAGTTTACTACACAAGAGATTTTGAGGAATTTCCCTTTGGGTGGGATCTGGAATTCTCTCTCTTGGTTCAGTTACCTCACTCCCACAGGGAGAACTCTTTGACGCTACATTGTCTGCTCTGTATTTTCCTCTAATTCATTCTCTGATTTCTGTTTCTATCCATTTGGATGAGTGTCTATTCGCTATGTGTTTTCACATAGCGAATAGGAGGCAAGTCTTAGATATACAGCTTGCAGCCCTCCTCAGTTAAGGAATGACAATCAAGAGTACATCTTGAACATTACTTCCCCTAGATTACAACATTTAAGGGAATAGGTAGATAAAATTATAGAGGTAGCTCCCCTCTGAAGAGAGCCAAGTGACCAGTTTCTGGCCCCAACCTAATGCTTTCTTTCCTGATAGGAACCAAAATTTCCCAAGAAGGAGGGAGAAGAAAGTGGATAGAAACTTTAGAGATATCTATTCTTCCCTCCCTGTAAATAACATCCAGAGAGACCCATGTAGACATATTTAATCTACATGGCTAAAGCACAACACAGTACCATACACACTGTTACATCTGAATAATGGGAAAAGGAACCAGGGATGAACACTGGATCCCTCTTTTCTCTAATATCTCTGCCCAAAGAATGAACACCTAGTTATTTATGTTAGAATTAGAGATTTAAGTTGACATAGACCTAACTGATTTGATCCAGGACTATTCATTATTTTTTTTAATTTTTATTAATTTGTTTATTTTACAGTATTCAATTCCATAGTTCCTTGAGTTTCAAATTTCCCTTCCCTCCCTCCGCCCACCCCCCAAAATGGCATATAGACCAGTATAAGATCTGCAAATACTTTCACATTAGACATTAGTCAGGTTTCAAAGGCATATTGTACTAGATGGAATGAAAAATGGTAAGGAGGAAATAAAACCAAACAATGAAAAGAAAAAGATCAAGTAGTTTGCTTCCATCAGGATTCAAACTCAGTTCTTTCTAGTTATTTCTCTGGATGTAGGCGTCTCTTTCCTTTATGAGTCTTTTGGGATTGACTTATATCACTGCATTGCTAAGAAGAGTCCAGTCTGTCATAGTTGGTCATCACACATATGTTGTGTCTGTGATACAAATTTCTCCTGGTTCTACTCTTCTCATTCAGCATCAGTTTGTATAAGCCTCTCCAGGTAAATATGAAGTCCGTCTGCTCCTCATTTCTTATAGTACAATAGTATTCCATTACATGCATATACCCCAACTTGTTTAGCCATTCCCCAATTGATGGGCACCCCTTTAATTTCCAATTCTTTGCAACTACGAAAAGAGCTGCTATTAATATTTTTGTACATATGGGTCTTCCTCCCACTTCTATGATCTCTTTGGGCTATAACCCTAGAAGTGGTATTGCTGGGTCAAAGGGTATGAAATTATTTATAGCCCTTTGGGCATAATTCTAGGTTGCTCTCCAGAATGGTTGGATAAGTTCACAACTCCACCAGCAATGTATTAGTGCTCCAATTTGCCCACATCCTCTCCAGCATTTGTCATTTTCCTGTTTTGTCATCTTAGCCAATCTGACTGCTAAGATGTGGTACCTTGGAGTTGTTTTGATTTGCATTTCTCTAATCAATAGTGATTTAGAGCATTTCTTCATATGCTTATAGATATCTTTAATTTCTTTCTCTGAAAACTGCCTGTTCATATCCTTTAACCATTTATCTATTGGGGAATGACTTGTATTCTTATAGATTTGACTCAATTCTCTATATATTTTAAAAATGAGTCCTGCTCTTTCCCGTCTCTCAAGATAGCAGACCAAAAGCCACCCAAGGAAAAGAAGGTCAAAATGGAAAAAAAAAGAGAGAGAAAAAAAGGAAGATGTAGCTGAAAAGGCCAAAAAAGCTTCGAAAGCATTGCACTCGGAACCCAGACCTGGCCCGAGGGATCAGTAGATACTCCAGATCTGCCATGTATTCCCGGAGAGCCACGTACAAGCGGAAATACACTGCCCCCAAAACCCAGATTGAAAGGAAGAAGAAAGGGTGACTAGGTGGCACAGTGAGTAGAGCGCCGGCCCTGGAGTCAGAAGGACCTGAGTTCGGATCCGGCCTCAGACACTTAACACACACAAACAAAAACCTAGCCGTGTGACCTTGGGCAAGTTACTTAACCCCAATTGCCCTAAAAGGGGCGGCTAGGTGGCGCAGTGAGTAAGAGCGCCGGCCTCGGAGTTGGGATGACCCGAGATCGAATCTGGCCTCAGAAAATGAGCACCCACACAAAAATAATGACTAGCCATGTAACCTTCAGCAAGTTATTTAACCCCAATTGCTTAAAAAAAAAAAAAAGGAAGGAAGAAGAAAGACAAAGTGCCTGCTACTATCTCAAAGCCTGTTGGTGGTAATAAGAATGGAGGAACTCGAGTGGTAAAGATTCACAAAATGCCTAGGTATTACCCTACTGAGGATGTGCCTAGAAAGCTGCTAAGTCATGGCAAAAAGCCCTTTAGCTAGCATGTGAGGAGACTTCGAGCTAGCATTAAGCCCGGTATGGTTCTGATCATGTTCACTGGCGGCCACAGGGGCAAGCGCGTGGTTTTCCTAAAGCAACTGGCTAGTGGCTTGCTACTGGTGACTGGACCTCTGACCATCAACCATGTTCCTCTGAGAAGGACCCATCAGAAATTTGTCATTGCCACTTCTACCCGAGTTAACCTTTCAGGTGTGAAAATTCCTAATCATCTTACTGATGCTTACTTCAAGAAGAGGCTCCGTAAACCTAGACACCAAGAAGGAGAGATTTTTGACACAGAAAAAGAGAAATACGAGATTACAGAGCAGCGCAAGGCTGATCAGAAAACAGTAGACTCTCAGATCCTACCCGAAATCAAGAAGATTCCACAGCTCCGTGGCTACCTGCATTCTGTCTTCTCTCTCTCCAATGGAGTTTATCCTCACAAACTGGTGTTTTAAATGCCTTGCAGAGAACACTTATTAAAATATTTGCAATAGTTAAAAAAAAATGAGTCCTTTATCAAAGACATAGGTTGTAAAAATTCTTTCCCAAGTTCCCACCTCCCTCTTGATCTTGGTTACATTGGCTTTGTTTGCACAGAAGCTTTTCAATTTAATGTAATCAAAAGTATCCATTTTGCATTTTATAATGCTCTCTAATTCTTGTTTGGTCCTAAAGTCTTTCCCTCTCCACAAATCTGACAAGTAAACTATTCCTTGCTTTCCCAGATTGCTTACAGTATCATCCTTTATACCTAGATTATGCACCCATTTAGACTTGATTTTGGTATATGGTGTTAGATAATTGTCTATGCCCAGTTTCTGCCATACTGTATTCCAGTTTTCCCAGCAGTTTTTGTCAAATGGTGCATTCTTATCCCAAAAATTGGGGTCTTTGGTTTATCAAACAATAGATTACTATACTCAATTGCTGGATCTCGTACACCCAATCTATTCCATTGATCCACTATTCTATTCCTCATCCAGTACCCAAGCAGCTTTGATGACTGCTGCTGTATAATACAGATTAAAATCTGGTATAGCTAGTCCACCTTCCCTAGCATTTCTTTTCATTAATACCCTTGATATTTGTTCTTCCAAATAAATGTTGTTACTATTTTGTCTAACTCTATAAAGTAGTTTTTTGGTAAATTGATTGGTATGGCACTAAATATATAATTTAGTTTGGGTACAGGCCTATACATTATTTAGAAATAATGAAATGAGAAAATGGGGACAAAGAGGTCATACATTGAGAGCTGCAAGGGAGATCAGAGACCAGGAGTTGAGCCATCTAAACAAAGAGCTCAAAGACAATTCTTCAGCTTAAAGTAACTAATTAATTGAAAGTGGGCAAGGAGGATGGGGGTGGGGGGTGGAGTGATAAATCACAGAGGAGAAGTACAGGGGGAGCAGCAGGAATAGTAACCAGAATTTATTGTTTTAATAATGTCAACAATTCATTTTCCCCTGGAAAACTGCAGCTTGAGAGAGTTGTTCTTCAAGTCCAATCAACAAAAGTAAACCACTCATTCAAATATAGCTTTTAAAAAAGACAGAACACTCACTTTACCAACTTGCTTGGATATTGTTGAAGCTGCATCGAGAAAAAGAAGAAGAGTAACCCAAATACCAAAAAAATACCAAAGGATTTCATAGTTCATTTCCCACCCACCCAAACTCCTCCTTACACTCAGGTGCCTGTGCTTAACCTCTCCTTGAAAGAGCTTGGAGGAGTACCTTAGCAAATCCCAGATTCCACCTCATGAAAACTGAAACTTCCCTACCTCTCAGGTGTTCTGGATCAGGGGGTCAAAAGAGATACAGGGACTCTTGGCCATAAGTCCATGCTATGAATCTTTTTGAAACTGGGAATGCTCAGCCTGAAGAAGGGACTTGGGATTGATTATGTAGCTGTCTTCAAACACTGGAGCACACACACATTCTCCTTGATCTTAGGGAACCCAACTAGGAAGGAATGGTGGGAATCACAGTGGAAGATTAAGTGTGGGCAGACTTGAATGCAGTAAAAGTTCAGAAAGAAAGGAGTGTAGTAGACCATCTGGTGGAAGAAGTTTCCAGAGGGGAGGCTGGACTTTCTCCACAACAGTGGAAAATACCTTTGACTCCCTGTTGTATGCCTTGCTTGATATTTAAAATATGGGGGCGATGAAAGTGATCTCTATTATTTTAGTCTTCAATGAATTATTGTTGTTCTGCCACATCTGACTCTTTGTGATCTCATTTGGGATTTTGTTGGCAAAGATACTAGAGTCACATGCCATTTCCTCCTCTAGCTCATTTTATAGCTGAGGAAACTGAGGCAAGCAGTGTTAAGTGACTTCACCAGGGTCACACATCTAGTAAGTGTCCAAGGCTGGATTTGAACTCAGGCCTTCCCAACTCCCAGTCCAGCACTCTATCTGCTATGCCACCTAGTTGCTTTTCTCCATTGAATTATAGGCAATTTTAATATATACAGTGGAGATATTTGATCTATTGAATGAATTTTTTTTGTAGTTAATAGACAGTAAGTTCAGTGCAATCATGTACTGCCAGAACTTCAGTTCCATTGGGTCTCTATCTTCTTCCTTCTTGACCCTTCTGAATCTTGTCTTCTAGGAGCATTTTTCTTTCATTGTTTCCCTCCTACCTTTGAAACCATTCCATCCGTTCATCATGTATGTCCCGCACCCTATGAGCATTCTCCAACGCTTTTCTTGTTCTCTCCATAAAGCATCTTGATGCCATCGTATCCAAGGGTATAATTATCTAGGCCAGTGGCTCCAAAATCGACAGTCTCTCTCCTGAGCTGTAGTACATCACCTTTCTAGAATTTCACCAGCTCTCTAAGTCAATCCCCCTGAATCCTCTGATGTTGAATAAGGGCCCAAAACCTATGCCACATGAATTTTATTATAAAAGTTCTCTTCAATATGACTCCTCTGATATACGATGAATCTCAATTACTGAAGGTTTTTCCCCCATTCCTTACATTTATAATGTCTTTATTTTCCTCTAACATGAAACCTCTGATATGACTTAAGGTTTTGTCTCTGAACACTTTTCTACATTATTATATATGTTGGGACTATATATGTTGCTTATATGGATATCCACATGAATTTGTCTATATGTGACTTACAGAGAGGGTTTGATAGATCTCAGGAACCTTACCCCTCCCTCTTTAAGCCTTTGATTCTTGCCTAGTGGAGAGCCAGAGTAGAGAGCAAGAGGTCAAGCACTATGTTCTCTTCATTGAGAAGATACTGAATTAGCATTATATTTATTCATTCTCTGCCATCCCCACTAAATATTACCAGTCTAGGATAAAGGATATTTTCTTAGGTTCAAAGCATTTTCCTGATCATTACCCTAAAAAAATGAGAATCCAACACATATCCAAAGGCTTGACTCCTTCCCACCTGCTGCCAGGTAACACACAAACCATCACAAATGGTGAAATAAAAAATAAACCCATTTATTCAAGATAAAAAGCAGAAATCAGAGAGCTCAAAGAGATTAGAAAATACCCAAAAATACAGAAAACGAATGAGCTTTCCTACTAGGTGAAGAGCATTTGATATCACCTAAGAGAAAATACTCCCAAGTCTTTGGAGAAAAAAACCTGGAAATCAGGGACATCTTGGAGAGACAGCTTTCCACTACATGTTTAACTTCCAAAATTATTTCATTTCCCTCCCAGAGGATCTGAAACTATTTATGTCCACTCTCAAAAGTTTGTCTTCTCCCAAGCTTTTGTACCCACTCCACCCATCATGAGGCATCCATTATTTCCTTATCCTCTCTACCAGTGAGGAGAGTTTTATGCAGATACTACAGGCTTTAACCCAGAAATACAGGTCTAAGATTTCTCCCTAGTCCAAAGTTTCTGGTGTCTTGGAAAGTGTACTGACTGATGACACTCCTACAATCATTGATTTATGAAGCATTTCACCAATATGACTCTTCTGATTGCCAAATATTTATATTAGTTTTTCCATGATCTTTGTATTGAGGGTTCTAAGTCTTTTTAGGATGAATCCTTCAATGTGAAATAAAGTAAGCTATTATTGAAGTCAATCCCACAATCATTACATATTTCTGTTCATTATGAATACTCCGATATACATACAATAAAATGTGTGGTGTTACTGAAGGCTCTCCCACATAGATTATAAATTATATAAACTATGTATTATTTTATGTGGGGGCAGCTATGTGGCACAGCGGATAGAGTACTGGTTCTAGAGTCAAGAAAGCTCGTCTTCTTGAGGCCTCAGACACTTACTAGCTGTTTGACCCTGGGCAAGTCACTTCAACCAGTTTGCCCCAGTTTCCTCATCTGTCAAATGAGCTGGAGAAGGAAATGGCAAACCACTCCAGTGCCAAGAAAATCCCAAATGGGGTCACTATGCCTTGGACACAACAATCACAATAAAATTATTTTATGTGTCAACCCATCTTGAATTACCTCATTTGATCAACAAGGATTTCTTAACCACTCATCCATTACCAGTGCTAGGCACTGAGTTCCCAGTGAAAAAATGGAAATTGTCTCAGGCCCTTAAGACATTTACATAGCAGCAAGTGAGACTATATGCGAGTTACAAGTAAGTGCAAAAATAAAAGGCAGTTTGGGGGAAGAGGCACAAGGTGGCATTGCAAATAATATAATTCTTTATTGGAGTTTTGAAGAAAGTGAGGATTACAAGATCTGACTGTGGTACGAATAGAGTAGTACAAACCTCGAGAGGTTAGAACAATCAGTTATTATGCATGTAGTATGTCTTTGAAAGGGTTAAAGATATTCCTTTTTTTCCCCCCAAAACAGCCATCTTATTGTTTCTTTCTCCCTTCAAGGTAACTCAACTCCAAAGTCCTTCCCAGGAACAGCAGGCCCTTACTCACAGTTCCTCCCACCTTTCGAAAGTAGGCTGTATAGAGGGACTGCTATTCTTGGAGTAAGATCTGAGTTCAAGTCTTGCCTGTGTGACCCTGGACAAATCACTTAACCTCTGTTTACCTCAGTTACCTCATCTATGGGGATGGTAATCCCTATTTCACAGGGGCTAGTATGAGGATCAAATAAGATAACAAATTAAATGGTATCTAAACGCTATATAGTAATAAATTGGTTAGGATCACTAAAAGGCTAATAATAACAAAGTCCTTTCCTTGACTTGAGAAGGATAACGCACTAAACATCAGGGCACCAAGAACCCCAAGTCAAGTTTCTTGTTATCAGGTATCTAACTTCTCTCCAGAAAGAGAAAATAAGTGAAAACAACCTTATGAAGTTGTATCATCAGAGAAGTACAAACTGAGTACAGGCCCACGCTCCAGGATCTGAGATGATCCCAGAGAGCATGGGCATTTGGAAAAGGCTTCCAGGAAGTGGCAGGATGGAAGCTGGGCAATACCACAGGCATTTAGAGTTTTTCCAGAGTATGAAACACTGTGCTAGCTGCAGAGGAAACAGAGGCAAGATGACCTTGGACTGTTCTCAATCAGTTTGCATGGCACCACAGAATCCATCATGTGAACCAAATACAAGACAATCTGGAGGAAGAGAACCCTTACTTAGGGAAAGATCAGCCAAGAGTCAAGGAAGAAATCTCTCCAGGTCTGGGTGGTGGGAGGAAACCTATACACAAGCCCACAGACAGGAATGCTCAACACAGGGTAAAGCAGGCAGATCCTTCTGTCCAAAAGAGTTCATGAAAGAAAGTAAGGAGATCTAAGTCTAGAGAAAATGGCTGTCAGGTAAGGACAATGCAGTAAAGAGTCCCAGAGGCAGGCAGACACAGGGCACACAGGGAAAAAGGGTAGGGAATTTGGCAGCAATGGAAGAAAACAGAATTGTAAAACTGTGGGAAACAGACCAGCCCCACCTTGAGACCAGAGTTCCATTTTCCCATGAATCCCACCTTATTTGAATAACGTCCCATTTCATATCTGGAGAAGTCCACCTGCGCGCTCCCTCTCCCTCTCTCTCCCTCTCTCTCTCTCTCTCTCTCTCTCTCTCTCTCTCTCTCTCTCTCTCTCTCTCTCTGCCTCCCACTTTGGAAAGCCCCCAGGCTTCCTTCCAACTAGAAATCAGATTTATTTAATCTTATATCCTGGTTTACATCCTGCTAATTGTTTTAATGCATTAAAAATCCATCTCTGTCTGTATTTGTAGTCCAGTGCCAAGCTGAGGAGACATGGGCCCAATTTGTTATGCAATTGGCATGCACTGCTTAATAAATCAATATGCTTGGAATCAAGTGCAGGGTATGCATTCTGAAGAAATCGGCCGCTATTAGAGCTAAAGTTGGATGAACTGTGCAAGCTTGTGTTATTTCCCACCTCTTGGTTAGAGTGAGAAAGATAAGGTCTAAGGAAAAGGGAGAGGGCTACTAGAAAGGATGTTGAATTACCCATCTTTGTCATGGTCCTTGGTGTTACTTCAGGCAAATTAAATCATGTCATTTTATGCCTTGTTAGCTTAGGATCTTCTTTCCTTTTGTGAAAACTTCAACATGAGCCATGTTCCATTTCCCATGAAAATACCTTGAGAGGACATGAGCCCCAAGAATGATACCAAGAGCTTTTCAGTATTCAAACTCATTTCATGGAAGCTTGGAAATGTGGTTTTGAGGCATAGCTCCCTAAAGAAAGGGCAGCCAAGAGTACTTCTGAAAACATGCAGCTGACTAGAGTCTGAGCATAGGCATGGCAGTGTGTACTATATTTATTCAAGGGATCTTTGAAAGACAAAATCATTAAAAAGGTACACAAAAGTATCAACATCTATTTACAGCTTCCTAGAGATTTCTGGGTAAGTTCTGCCGAGAACCCAGGACCCAGCGGACCATGGAAATCCTAAGGCAGCATGTGGAGAAATAGAGTTGCAGGCCTGATGACAAGTTTCATGCTCCCAGGACACAGGTGAAGGAGGCCAGTGACAAGGTAAGATTTGGGAAAGTGTTCCTGTGAGAAAAGAATAATGGAGTTAGCAAACATCCATTAAGGGAGGCCATTGCACTACATCTAGAGGCAGGAACTCATCAACTCCTCTCTGCCTTGCAAGAACCTCACCTCTCCAATGTCTCTTCTATGGACCTGCCAAAATCATCTAATTCACAAGTCTCACCTCCTCAATCCCTGCCTTATCCAAGGCTGTATCCCATTCTGGTCTCCTTTTCTTGCCTTGCCTTGTTTTGCTTTATACATTTTATCTTCTAGCCTTACTGACCTTCATTCTTCCTTCCCACCCAGCCCCCACCTCCCTTCTCTGACCCAGCTCCCAGAAGAAGGTCTTTGGCACACAGACGGATCGCTAACATCTCAGGTTGGCTTCCTCTGCTTCCAGGGATCTTACCCTCTCAGGGGAAAAGAAAAAGTTAACCAGGTTTTCCAGCAATTCTGGCAAAACATTTCTTCCCCATTTTGCAAAGGGCAGTATTAAAAAAAATTTTTTTTTTTAATTAAAGAAAAAAGAGAAGGGCAGTATTCTGGACAGTGTCCCAGAGTCATACTAGGAGTCCGATTTGTGGTGTCTTTGGGGTCCTTTACACTCACTCTGGGCTTTCATGACCATTTGATTGACCTCACGCTTCAAGCAAATTAAAGGAAAACCAGACTAGCATAAAACATGGTCTGAATGAGTATGCCAAAGGAAGACAGATTGTTAATAGGAAAATAAAGCAAGGTAGGGGTCATAGGGGAGAACTGTGGAGTCAAGAACTGGGTTCAGTTTCTGCTAACATCTCACAATAATTATAGGACTGAGCAGACATAGACTCCAGTGGTTGGACAACTCAAAATTGGATTCCAGTGGCCAGTAGCAACCAAGAATTTCCTCTACCAAATGACCCTAGTTCAACCAGAAATGGAAGTTTCTATCAACAGTTATACCTTCCTGTAGGAAGGCAAGTAATGACTGCCAACAAGCTCCCTTGTCAGGTGCTGGCCCTCTTTGTCATAGGCTCTTTTTTCTTCTATGAGTCAGATTCTCAGGTATTTTTACAAGCATGGGCATCCTTACCAAGCTAAGGCTGCTGCTCCTAGATCCTGATGGCCACTTCCCCACCCCATGGACCTAACATCTTGCTGAGCCAATGAGACAGATGGAGTTCTCCGAGCGTCATTCATTTCAGCCATCCCAACTGAAGAGGGAGGAAAATTTACTGTAACAGGATGATGTAGGGTTTCACTAGAAAAAAAGTAGGGAGAAAAGGTTAAGTTTAAGAAGCCTTGTAACATGAAAGCTAGAATTAAAGCTCTGGGCCTCACAGGTTTGAGAAAATTGCTCGATGATTTTTTTATTTCCCATTTTCAAATATTTCTCCCATGAACTTTTTTCGGGGACAGGGAAGGATTACAACAAGGAAGGATATTCAGTTCCTGAGCCAGTCTTCCTCCATTATCAAAATGCTATTTCCAGCTTTATAGCTTCCCCTCTCTTGGGAGGACAGGACACAATGAGATCCAATAGCAGCTCACGTGAATGCAGAGGCATCCCTACCAGACTCCAATGCTATTAACTAACAGGCAAATTGGTCCAGAGCCTTCTCCAAAGAACTTGACAGCATCAGCTTCACTGAAGCTCCATTTAATCCTCCCTGCCCCTGCCTAGCTCTCCCCATATAGGAAAGGGAACACAATGTACCAATGTCAATGCTTCAACACAAATATCTGACACATAGGAGGCTGGGGTGCAGGGAGGAGGTACCTTGTATCTGGATTGGGGGGAAGGGTAGTAACTGAAGTAGCCCCTTTGAGACATTTGCAGGATTAGTGACTCCTAATCTCATTCTTTTTCAAAGCTCTATAGGAATTTCTATTAAGTCTTGAGACCAGAGTAAGCCAAGAAATGTTTCCCAGATGGTAAATTTCACCTCAAAATGACTTGAAGAAGAAAGAAAATCTTTAATAGAGAAGGGTATCAAAGTTGTACTCACTATGGAAATGTACATTGTAGGGGTATGCTACGGGTGCCACCTTCCACATTTATTAAGGAATGACAGTAAAGAAAACTTTGCAAAACAACCATATTCCACTTCACCTGGAGAGAGAATTGTTCAGGAATAATGTTTAAAATTAATAGGATAAGTTAAATATTTAAGATCTCTAAAGCTAGATCATGGAACACAAGAGGCTTATGGAAGATAGGGCCCTGGGGATCACACTGGGTCCAGGGGTTTGTTATCAGGTGCCCAGAAGAGAGTTTAACCGAAGGCCCACATAGAAGCTCCCCCTTTTCTATAGAGAAGCTACCAATCAGGTTTCCTTTATTCCCATGGTTTTCTTCCTCACCAGATCGAGCACATGATAGCCAAGGTGACCAACCCTCCTAATGTAAGCTGAGTGACTGAACTATGAAAGGACAGTCACCTTTACTGAGCATCACTAGGCTGACCAGCTCTAGCAGCATGAGCACAAGAAATCCTTTGTGGCCTAAAAACCAGACTATATACAGGATCCTTGGGCTAGCCTTACAAAATGGGAGGTGCTTAAAAGACCAAACAGATGGCCTTTGCCTGCCCACAGGTGAGTGGACAGCATCTGTGAAGGGGCCAGAAGAGGAGCTTTGCCACCTGCCAGGCCTGCCTCCCACCACCCCCACTGATTGGGAGACCTCCTGCCCTTCTTCACCTGGTGGGAACCAAGCAGGCAAGACCTCTGCAAGGAGGTGGAGGGGGGAGTCACTATTCTTACCTCTTTTCGAATCCCACACTGAAAGATAGTGTAGAAGAAGAAAAACTTATCTTCTAGGACTGAAGATACTCCACAGCCTTGTCCCAGGATCACCTGGTTAGGATTCAGATGTATTCCATTCCGAAAAAGATCCCTCTCCATTATAACCTGAAAATATTCTGGGGCACAGGTTACCCATACTATGCAAAAAAGGGAAACGATCACGTCAAGTGAGGAGCCACTCAGAGAAGGGAGGACAGAAGTCAGGTGGCAGACAGTATAAAATTAGCGGAGACTCCCTAATGGAAGCAATGATTCTGCTTCCACCACATGAAACAAACAAGTCTTCCATGATCCTCCATCTCTCCAAAAATGGGAAACTTTGTTTTAGAATTTGAAATTTGAGGGAATTCTGTCACTTCATAGTTGAGAAACAGAAGGCAAGGTCATAGAGTAGAGCTACAAGGGGCCAGAGGCTATCATGCCCAGTCCTCTCATTTTATAGGTAATGAGGACTGTCTTCCCCCATGTCACAGGCAAAGGCACCTTCAAAGACTGGCTTTGCTCTCGGGACGAGTCCTCTCTTCACGACACCAAAGCAACAGGACCAAGTTCAGAGCAACAGGGCCATGGATAATGTTCTACATTTCTTCAGAATTAGCCTTTCATTCAATGACATTCAAAGAAAGCTAATAGTCACTACATCATATTCACTGCACAGCAGCTACACTCTCCTGTTCAGAGACAGAATGCTTTTAATGAGAACAGGTAGGAAATGTATTTGCCAGAAGACAACTGAACAAAAAGGACAGGAAGGCAGAGAGGGACCGATAAATAACAGTGACTATGATTCAGAGTATATAGAATAAAAGCAAGTCATTTATTCCTGAAAGAATTCTCCAGATAACTGCCTACAAGGCCTATTTTACAAAGACAAACAATCCTACCTGGATAATCTTGGAGCAAAGCCTTGGAGAACAGAAAGAGTGTTACTAACACACCAAAGAGGTTCATGATCACAGATCCTAATCAGGGTTGTAGACCTTCTGAGGACACAAAAAGAATGGAAAAGGGCCTCCATTCCAAGTGATTTTATAACTGATGCCCACCCACACAAAACCTTAATCCACACCATGTGTCTGTAGTTATCTGCTCTTTAAGACAACTCAAAGGCATCCCTTATCAAATGTTTAATTGTCATCTTATGAAGACTGAGGCCTTTTCTCTTTCTCAGGTTCTCTGGGTGAAGGGGCCAATAGTCCAGGTGGCCTCAGGTTCCTGCCATAAGATGTTTAGGAACTGTGGGTGCTGAGACTCCTAAAAAATTGGGGTCATATGACACTTATCTATGAAGAATTCAACCATGAAGGAGGAAATAGACTTCTATTACTTGACCCCAGAAGGCAAAAATTGAAAAAATACAGGGAAATCAAAGAGAGAAATTTGGAATGGGTACACTCTGCCGTTTCTTTGAAAAATCAGAAATGAATAGAAGCTTGGGGGAGCCTTTAAAGAAAGGAGATGCCTGGGAAAGAGGCTGATCGTTCTCCATTACAGCAGAAAACACTTTGTGGGTCAATAGGACTATTTTATGGCTCTCTCCATGCCTACAACAAAAGGGTCGTCAATGTGATCACTACGGTTTTATTTTTTCACTAAAATTATTGAAAAAATAATTGAAAAAACTTTTAAAATTTTTTAAATAAAAATTTTCAATGAATCTTGGATAATTTTAATATCTGCATGGAAACTAAATGCTGGAGAAGAGCATTTATGGTGGTATCAAAGTCAAAATTTTCCTTGTAGTCACTAGTGAATACAATGCAATAGTGTTACTGTCTATACCTCCAAGTCAGTTGGGCATCTCTCCAGTTCCTTCTTAACTCTTCCAAAGTGATTGATTAACCCCTTCTGGATGCTTTCTTCTCACCATTGGTGCTGGCCCGAACTACTAAAACAGCCTCTTCATTCGCCTCCCTTCATCAATTCTTTGCCTTCTCATATTCCTCTGCCACACACGTGGCCACTAAACTGATCACAGCGAAAGGCAGATCTAACCTTGTCATTTTTCATCTCAAGAAGCTCCAGTGGCTTCCCGGTGTCTTTGAATAAAGAATCTTTAAAAGCCCTTCCAATCTGACTATGGCCAATTTTCTCAGTTTTGTTACATTATGGACATGGTTTTTGGCACCTATTAGGCATGCAAAAAGGAGAGTAAGATTAGTCTGACCTGACCTGCTCATAATGATGCCATGTTACCTTTTTGTTTTCTGTTGCTTTTCTGCCTAGATGTTCATTTCTTATCCCTTGCAATTATAGAGGCTGGTCTGTAAAGGCTGTGTGTAGAAGGGAGTTCTAGGGCTGAGTTCTGTTGGGATGAAGGGAAAGACTATTCATTAATCGCCAACATGGCCCCCTCATCAACTAATTCCTTTCCTATTCCATAAATACAAGTTAAACAGTGCTGGACATCGTCACCATCTCATTACCTGCCAGACTCAAAGGTCAGCACCAGGAGCTATATTCCCTTGACTGAAAACCCCTGCCAAAGACAGAAAGGTTCCATTATTGCTTTATCTTCTATTTGGTACTGTCTGCATGGCTCCTCACCTTCCCTTGATCTTTCTTCTCATTCCTCGATTCTACCCCTACCCCTTCATTTGAGTTGACTCCAAATTTCCCTCACCATCCCACAATATGGAAAGCTCTTAGCCAATCAAAGCCCAATACACTAAATTCTTTGTAGTTTAAGTCTCCCAGTGCTTTTCGGTCAGATTCTTGCAGAGACTTTGGAGAATATTCAGTTCTGCTTAAGGCCACTGTCACCACAGCATTCTATGAAGCTAACTGAATCAGAAAATTATTTCCATAACAAGTATACCTGCCTTCTGGGCAAGGGATAAACTTAGTCCTATCTATCATCTACAGAAAATCATTCCTTACCCCCTTAATTCTAGTGCTTTCCCTTTGTTGTAAAAGACATATTGAATTAACATGACTTGAAAAAAAAGGAAAGAGAAAATCACAAAGGGAAGTTTTGTGAAGAGACTTTAACTATCATCCAAAGAGAAATAAATGGTAGGATTATATTTCCAGAGGTGAGAAGGAGAAAGTGGTTGCAGTTGATGGTTAGAGATTACTCTGGCTAAGATTTGTTATATTTGTGAAATATTGAAATGTTTGTTTGTGGAGCCAGGAATCATTTGGCTTTGGTTTATGCAAATAAAGTGACTGATATGGCCATATCTTTTTGACCCAAAGATTCTTATATCATTACATCCTAAGGAGCTTATGTCCTTAGGAGACCACATATAAGAATAAGGTCCCCATATACGGGAAAATATTTATAGCAGCTCTTTGTTGCAGCAAAAACTGGAAACAAATCAGATTCCCATTAATTTTGGAATCAGTAAACAAATTGTGATACATGAACATAATGGAATAGTACTCTGCTGTGAGAATTAGAGAATATGATGAAACAGAGAAGCATGGAAAGATTTATATGCTCTGATATAGTGGAGTAAGCAGAGCTAATGAAGCAATTTATGCGTGAATATACCAATGTAAGCAGAAAGAACCACCGCAAAGCAATCATTTGTATTGTAAAATTACAAAGAACAAAGATGGCCTCCAAAAAGAGATGTAAGAAAACATCCCACCCCAATCCTTTATAGAAGTGTGGAAGTCCTCAGGTATGGTACATTGCATCTATGGACAGACTTTTGTATGTATTGATAGTTTTGCTGAGTTTATTTCTCTCTTTTTTTCTTTAAAAAAAATATTTCTTATATAGGATGATTATCTGAGAGGGTGTAGCAGCAAGCACCCTAGCATCCCCAGAGTGGCTGCCAACACAGGTTCTTAGATCTGCTTTTCAAAAGGAAAGCAACTCAAAATGGGTTAACAAGCTTACTTTAATCAAACATATATTACTTAGTTCAGGGGGAAAAGGTCAGCACCCCAAACTTCAGAGTATACAGATAGATCAAACAGACAGGCTTCCAAACTGTCTAACCATTACATCAATGCCAGATCACAGTTACCAGAGAGGGAAGCATCAACATCTGGGTTTTCAAAGCCGGGAGGCTCTCAACAATGGCTTCCCAGAGCCTCATCTGGTCAAATCACACAACACTTCTCAAAGTGAGCCCCAAAGCAAAGCCTCAAATCAGGGATTATATAGTCTTCTCCTGGCTCAGAGAATGTAACCACCTTCTTGACCCACTGCCCAATCACACAGCATCAAGGTGTGGTCATTCCTGAAAAAACGAAGCCTCCTACCACAGGCTCCATGTGACCACATTCAGCCTATTAGGAGGCAGAGTATACTTTCAAATTAAAGAAGGTTCTCAGAGTCACTTAAGTCAATCAAAGTCTCTTAAGTCAATCAAAGGGCCTAGGGGCAGGGAAGATCTTCAAATCTGCATTTCCATTACAGAGGGTTAGGTATACTATGAGAAAATGAGCATTTATTTTCATGAAAATAATGTCTTTAAATATGAAAGATAGCACTGTGTCGGGGGGGGGGGGGGTAGAGTCAAGATGGCGGAGTAGTAACAGCACTTCCTTGGGACTCCAGCCCACACCACTTCCAAATTCATGTAAAAAGGGACACTGAATAACCTCTGGAGCCCCAGAACCCACAAAATGACACAGAAGAGCTAACCACCCACTGAGGACAGCCTGGCAGCCCAGCAAGGAGTGGCTAGCTCAGCACTCTGGGAGCCAAGCCCAGGCCAGAATGAGTTGGAGGTTTTAGCCCCAGGGCAGCCTGACCAGCAGCCAGCTGAAGGGACTCCAGAACACCAGCAGCTGTGGCATTTCCAGAATTTTCACTATGTAGATGCCATGGACAAAGTGAGAGGTTAGTGCCGTATGGACTTTGGGACTCACTAGTGGGGAGAGCATGTCTGCCACTTTCCCTGGGGGTGAGAAGCTGCTGAGATGCTTCAGTGCAGCTGTAGACACATGCTGCAGCTTCAGTTCCTGGCCTGCAGTCTGTAGGGGGGATCAGGCAATCAGTTTTAGGGGGTAATCACTCTTGCTTTAACCTTCTTGGATTTGGATTGAGGTCTGAGGTGGAAGTCTTGGGATGTGTGACCAGCTTGCCAGAACGTGTGGAGGCATCAGAGAGGGCACCCAACTAATACCTCAAGCAACTGAGAAAACCCCAGCATTTGAGAAGGAAGCTGCCCTGGCTGGTAGCAGAGTCCTACTATGGTAACAAGCCCAAAAGTCAAGTAATTGAGAGGCAATATGCCTAGGTGAAGGAAACAAAATAAACAGAAAAATTCAACATCAGACTCCTATTTTGGGGGCAAAGAGGATCAAAGCATGGAACAGGAGGGGGACTGGGAGGTCAGAAATCCTGCACCAAAAGCCTTAAATGAAAATACAAGCTGGTTACAGGCCATAGAGGACCTTAAGAAGCAAATAAGTGGAGGAAAAATTGGGAAAAATGAAAAAGATGCAAGAAAAGTATGAAATGAGAGTCAACAGCCTGACTGAGGAAAATAACACCTTAAAAAATAGACTAACTCAAATGACAAAAGAGGCTCAAAAAGCCAATGAGGAGAAGAATGCCTTAAAAAGCCAAATTTGCCAGATGGAAAAAGAATCTCAAAAGCTCACTGAGGAGAATCATTCCTTCAAAATTAGACTGGAACAAATGGAAACTAGTGACTTTATGAGAAATCAAGATGCTGTTAAGCAGATCCAAACAAATAAAAGAATAGAAGACAATGTGAAATATCTCATGGGAAAAACCACTGACTTGGAAAATAGATCCAGGATAGATAACTTAAAAATTAATGGACTACCTGAAAACCATGATCAAAAAAAGAACCTAGAAATCATCCTTCAAGAAATTCTCAAGGAAAATTGCCCTGAGGTTTTAGAACCAGAGGGCAAAATAGAGGTTGAAAGAATCTACCAATCACCTCCTGAAAAAGACCCCAAAAAGAAAACTCCTAGGAATATCATAGACAGGTTCCAGAATTCCAAGATCAAGGAGAAGATATTACAAGCACCCACGAAGAAACAATTTTAATATTGTGGAAACACAATTAGGATAACACAGAATCTGGCAGCTTCTACACTGAGGGATTGAAGTGCTTGGAATATGATATTCCAGAGGGCAAAGGAGCTGGAATTAAAACCAAGGATCACCTACCCAGCAAAACTGAGTATCATGTTTCAGGGGAAAATATGGTCATTCAATGGAATAGAGAACTTTCAAGCATTCTTGAGGAAAAAAACAGAGTTGAATAGAAAATTTGACATTCAGATACAAGAAGCAAGAGATGCTTGAGAAGGTAAACAGGTAAAAGAAATCATAATGAACTTACCAAATTTGAACTATTTACATTCCTACATGGAAAAATATAACTGTAACTGATGAAACTTTTCTCATTATGAAAATAGTTGAAGAAGGGTATATGGGCATATGAATATGTGAATGTGTGTATATATGTTTACAAGTATACATAGAGGGCACAGGTCGAATTTAAGAGCAAGGGATGATACTTAAAAGCTGAAATTAAGAGGTGAGAGAGGAATATAATGAGAGGAGATAGGGAGAGACAGAATGGGGTAAACTATCTCATATAGAAGAGGCAAGGGAAAATGGTTACAATGGAGGGGAAGAACAGGAAAGCAAAAAGGCAAAACCTTATTCTCACTGAATTTGAATCAGGGAGAGAATGACATATATACTAAATAGGATATCTCACCCTACAGGAGAGTAGGACAGAAGGAGATGAGAGGGGAGATGATGGAAGGAAAGGTGGGAGGGAGGGAAGTTGGAAGTACCCACTTTTGAAAAGGAACAGGATCAAAGTAGGGAATAGAACAAGTGGGAGTTGGGATGGAGGGATATATAGTCAATCTTTTACAATATATCTACTATGGAAATGTTTTGCATAGCTACATATGTACAACATATACTGAATTGCTTATCTTCCCAGTAAGCATGGGTGACAAGGGAGGAAGGGAATGAATCTGGAATTCAAAGTTTTAAAATCAAATGTTTAAAAATATATAAATACTATTTTTAATACTATTTTACATATAATTGGGAAATAAGATACACAGGCATTGGGGCACAGATTCACCTTGCAATACTGAAAAAGTCGAAGGGGGTATAGGAGAAGATATGGGAGAGAACAGATGGGATGAGGGGATATCCTGTGGGACTGCTATTCTGGAGTGGGGGGGGGAAGGGAAAAAATGGGGAAAAAATTATCACTCAAAATCTGGCTGAAATGAATGATGCAAACCAGAAGTTAATAAAGCATTTGGAAAAAAATAAATAAATAAATATGAAAGATACTACCTAAAGCAGGAGATAGTGAGAGGTATAAACCAGTCTTCTTGCCCTTATAGAGCTTAGAGTACTATGGAAATAAAATGAATGAAAATATCTAATGCTGCCTTGAACATGGTAAGTACCAATTACATGTGTACTAACTACTTTTAAGTGGATGGGATTATAAATGAAACCTTACCCTTACCCATGGTACAGACATTTGCTTCAGATTGTGAAGAGGAAAAGAGAAAAGACCGAGAACCAAAGCACTCAGAGAAAATTTCCTGAAACAGATAGGACTAGAGCTGAGCAGTTCAGAAAAACATGAGCCGTGCAGGTTCCACCATGTTTTGGAATAACCCAAACCTAGCCTTTTGCTGGAGTGGTGAGGCGTATGCATTGGGTAGGTCCTAAGGAAGTTCACTGCTAGGAAGGTGGAGCACTGCTGGACTGCACAGAAAGCTTGTTATTTCCAATAGCAAAGATGAGATAGGACTCAGAGGAAGACAAAACACTATTCAATAATGATGTTGCAATGTCTTATTTTTTCTGAATACTTTTGATTTTGTGAGAATAAACTAAAGCATGTCCTATATTTCCTGAAGTCGGGCAACTTCACCAAGCATGTCCTGGTAAATGTTTGCCATCCAGTTCTCAAAAAAAGAAAAAATGTACAAACAAGTTTAGTCTACATTTTAAAAAATTCTCCATCGGGGCGGCTAGGTGGCGCAGTGAATAGAGCGCCGGCCCTGGAGTCAGAAGGACCTGAGTTCGGAGCCGGCCCCCGACACTTAATCCGCACAAACAAAAACCTAGCCGTGTAACCTTGGGCAAGTTACTTAACCCCAATTGCCCTAAAGGGGCATCTAGGTGGCGCAGTGAGTAAGAGCACCGGCCTCGGAGTTTGGATGACCCGAGATCAGATCCGGCCTCAGAAAATGAGCACCCACGCATAAATAATGACTAGCCATGTAACCTTGAGCAAGTTACTTAACCCCAATTGCTTAAAAAAAAAAAAAATTCTCCATCACTATGTCTAGGGTCTAGACAATCAACAAAACAACAGATCAAGCCCTAATTCATAGCTTTTGCTGATTTTCAAGGTGTAAATACTCACTGAAAATTTAACAGTTCAGAAGTTGGTTCAAACTGGCTCTAGCATATGCCTGATCATCCTGGTGTTCCCTAGGGAAATGCTGGGTGGGAACATGAACACTGAATGATCCTTAGGCTCTCTCAAAAATCAGATCCCTTCTATGAGAAGTCCAAGTTGTAGTTGCAAGAATACATACCTATTGAAGTTGATTGTGTTTAAGAAAAAACCACACAAGCAGCCACTGTGCTAGAGATTGATCATTAAAAAGGCAACATAGCCATCAGTTGGGGAATGGCTGAACAAGTTGTGGCATATGAAAGTAATAGAATACTATTGTGCTAAAAGAAATTAAGATGGGGATGGTTTCAGAGAAATCTGAGAAGACTTAGATGAACTGATGCAAAGTAAAGTGAGCAGAACCAGGACAACATTGTACATAGTAACAGCAATATTGTACCAATGATTAACTGTGAAAGACTTGGGTTCTCTGGTCAATACAATGATCCAAAACAATTCCAAATGGTTCATGGTTAAAAAATGCTATCTACCTCCAGTGACAATTGATGAATTCTGAATGCAGATTGAAGCATTTTTCCCCATTTTATCCATCTTGCCATTTTTTTTTTTGCAACACGGCTAGTATAGAAATGTTTTACATGACTTCACAGCTATAATGAATATATTGTTTGTCTATAGTTATATAGGCTATAGTGTTGTTTTTTTTTACATCTCTTCTTTGAGGCCATGTTTGCTCTTTGTAATTTTGTAATACAAATGATTGCCAGAGGAAGAGGATTTTGAACTTAAAATAAGAAAAACGAATGTTAAAGAATGGAAAAACAAAAATATATTAAAATTAAAAGGTAGCATAAGTGTTTATTTAAAAGAACATTAATTTAAAAACCAAATAGTCAAAAGTTTCACAGAGTCTTTGGTAGGCATTATCACAATTTTCTAAAAGCCTCTTGACAAGCAGTACCATTGTCCCATGAGTGAAAGTATTAAAATAGCCCTGAGCCAACATCCTGGTGACAGATGTGACTGGTAAACAGCTGGTCTCCTTTCCCACTCACATGGCAAAGGTCAGAGAATGGAATTCAAGGACGAATGAATGACGCAGAAGCCTTGTCCTGTTGAAAAAGAAAGATAAAGTTAGCAAATAGAAACTGAAAGGGAACTATTGAGCTATGCCCACCTGGTGCTCCTTATGACCTCCTGCCTAGATCAGGTCCTTTGCTTCCAATGGCTCCCTTCTACACACCTGCCAAAATCCCTTCATAGCCCAGGTTTAATCCCATCACTTCACCCTAAAAGGCTTCTGTGTCTCCCTTTTGATTCTAGGGACAAGAAACAAACTATAGTACTCTCATCTTTTCAGCCTTCTTACACCTTAGCTAGTGAAGAACTTCCATCTACCAATTGCAGACCTGTAGCTGTTCTACAATTTAGACTCTAAGAGTCATTAAGTGACTTGTCCAAAATCACAGAGCCAGTATGTCAAAACTCAGACTTGACCCAAGATCCTCCTGCCTCCAAAGTCAACCCATGGTAAACCCAAATCATAGAAGATACCAGACAACTGAATGAAGAGAGGATGAGGAAGCTACAGGCTTAAGAGAGAGGCCACATGATTGGCCTGGTAGGGATTGTCAGTCTTCTCAGTTATTCCCCACACAACTGACAGGAGCCCCAGTCTCAGCTATGACCAAATTCATACAGTTACACACACACACACACACACACACACACACACACACACACACACACACACACCACTCTAGTAGTCCAGACTGGACCTGGTTTGAAAGCAACTGAAACACTGGTAAAGTTAATCAATGTTGTTGTTGTTATTGTTGTTTTTTAAAGGCACTCAGCCCTGGTACCAGCAAATCCTCACCTAAAGGCATCAGCCTGTATTTGATATCACTCTTTGGAGTCCCTTACTCAATGGATTACTCTCCTTGTTACACTTCACTTCTTAACATAGGCTACCATGGACAATTGGATTCACCTAAAGGGTCATCTAAATGAAAGAGTAGGAAATATATTCAAACCTGAAGAACGAACTAAAGTGGAAAGAGTCTTCATAAGACAGACCGGCATTAAACAAAGTCAGAGTCATTTGAGATATAGGACAAAATAGTGATTAGAGGACCAGCCTCAGAGTCAAGAAGACTTAACTCAAATCCTGCTGCTGACACATCCTGGTAATATGGTCATGCCCCCAAACAAGGCACAACCTTTCAATGCCTTCCTGACAACTCTAAGCTAAAGGCGAATTGCTGATCATAGCTTTAGAGCAATTTTCTGTAGAGGGGGATCCCCACCCCTCTATATTGATGGACTTATTTCTCAAAGCCAAAAAGACAAAAGGGACCTCTTTTCCCCCAGCTGTCCCCTACTTCATGTGCTAGAATGACCTACAGATTACAGACAAGTTGCTGGGGCAGAAGTTCAAGTACTCTCTTTTCCCTACGTGTTGCTTGCTCCATCACGAAGTATTTCTTTGGACTATAAAATCCGAATAAAACCTAGTTTCCTTACCAAGGTCCAGCTCTTAACAGTCATATCGTTTGACCAACATTTCCATGAGCCCATGAGGTAGGTTGTCGAAGAGGCATATCCTTCCAAAAATCATACGTTTCAAGTATATCAGGCCATGGGATAAAATGTATCAGTTTCTGACCGCCTTCCCTGAAAATAAGGAGGGAGAAAAAGGTTGCAAGGTCAAGAACTGTCATCACCTACAGGATAGGCTTAAGCTTGTGTCCTCATGAAATTCAGTTTTTAGCCAGATGGGAGTTTTTGTTTTCTATTTTACCATCACTAAGTTTTTCATTTTATGGATTTTGGGAAGGGGGCATTCTTGGCTGATCCATCACTCTCTTCATCATGCTAGCATTGTTGGGCATAGGTCTGCAGCACAGTTTTACTTCATCATAATAATTTGGACAATGGCACCTCATGTTTCCATGAGAATATTCAAACAAGACTCACTAGACAGAGGCACTGACAGGTAAGGTGATCCTGAACCTTCTCCAAAGGGACATTCCAGGCCCAGCTTCTGGGTAAACTATGCTTCTATCTCCCTAATTCACTACTGTTCATCTTTCCCAGAACCAAGGGTAGGGGGAGCAAAACACTGATTGTCATTGCTCCTGGAGACAAGTGGAGATTGGGTTGATTATTGAATTTAAGGATCTGATATTCTCATTATAGTGAGCCCTTGGTAGCATGTGAATGATTAGTGGCTCTGATGTTAATTCCATGCTAATTCCAATGGTAATTTCCTTAAAGGATTAACACCAACTTCTTCTAAATCAGAAGGAATCCCAGAGCTAAACCAGGAGAGATTTCCCAGGGCAGACTTCTAAACTACATATTCTTTTGAGGAAGATCTTGAATAAGACAATCAGATATGGTGGGCTCACCTAGTAATAGTGCAAGTCACAGGTATGGCCATAGGGAGGTCAGGCATATCTTCTCTGAATACATGCACAATACCATCGATATAAATCACAGAATCTGTTACCTGAGGAAAGAAAGAAAATCTTAGGTCAAAACAGTTCAAACGTCCTAAGAATGAAATTGCTGTGTTTCAGAAGTATAATGTGGAATCATGTGAACACTATGTTTCAGAGGGACAGTGGGACAGGAATTGCATCATTTCCCATCAGGCCCAAGGAATTGCATCATTTCCCAGAAGACAATATGTTCTAGTCCCATCTTATAGAGTCCTCCATTCCCACTGACATAACCCAACTCAGGTTTCCTTTCCCCATATGGGTCCTCAAAGCATTGAAGATGATAGATAAGAAGTAACCAAGTCATCCTCACCTGACCTAGGTTTGATAATATAGAGGGGCCACACTCTGGGGAGAATGAAACATTTCGTATAGGTGTAAACTGGTTGGCCCAAGAGGTATGAAAATAAAGCTGACATAGAATTCATTCAAAGCAGGGGGTGGCTAGGTGTCCCAGTGAGTAACAGCACTGGCCCTGGAGTTGGGATGACCCAGGATTGTATCCAGCCTCAGAAAATGAGCACCCACAATAAATAATGACTGGCCGTGTGACCTTGAGCAAGTTACTTGACCCCAATTGCTTAAAAAAAAATTCATCCCAAGCTTAGAGTCCACGTTATCAATAAAGCACTGCAAACGTAGCCTTGTAAATTTCTTTGTAGAAATCTCCTAAATAAAAGGAAAGGGACTTAAATGAGTATAGGTTCAAATCCCGTTACTTGTAAAGATAGGGAGGCCCCTGTTCTTTAACACATGACCAGCCTGATACAACTACTCCATTCTTCACTGACTGGCAGGAACTTCCAAGTTCATTCACCTATAAATAACACCTGAGGGCCAGGCCCATAAAAGGAAGGGGGACTGAGATGACTGAGGTAACAGGCTTAAAGAGTCTTACCTCTATTTCTATCCCACATCGGCCAAGTTCATAGGTCAGGAATAATCGCTGTGGAGTAACTGAAGTTACTGGACAGTTATCTCCCAGAATCACTTGGTGAGGTTGCAGAAATATCCCATTCCGAAAAAAATCTCTGTCCATCGTGATCGTAAGGTATTCAGAGGTACAAGATAACCACACTATGGAAGATGAAAAAAAAAACAAAGACTCTGGTAGAATCTTAAGAACCAGATGCTACTCAGAGAAGAGCCTAGGGGGCTATCAGATGTGGAGGAAAGGGGTCCAATAAAAGTAGGGTAGAGTATGGGGCAACCATTCTCCAAAAAAGCAAAAATTTTCCCATAATACTCTACCACCCACCCATCTTAGGAATCAAAAATTAGCCAAAGGTCAGATAATAATTGATTTCTTCCTTCCTTATGATCACTCCTCAAAGTATAACCAGATTCTTATTATTAAATTAGAGATATGGAGTTGGCTGGGACCTAAGGGATTTAATCCAAGGGCCTCATTTTTCAAATAAGCAAATCAAAAGGTCATAGGAGTATATATAAAGAGCTGGATTGTATAGGCCATCAGACACAATAGCCAGATTTAATAGATGAAGGAGCTGAGGCCCAAAGAGGCCAACTGGCTTCTACATGGTCAGATTAGCAGTAAATCTTAGATAGAAAATTCAAAGCCAGGTCCTCCAATGCTCAAGGACATACTTAGCATCAGAACTAGAATAACAGAGAAAGCTTTAGTCCTAATCTTGTACCATTTTGTGCTCTATCATAATACATGGGAGATCCCAAACACAGAAGCTATTAGAAGGAAGGATAATTTAAAACAAAAAAGTTACTCATCAAAATTTGATAATTTGGTGTGTTTTCACTGGAGGATGGGGAATAAAGCAAATATTAGAAGATGACAGATGTCAGGAAAAAGAGCTAACAAAATCTTATATTTAAGGTCATTGAGTAGCAATGACAGACAGGACTCTTAGACCAGGGACAGAATGTCATTAACAAGGGCAAGTAAGAGTCTATTGTTTAAAAGCCTCAAAAATCTAATCATAACATCTTTCAACTGAAAAGGAAAGCGGAGCAAGGAAATTGCCTACATATACCTGCCAAGACACATTCTTCGGAGGGTAGCTATAACATGGGGGCGGGGGAGGATCACAGTACCAGAGAAACATAGAAATTTACAGAAGACAAAACCCAAGGAAGATGGTAGTAATGGTATCCAGGGCCTCATATTCAAAAATACACAATGTGTGACATGCAAGGTGAACTCATGCAAAAGAGGTAAATCTGACCTCATAATTATCACTGATACCCTTAACTAGAAAAGGGTGCTTTGGAATGGTATACTTTACTTGAAGGGCAGCTAGGTAGTGCAGTAGAGAGAGTGCCAGGCCTGAAGTTAGGAAGACTCATCCTTCCTGAATTCAAATGTGGCCTTGGATGCTTAGTAGCTATGTGACTCTGGGCAAGTCACTTAACCCTGTTTGTCTCAGTTCTTCATCTCATCTATAAAATATACTGAAGAAGGAAATGGCAAACCACTCCAGTATTTTTGCCAACCATTCTAGTATTTTGGCCTTTTAATTTTTTTTTTACCCTGTGGAATCCATGATAGTTTAGGTTCATGTAATTTAATCCTTTCCTTTTTCTATGTTATGGGACAGTAACACACACTAACATTGCAAAGGATTCTGGGGACCATTTGTATTTCTGTTATTCCTCACCCAAGTCACCCCTGTCAGTTACAACTTCTGGCTTCTTACTCTGGTGCCTTTGAACTCTTTCATGCTCTTGAAATGTTTTATTCTCCTATAAAATTTGATGCCTTGTCTCAAATGCTGTGATCCGTAACTCCTGAGGGATGCTATCTAGTGTGGCTTTTTCAAAAACATGCAAGAAGTGGCACCCTGTATTCCCCCCATTCAGAGTGTGCCATTTTTCATGCAGATAGTTTGCAAGGTGGTAAAATCACCCAGAAATCAGAGTCTAGGGGTTATTGGGAGCTGTGACTGCCCTGAGAAATATCAGTTCTCTTCTCTCCATTTCTGAAATGGGAAGGAGGGGGGCTGAAATCTCACAGGAAGCAAGAGTTGAGCTGTGTCCAATGGGGTTGGGAGGTAACTTGTTTCCAGAGGAAGAAGAAGAGGCACCTCTTGGCCATCCCTAGCACCAGGAGCTGTTACTGCTGCCTTTGAGATGACTGCCATGACATGAATTTGCATAAGAGAATATGAAGACAAAAAGTGGAAAGACTACATCTGCTGCCTGTGTCAAGGACATGAATGGCAAGAACCTTACCTCTCTCGACCTCATACTTCAGATGTGTTGGCTTACTGAGCTATATGCTGTTTCTTTTTAATTGTTCACTTTCTGTATTGACCACATGTTCTCAAAAGTAAACTTGCTTCTCTAAATTATATCTCAACAGCTGTGCTCTGGATGAAGGAAGGGGATTATTAGCAGCAGCTGAGGGAGATGCTATGGTCACTCTAGAAACACAGAAACTGAAAGCACATTTTTCTTTCTAAATTACTTTGACTTCCCTCCCTACCTCTATGACAGCTAGAGGTTCACAAGGCCAAATAATTTTGCTAATATTTCACTAAGCGGAGGACTGGCCAGTGAGGCCCAGTTATTAGAGTACGTATAATTTTCCCCTTCCTTGTACCAACCCAGATGGATGTGGTTCAGAGGTTGACCCTCCCCACTTTGAGTCATGAGCAATCTCTGACTGTTGCCTGTCAGATTATTGAATGGCTACTAAAAACCCTCAAATTGACTGCTGAGACAAAACCAAGTATACTTACTCTCACATAAGGCAGAAAATATTCCATAGGCTTCCAAGTTGGGGGAGGGGTAGCAGTGATGGCCACAGTATTGTGGCTGCCTCATCTCCCCACCTGGCCTCTGTGACTAGCACCATGGGACTTATTTCATTTGCCTTTTCAGGCATGATATGAGATGGATGAGAAGTTGACGTTAAATAATATTAGGAAGACGTTAGCTCATTAAGTTACATTAAAGAGAGACATTTTAGATAGGGACTCACGAGTGATGGAGCTAGAAAACTTAGAAATATAGAACATAAAAACAAAATTATGGGGTTTGAGCGCTTGAGGAGTAGCATCAAGAAGCCTCCAATCTGCCAGCAGGACAGGAGATTGAGACATTGAGCCAAGGACTCTCTATAGATCATTGTGACTCCTCCAAACCTAGAGAGAGCCTGACAGGAATGAGTTTTTAAGATCTGAGCAGTGATACTGAAGAGAAAGAGGCTTTTGTTGCCATTTTTCAGCCATACCGCACTTTGTTCGACCCCAGCTGAGGGCTTTTTTGGCAGACACTGGAGGGGTTTGTCATTTCCTTGACAGATGGGGGAACTGAGGCAAATAGGGTTAAGTGACTTTCCCAGGGTCACACAGCTAGTAAGTATCTGAAGCCAGATTTGAACCCAGGGAGATGAGTCTTCCTGACCCCAGGGCCAGCACTCAATCTACTGCACCATCTAGCTGCCCAGATATATTATACATATTGTACATTATATATTAACATCACATGCCAATGTTTATATGTAAATGTTATTATATTATTTATGCATATATAATAATATACATGTATGTGTATATTAATTCATATTGAGAGTAGGAGAAGTGATGGGTCATCTAAAAGGAAAGATGTAACAATTGAAAATATGGGAATTTGAAAGAGCAAACTTATACTTGAGATGTGGCCATGTAGAGGGAATAACCAAAACCAGGAGGAAGAAGACATCCCTGGAGAGAAAGAACAGATCTCTGAGATATATCCACAGTGAGAGGAGGAAGAAGAGTCATACAAGGAGATCCCAGGATCATCAAGTGAGAGTTGATCCTCCTAACTTAGGGATCCAAAACCATTCTGGGGCCAAAAAGAAGAAAAGGAGAAGACTTGGGGCGAGGGGTGAGGAAGGAGAAAGAAGGGATCCGGTTTCAGTACGGCTAGCACTATAGCAGCCAGCCCTAGAAAACGACAACTTTCAGAGACTATGAGGTCCATGTACCAAGCACAACAACGAATTCAAATATAGTGACAAAAAGCCAAAGGTAGGACATTCACCTTCACCAACTTACTTGGAAAATAATGAAACTGAGCCTGGGATAATGAAAAGAACAGCACTACTAATCCTGTGAGGGGCTTCATCATTACAGATGCCAGACAGGGCTTCTAAGACCTTCCAAGGGAATGGGTAGTTTGGAGAACTCTTAAATACTCCCAAGTGATTTTGCAGGTTCCACCCCATCGACCCAACTCTAATCTGACTCAGGTGTCCATAGTTACCTACCCCTTCTAACAGCTCAGAGGGAGCCCTTACCTCATTCTTAGTTCCCACCTCATGAAGACAAAAATTTTCCTTTCACTCAGGTGCTTTGGGTGAAAGAGCCAAGTGTGGTAATTAATAATGTACCACTGGCCTGAAGTTCATGCCATAATATATTTGAGAACTGAGGTAGGAAGTGCTTATATGCAGGTGGGCAGATTTAGGTATACTATGATGGTTGACTTCAAAGGTTGGAGCATTGTTACATTGATAAATAAGTTCTCCTTGATACCAAAAGACCAGCCTAGGCAGAATTAATAGAAACTTCTGAAGTAGAGTTAGCTTGGATAAACTCAAGTGATATTTTGAAAGATCAGATGGGGAAAAGAGTTGAATCCACTTTAAGAGTAGAAGATTGACAGACCATCCAAGTGAAACATGTAACAATTGGAAACAATGGGGCTAGGTTTGGAATGAAAAAACTGGACTAGAAGCATATATTTGAGATTTGGTCATGGAGAAGGAATAACTGAAACCAGGAGACACTTTGGGAAACATCCACAGGCAAGACAGGAAGAGCAACCATTCGAGCAGATTCTAAGATCACTGAATGAGAGTTGATCCTACAAACCTTAGCGCCCAAAACCATTTTGGGATCAAAAAGAAAATTTAAAAGGGGGTGGGGAAGTGGAGAAGCCTCTGGAGCAGAGGTGGGGAACTGGCAGCCTCAAGGCCCTTTGACTGGATGATACTTGAGGACCTAGGGGGCCACATGTGGCCTCAAGGCAGCAGGTTCCCCACCCCTGCATCTGGAGGAAGAAACTTCCAAGAGAAAAGGCTAGAAATCCTCCATAACAGACAAAAAGCACCTTTAGGAATCATAGGTCTTATGTTTTATGGGTTTTTTTCATATTTCTAACCAATGGGCCATTGACATTAACATTTTTACTTTACCTTATAAGGAATCTTGTATGATTTTAATATAAGTGTAACCGCAGATTAGGAAGTCCTGGCCTCCTGGAAGTTGAAGGGAACTTCAAAGAGAGAGATATTTTCTCATCACAGCCTTTGAACCCAAAGGTAGAATTGAATCACGCCCCAGAATTCCTGAAAAGACACACAAACATACTGAGAAGGGGTGAACACCTTTTAGATCCTTACAGATTACTTGGCCCTGTTAACCAATGCCCAAAAACATCATTGTTAGGGTCACTGCCAAACTCAAAAGACAGCACCAGGAGCTTTCTTTCCCTGATTGCCAACTATCCACCCTCCCTATGCACAATTAAAAGGTTCAAGCATTTCTCTCATTTCCATTTGGGAAGGAAGGAAGGAAGGAAGGAAGGAAGGAAGGAAGGAAGGAAGGAAGGAAGGAAGGAAGGAAGGAAGGAAGGAAGGAAGGAAGGAAGGAGGAAGGAGGGAAGAAAGGAAGGAGGGAAGGAAGGAAGGGAAGAAGGGAGGAAGAGAGGAAGGGAGGGAGGGAGGGAAAGTACATTTATTAAGCACCTGTTAGGTACCAGGCACTATGCTAAGTTCTTCACGATTAGTTTTTGTTTTGATAGTCACAACCACCCTGGGAGGTAGGTGCTGTTATTACTCCCATTTTACAATTGAGAAAACCAAGGCAGAAAAAAGGTCAGGTGACTTGCCTCTGGTCACACAGCTAATCAGGCTAGATTTTAACTCAAGCATTCCCTGGCTCCAAACCCAGCACTTCCCACCCACCCTTTTCTTTCCTTTTCTCACTTCTACCTTCTTCTGATACAGTTCCCTGTTCCACTTATTACCCCCAAGCAGGGCCATCCATTATTCAGCCAGTTAAACTCCAGTGTTCTAACCTTTTTATACCTTGATCCTATCAACATTCTTTAGCGGAGACCTCTGCAGAGATCTTAAAAGATGCTAACTACAGGGGACAGCAAGCAAGCCTATGTATCTAGAACAAAGTCTGCAAAAGGAAGAGATAAGAACTAAATCTTGTCGCAGTGAGTAGAGCGTCGGCCCTGGAGTCAGAAGGACCTGAGTTCGGATCTGGCCTCAGACACTTAACGCACACACAAACAAAAACCTAGCCGTGTGACCTTGGGCAAGTTACTTAACCCCAACTGCCCTCCAAAAAAAAAAAAAAAAGAACTAAGTCTTGTGAAGCAGTCTAGTGTAGTGAGGGGCAGTTGGGTGGCACAGGGGATAGAGCCCCATCCAGAGTCATGAAGACTTGAGTTCAAATATGACCTCAGACACTTTCTAGCTGTGATTCTTGGCAATTCACTTAACCCTATTTTCCTCAGTTTCCTCATTTGTAAAAATGAGCTGGAGAAGGAAATGGCAAATCATTCCAGGATCTTTGCCAAGAAAACCCCAAAATGGGGTCACAAAGAATTGGACATGACTGTAACTACTAAACAAAAACAAAAGTAGCGTGAGGAAGGCCTAGAGGCAGGAAGGAAAGTCCATGGCATGATGGGTGATGGGGAGTGAGATGACTGGGGGACAAAGGCAAAGTAGAAGATATGGGGAAATGTCAGGTGAACCCCAGTTGTGGAAGGCCCTGCAACCTTATCAGCAATCTGAGAGAAGAGGACTGGTAGTAAACTGGCAAGAAAGAACCATTTCCCCTCCATATACATCAAGGAGCAAGCACCAGACAGACACTGACAGAGCAGTCATCAGAAACTCAGAATGATATAGGTCTCTGGAGAAGACAGCAGGCCATAGGTGATGAATGTGGAATTGTCTTGTTTCTGTCTGAGTCATTTGTGTTTGGTCAATTTAAACTAGAGCACATCCTATATTCAATGTATTGTTAGCCTGAGTGCTTACAAAGGAACATAAGGTCTTTCCTTTTTTTTTTTAAACAAAAACCACATTCTGATATTTCTCAGGGATAGACCTGGGTGAGCATATACTTGATTTGAGTTGGCCCAAGACCTCAATCATCAGACCCATTCCATGTGAGTTCTGAGAAGTGAGTCTGAATCACAGGTTGGAGCAAAAGAAAACATCGATATTTGGTATCATTTTCATTTTTTTAATCTATGAAATTTTTTTTAAATTTTCTTCTTTAGTCTGTTTTTTGCATTTATTTAGTATTTAGTCTTCCCCCAGTTACATGTAAACAACAATTTTAACATTTGTTTTTAAAGCTTTGGATTACAAATTTTCTCCCTTCATCTCTCCCCATCCCCCTCTCCCCTCTCCCATTGAGAAGGCAAGCAATTCCACATAGGTTAAATATGTGGTCATGCAAAATATATCCACAATAGTAAAGTTGTGAAAGAAAACATAGATAAAAAAATTCAAGAAATATAAAAAAGTGGGGGAAAACAGTTTCAATCTGTATTCAAACACCATCAGTTCTCTCTCTGGGGACTGATTTTTTTCAGAGTTGTCATAGAGCGTTGTATTGCTGAGAACAGCAAAGTCATCTCTCATCATCCTACAATAGTGCTGTTACTTTGTACACAGTATATTTCACTTTGTATCAGCCCATGTAAGTCTTTCTAGTTTGTCTGAAAAGCATCCTGCTCATCATTTCTTACAGTACAATGGCAGGGAAATACTAATTTTTCATACTATACTTTCCCAATTTGAGGTTTTTTTGGTTTTATGTTTTTACTTCAGGCACAGTGGATGGAACACAGTACACTGAATGACTCAATTGTTAAAGGGTAAAAGGGGGAAAATATTTCTCTCCCATTATTTCCTCTGACAGGAGCTCAGGCTGGTCCTTTGTATATCATGACTTCACTTCTAGATGTTTGCTAACCAGGCCTTTTCAGAATGCCTTCTAAGAGGGAAACAGTCAAATGGGGGAAAAAATCTTTGTATCACATTTCTTAGATAAGAGTTTGGTGTCCAAATACATAGACAAATGTGTGATATATCCATGACCAAAAGTCATTTTCCAATAAATAAGTAGTTCAACAAAATATGAATAAATAGTTCTCCAAAGAGTTGCAGACAACAATGTCATGAAAGAATTCTCCAAAACACTAATAAGGGGAATATAAATCCAAAGAACCCTGAGGTTTCACTTCACACCTGGTAAATTAGCAAAGGTAACAAAAGATAGAAATAGTCCATGTTGGAGAGGTTGTGGGAAAATAGGCACTTGTTGGGGACCTGTGAATTAGCACAACCATTCTGAAAAGCAATTTGGAATTATTTAAATAATGTGGTTAAAATGCCATACCCTTTGACCTAGAGATTTTAACTATGAGACTATACCCCAAAGAGGTCATTGAAAAGAAGAAATTCCTCCATATATACCAAAATATTTACAGAAGCACTTTTTGTGGTATCAAAGTAGTTTTCCATTGGTAGGAGGAATTACTAAACAAATTTTGATGCATGAATACTATGAATATTAGTGTGTTGTACATGTAATGAGATTTCGTCATATGCCCAGACTACTGTAATGGGAATGGGAATTTGAAGATCTTCCCTGCCCCCTTAATAGACCTAGGGGGGAGTTTGAAGACCTTCCCTGCTTTGAAAGTAAACTCTGCCCCCTAATAGGCTGAATGTAGTCACATGGAGCCTGTGGAGGGAGGAGTTTTGCTGAAGGGAAGCAGAGCCCACTGGAAACTGGTCAGAGGTAGTAAGACCCTGGGTGAAAGAGGAGCTCAGGAAAGGAACTAGAGAGGTTTGTGAGTAAATATTGATCTTGTATTCATTTGTGGGAAGGCTGAAGGACACTGTGGCTCTCAGTGTTATTATGTCTTCTGAATATCTTTGGTACTATGATGGAATCAGCTTACTGGTTTGGGGATTCAGTTTTCTGGTGTCTAAATAAATGTTTCCATTCTATCCTCTATGTGGAGAGTTTGTTATATTTTGTGATCATGTGATACTAATAGTCATGGTTTTTATTGTGATAGTGGGCACTGTAAATATTTCATTGGCACTACAACTACTTATGTTGACATTACCCATATGGAAAGTGTTAGGGAATTGCTTTCAGAAGAACAGAGGGGGCCTACATGAGAATGCATGGGGCATTCTGTGTTGACATACCACATAATTAGAAACCATATTTATCCATTAACTCTATGTTTAAAATGGTCAGGATCATTAAAATCTGTCTGATTCAACAATGAGGTTTTTGCTGTATTCAAATGCATGGGTAAAGACGCCTTCATTTATATCCTATGGTAAGAGAAGGGGGGAAGGTTTGAGAGTCACTTCCCTTGAACCCTTGGTTCACATGGTCCCAAGAAATGGACCTATATCTTTGACTTTGTAGTTCATCCTTTTCCTTTATATGTATGGAGATTGAAATTGCTGATCTGGCTCTGGAACACAAGCCTTGGAGATCTGAATGTAAGGAAATCCAAATGATGTTTCAGGAAGTCTAGTAATAATACCCTGAAAAGTAGAAATCAGAGGACACCCAAACTCAGTAGAATTAATGCTATGTAGGAACTGAGCTAATCTGTGAGTCTAAGCCCCAATGCTCCCCAAAGATCTAAGTGGTTTGAGAGGATTATGCCCCCTTAGTGTTGACTGGATCACTTGAATATTCATTCTTCCTATATCATTGAAATAAATATTCTTTTATGAAAACTAATATCAAGTGGAATCCAAGTGCTACTCATTGGACCCCCTAACGCTGGAGGGAACACAAATAGTAAAGGTTTGAACTAATAGCAGAAAAGAGAGACCTAGAGCCTTTGGGGGAGGGAGGAGATTACAAATTTGCCCTTCAGAGAATGGAACCCAAGCCAACCATGTCATATAAGTGACAAATATGATGTATACAGAGAAGCAGGGAAAGATCTGCATGAACAGATAGAGTGATGTAAGCATAACCATTAAAAAAATATATGGGACAACTAACAATCAGAAAACACTCAAAAGTGAAGGATGCAAAATTATGAAGAATAGGTACAAGAAGATCTCCCAACCTCACTTCTTTGTAGAGGTAGGAAATAGATAGATTTGGAGTATTACACAAATTTTCAGACTATTTCACTAGATTGATCTATTTTGCATTTTTCCCCTTTTCTCATTTCAAAAAAAATTGCCTCAAATGAGATCTCTCAGGAAAGGAATGCTGGAAGAAATTCTAATAATATAAAAATGAAAATCAATAAAAATTTCTTTAAATTTTTTAGAAGAAGAAAATCCTTTTTTATAAGAATCAGAGTTCAATGCCCTAGGTTATATATAGTCTTCATAAAATTACCCGCTTTGTATTTGGCAAAAGATCAAGAAAATTTATCATTTGATGTGTGATATTGAATCTTCACTTCACCTGTTCTCGGATATGAGCTAGGAGAATTTGTATTAGACTGCTGAGCTGAGTTTGTGTTGAAAGTGACATACACTGGGCAAACAATGCTCTTGTGATCAGAAGAGACTGGAATCCCAAATCTGAGAGTAGCTGTGTGATGCAAGAAAAATCTCTGAGGGGGGCAGAGTCAAGATGGCAGAGTAGTAACAGTACTTCCGTGCAGCTCCAGCTCCCACCACTTCCAACCCATGTAAAAGGGGACTCTGAACAAACCTTGGAGCTATAGAACCCATAAAATGACACAGAGAAGCTAAGCTCCCACTGAGGACAGCATGGCAACGAGTGGCCAGGACACCACTCTGGGAGTTGACCCTAGCCCCTTTTGAGCCATAGGTTTTAGCCCCAGGGCAGCCTGACCAGCAGCCAGCTGGAGGGACCCCAGAACACCAGCAGCTGTGGCATTTCCAGAATTATCAATACGTAGATGCCAAGGACAAAGTGAGATGTCAGTGCAGTATGGACTTTGGGACCAGTAGTTGGGAGTGCCTGGCTTTTCCCCCAGGGAGAGAAGCCACTGAGAGGCCGGCTGCCATGGCACCACATTATAGCCTCAGCTGCTGGCCTGCAGAATGTGGGGGGGACCAGGTGATCAGTCTTGGGGTATAATCACTCTTGCTTTAAACTTCTTGGATCTGGATTGTGGTCTGGGATGCAGGTCCTGGGGTGTGTGACCAGCTTGCCAGAGTGTGTGGAGGCTGCAGAGAGGGCACCCAACTAATACCTCTGGCAGCTGAGAAAACCCCAGCATTTGGGACAGAAGCTCCCCTGTCTGGTGGCAGAGTTCTACTGTGGCAAAAAAGCCGAGGGATCAAGTGACTGAGTGGCAACATGAGTATGCAAAGGAAGCAAAATAAACAGAGTATCCCAACTTTACACTCCTACTTTGGTGACAAAAAGGATCAAAGCAAGGAACAGGAGGAAGAAAAGTCAGAAATCCTGCACCAAAAGCTTCCAAGAAAAATACGAGCTGGTTACAGGCCATAGAGGAGCTTAAGAAGCAAATCAGAGAAGTGGGGGAAAAATTGGGAAGAGAAATGAAAAAGATGTAAGAAAAATATGAAATGAGAGTCAACAGGGAGGCTAGGTGTCGCGGTGAGTAGAACACCGGCCCTGGAGTCAGAAGGACCTGAGTTCAGATCTGGCCTCAGACTCTTAATGCACACACACACACAAAAAAACCTAGTCGTGTGACCTTGGGCAAGTTACTTAACCCCAATTGCCCTCCAAAAAAAAAGAAATGAGAGTCAACAGCCTGACTGAGGAAAATAACACTTTAAAAAATAGACAACTCAAATGGCAAAAGAAGCTGAAAAAGGCAATGAGGAGAGGAATGCCTTAAAAAGCCAAATTTTCCAGATGGAAAAAGAATCTCAAAAGCTCACTGAGGAGAATCATTCCTTCAGAATTAGACTGGAGCAAATGGAAACTAGTGACTTTATGAGAAATCAAGATGCTGTTAAACAGATCCAAACAAATGAAAGAATAGAAGACAATGTGAAATATCTCATGGGAAAAACCACTGACCTGGAAAATAGATCCAGGAGAGGTAATTTTAAAAGTATTTGACTATCTGAAAGCCATGATCAAAGAAAGAACCTAGAAATCATCCTCCAAGAAATTCTCAAGGAAAATTGCCCTGAGGTTTTAGAACCAGAGGGCAAAATAGAGGTTGAAAGAATCTACCAATCACCTCCTGAAAAAGATCCCAAAAAGAAAACTCCTAGGAATATCATAGACAGGTTCCAGAATTCCAAGATCAAGGAGAAAATATTACAAGCATCCACGAAGAGACAATTTTAATATTGTGGAAACACAATTAGGATAACACAGAATCTGGCAGCTTCTACACTGAGGGATTGAAGTGCTTGGAATATGATATTCTGGAGGGCAAAGGAGCTGGGATTAAAACCAAGAATCACCTACCTAGCAAAACTGAGTATCATGTTTCAGTGGGATAGAGGACTTTCAAGGATTCTTGATGAAAAAAACCAGAGTTGAACAGAAAATTTGACATTCAGATACAAGAAGAGAAGCATGAGAAGGTAAATAGGGAAAAGAAATCATAAAGAACTTATCAAAGTTGAACTGTTTACATTCCCACATGGAAAAACAATAACTGTAACTGATGAAACTTTTCTCATTATGAAAATAGTTGAAGGGTATATGGGCATATGAATATGTGAATGTGTGTATATATGTTTACAAGTATACATAGATAGAGGGCACAGGTCGAATTTAATAGAAAGGGATGATATTCAAAAGGTGTAATTAAGAGATGAGAGAGGAATAAATATAATGAGAGGAGATGGGGAAAGACAGAATGGGGTAAACTATCTCATATAGAAGAGGCAAGGGAAAATGGTCACAATGGAGGGGAAGAATAGGAAGGCAAAAAGGAAAAAACACTATTCTCATTGAATTTGGCTCAGGCAGGGAATGACATACATACTAAATAGGATATCTCACCCTACAGTAGAGTAGGGAGGAAGGGGATGAGAGGGAGGAAGGGGATGAGAGGGAGGAAAAAGGGAGGAAGGGGATGAGAGGGAGGAAGGGGATGAGAGGGAGGAAGGGGATGAGAGGGAGGAAGGGGATGAGAGGGAGGAAGGGGATGAGAGGGAGGAAGGGGATGAGAGGGAGGAAGGGGATGAGAGGGAGGAAGGGGATGAGAGGGAGGAAGGGGATGAGAGGGAGGTGGGAAGCACTCACCTTTGAAAAGGGACAGGATCAAAGTAGAGAATAGAATAAGTGGGAGGTGGGATAGGAGGGAGGGAAATATAGTCAGTCTTTTACAATATATCTATTATGGTAATGTTTTGCATAGCTACACATGTATAACATATACTGAATTGCTTATCTTCCCAGTAAGGGTGGAATGGATTGAATCTGGAATTTGAAGTTTTAAAATCAAATGTTTAGAAATATATAAATACTATTATTAATACTATTTTACATATAATTGGGAAATAAGATATACAGGTATTAGGGCATAGAGATTCACCTTGCCCTACTGGAAAAGTCGAAGGGAGTATGGGAGAAGATATGGAGAGAGCAGATTGGAGGAGGGGATATCCTGTGGGACTGCTATTCTGGGTAGTGGGTAGGGGGAAAACAGGGGAAAATTTGTAACTCAATATTTGGCAGAAATGAATGATGTAAACCAGAAGTTAATAAAGCATTTGGAAAAAAAACACATAGGTTTCTATAATAAAAATGTTTCTATAGGGGTGGCTAGGTGACTCAGTGAATAGAGCGCCGGCCCTGGAGTCAGAAGGACCTGAGTTCGGAGCCGGCCTCCAACACTTAATCCACACAAACAAAAACCTAGCCGTGTAACCTTGGGCAAGTTACTTAACCCCAACTGCCCTAAAGGGGTGACTAGGAGGCGCAGTGAGTAAGAGTGCCGGCCTCAGAGTTGGGATGACCCGAGATCAGATCTGGCCTCAGAAAATGAGCACCCACACATAAATAATGACTAGCCGTGTAACCTTGAGCAAGTTACTTAACCCCAATTGCTTTTAAAAAAATGTTTCTATACTTACCAGTAAAAAAAAAAGAAAAAGAAAAATCTGTTAGCATCTCCAACTGTTTCCTCAGTGGAACAATAACAGGGGAATAATACCACTCAACAAGCATACGTTAAGCATGATTTGTCAAACACGGTGCTCAATTCCTGGAATATAAAAATATTTAAAAACAGAGACCCTTCCCTCCAGGAGCTTACTTTCCAACAAAGAAACGTGCCCATACAAATGTAATCAAGGTAAGTTCAGGGTAAAACATCTGCAAAGGAAGGGATGAGAGTGGTCAGAAAATGCTTCAAGCAGAAGACCCCACTTAAGCTAATGCTAGAAGGATACTAGGAAATCAAAAGATTTACAGGGTTGTGAAGAAACTGCTTTATAATATACATATATGTGTATATATATGTTATTATTTATACATATATATTCATTAGTTTCCCAAAAGACCACAGGTGGGGAGTTGGAATTATAATGAGCTGAAATCAGAAGGGAAATTTTGACAAATGCCAAAACATGCAATGACAATGAGGAACAATAACTTGGACCAGACCATTCCTTGGTACTTTGAGTCAAATGGAAAGTTCCTTTTTAAGGAAAGTGGGAACAATTAGAAAAGAGGGTTACTAGACTCCATAACAAGGCTGCAGGTCTTTCCCTGATGGTTGACCAAGCAGCTAGGTTCTGGTAAAGGAAGAAAAAGGTCAAGGATTAGAAATTGTTTTATCTGTGTATGAGCCTTTTGTGTTTTGTCAGGTCAAGTCATGCCCTACGTTCTTGTTAGGCTGAGAGCTTGCAGAGGAACGTAGGATCTTCTGCTATGTTTATAGGGAACACCACAGAATACCTATTCTATGTTCCAAAAGGAAATGCTGGCAGGACCATCAGGAGCCCTATGGAATCATCCTAAGGACTTCTCAATGGTTAAAGCAAGGCCCAGAACGTGTGGGTTCAGAGTCCCATATTGTGAAACTAAAGCTCATGAGAGATGTCAAAAAAAATAAATAAAATAGAGGTTGACACCTCGACTGGTACACTTATTTCTGCTTTACTTGCACCGTTTATTCTAAAGAACATCACTGAAAAGGGGGGAAAGTCCTGGAAGAAATTCCCAGAGCATTACATAAGGCATTATCACAACTTCCTGTTTTATTGTGCAGCTATTGTTTTATGACCTAACAAACCAGTGGAGCCCTTCAAAAACATCTTGGGAAAAACTGAGCTGTCATTTAAAGAGATGCTTCCATATCTCCTGAGCAGAGAACAGAGTTTGGTGAGAAAGTAGAGAACCAGAAAGTTGCTCCTGTGGAAAAAAAAAAAAAAGAATTAGCAATCAGACATTGGCAAGGATGAATTGGACCAGGCCTTAGTCTGCCTCGAGGATCAGACATTGCTGGCCCTCTCCAAACTTTCCACCACCCAGCAGTATCCTTTCTTGGACCTAGCTCCCAAAGTTCTTGGCATAAACAGGAGTCTCTTTAATGCCTCCTATTGGAGTCACCAAATAGAAACAAAGGTTTAAGAAAGTCTTTTCACTAATGGGCATCTCACCCTTTGGGAAAGAATGACTGGGATTTGGTACCTTCATTTGGAGTCACTCTAGGGATTATTCTCCACAGATTTCACTCAGTATTTCTTAAGCTCATACTGTGTGCCAGGTACTCTACCCATTGTTGGGAAATCTAACACCAAAAAAATGGTACAGTCCTTCCTCTCAAGAAGCTTATAATTTTGAGGAGGCTAGGTGGTGCAGTGAATAGAGCACTGGCCCTGGAGTCAGGAGGACCTGAGTTCAAATCTGGCCTCAGACACTTAACACACAAACTAGCCATGTGACCTTGGGCAAGTCACTTATTCCAACTGCCTTGCCCTTCCCCCCTCTCCAAAAAGCAAAAAAACAAAACAAAAAAAGCAGCGGCTTGCTTCTTTTTGGCACAAGTCAATATCTACAAAAGGATAGAAAGAATATATGCAAGTTTGTTTTGGATGAGAAGACACTGGTAGGTGAAAGAGAACAGAAAAGACTGGATGTGGAAAAGGAGCCTTAAACCAACCCATGAGAAGTCATGGACTTGAAGGTAGGGGTGAGGAAGAAAAGAATTCCAAGCAGAGGGGAGAGCCCATGCAAAGGCACAGATAGTGATTGGGCCTGGAGTACTGTGTCTGAGGAACAAGAAGAGGGCCAGTTTGGTGAGACTATGGGATACAGGGAGTAAAATGCCATATAATAAGGTTAGAAAGGTAAGAGGGAGCAGCACGGAAAGGACTTTCAAAGCCAAACAGAGGAGTTTGTCATTGATTTTATAGGCAGTAGAGACCCAAAGTTGAGGAACATCCCTTTGGCAGCTGTGTGGAGAATAGATGGGAGTGAGGAGAGACTAAAAGCAGGGAGACCAACTAGGAGAAAAGTAAAGTAGTTCAGTGAGAGACAAGGAGGGTCCACTAGAGGGAGGTGGTTTTTATGCCCCACCTTTCTAGCCATAAGCCTTCAGGGACAGTGGTTTTGCTTGGAGCTTCAGATAAATTACAGGAGAAAACAGATTCTAACATCATCATAGAAGCAGCAATTTAAAGGTGGTAGGAATATGAAAAACTACCTAGTCCAACACCTTCATTTTACCAAAAAGAAAACTGAGGCCAAGGGAGATTATATGATTTTTTCCAAGGTTACACAAGTAGTGACAGACATGAAATTTAAACCCAGGTCCTTTGACTCCAAAGCTGTTGTCTATTCATAGGCACCAAGAGAGGGAGCCCTCATTAGAGGCGTATCAGCAGTCAATGGGAGAAGAGCTTAAGAGGCAAGAGGGTATGCTAGGAGGAAGGCTGGACCAAGTTAGGAAAACCTGGATTCATGTCCTAAAATTGACATAGACTAGTTAGCCACATAACCTCTTCATGCCTCAGCCAACTCTAAGCTACAACAATGTCATTCATTTCTATAAGTAGAGCCAGTTTCTAAATGAACTGCAGGGTTCCCAACTCCCTAGAACAGCAGTTCTCAAAGTATGGTCCATGAACCCCTGGAGGTCTTCAAAACCCCTGAAAGAGGTCCACAAGGTCAAAAATGTTTTAACAATCATACTAAGACACTATTTGTCTATTAAAATATTCCTCCATTTTTCAATTACAATTTCTGCCTGAGGCAGAATTTTCTTTATATACTTCAACCTAAACATCATATCACAATCAACTGAATGCAGAAGCAGATAGGAAAACCCAACTATCTTTTATGAAACCAAACATTAATGAGCTTTGCAAAAAATATGCAAAATAATTCCATCCTTCTTACTATATTTTTTCACTAAGAAAATAGTTTTTAGAAATGCTTCATATTAAAAATGTAATGAGCTTGTTATTTTTAATGCATTGATAAATTTTTTTAAATTTGTCCATTTTAATTACTAAATATACGTCAAGTATCAATAGCTATAACCTACATCAACAAAAGCTCTATGACAGGGTCCTCAACAGTTTAAGAGTGTAAAGGAGTCCTAACACCAGTAAGTTTGAGAATGTCTGTTCTGGAATGATGAACTTTTAGTTGCAGACTGAAAACAAAAAGCAAAGAACTATTCCCCAATTGTCCCTATCCCAACACAGGAAAAGTGGGGAACAATCACAGAAGTGCGTGCTGAGCAAAGCTTCAGCTCATTCCCCTCTGGTGCCACACATCATTTTTGCTGACATGAAGTATTTACTCAGACTATATTCAATAATTTCTAGGGTCCTTACTGACTTAGGGCTTCCATTTCTGGTACAGGACACATCTTTTCATAGTCATTTCCACTAGAACAGGTCTTCATGGTAGATGACTTATAAGCCAGAGTTCTACGAGATGGCTTTCCAAGTGACCTCATCGTTGAGATAGCTTGTCTCATTTGAGGAGGGTGAACTTTAGTTTGCCTGTGGATAAAGAAAAGAAAAAAGAGAGAGAGAAGGCCAAGTCATTATGACTCAGAGGACAGACTGAGCTCATAGTCAGGTCGTAGTTTTCTCTCCCTACTTGGCCAAGATAGGGATCCCTAGTACTGGAGTTTAGGGGTCAGGGATACTAGGAGCCTGTCCTTCCCCTGCTGTGGCAATACTGATTCTGATTCTACAACTTCACCTCTTTCAGAAGAGTTGGGACAATGCTAGCACAAAGTATACCTCACATGTCCTCAGGAGTCTCCCAATATGACTCATGACAGGCTGAAAGGCAAGCCAGAGCCTTCCCCTAAGGGATCTACCTAACATCTCTGCTTTTTCATTAAGCCATGGTTCCATCTCCATAATGGCCCACTGAGCCCTGGCCAATGCCTCGTCCTCTCAGATTCAAAGGCAGCAAGTAGAATCAAGCAAACCAACATTACTTGACAGGAGACTCAGACAAATGAGACTTGATTGAAGTGCCTGGCACTGGATTGGGGATCAATGTCACCTTGGAACATGAGTAAGTGTAGTATCACTGCTGCTGATCCCATTTCCTTTTGAGGATTAATGGCAATTCAACTCATCAGGAAGCCCAAAGTCCAAGAAAGGCTTCCAAGTCAAAACAGCTCAACAAGGAAGGTAAACTAGCACAGGCTCAAGACTATGCTTATTGGGGAGAGGATTATGGGAAGATTCTGGGAAGCAGGTCAGAAAATTCCAAGCTCTCAAGATTTTCCCCCATAAAAGAGTTAAAATAGCACCTTACAGCAAACAAAGTATGGGTAGATAAAAATTAGAACAGGAATATAACTGAGTCCTCCTGGGACAATCTGAGATCCTAAGAAAAGTCCCAGGAGAAGGTCTGGTGCCTGTGAAGAGTAAACACCTCCAGGCTAGGTTCCATTTTAACTATAAGCAGCAAACCTCTTAATCAACAATTGGCAAGCCCTGGGCTTAGTTGGTTTGAGAGGCAGCCTCCACTCCAGCCGACAGAACTTTTATCCCCAAGACAGTGAGGGAAGTTGGGTGTCCAAGCCCTCTGCTAATAAGGAACACCAGACCCAGCTGTGCTGCAAAAAGCAGTGGGGGCAAAAAGGAACCAGCAACCACCTGGTGAGTACAAAGCAGTGGGCCAGAAAGCCCCTGGCTGTGTGCACTTACTGGAGGTTGGAGGTTTGACTTTGGTTTCAGGTTAGAGGGAAGAACTGAAGATCTGGGCCAAGAGGCACCATCCCCCATACCCCAGAGCTAGAGGTGACTACAAATAATTAAGCTATCATCACAAAAAATGCACAGGCAAAGGAGAAAGAATACAACCAAATAAAGCTATTATGGGAATGGAGATGACCAGGGTTCATCTTCAGAGGATGATACTGTATAAAGAAACCCCCAAACAGTAACATCAAATGGTCACCTGCCCAGAAAGAATTCATAGAAGTTCTTTAAAAAGACTTTAAAAATCAAATGACAGGGGTGGAGGAAAAAATTTTAAAAGAAAATAAGAATAATCCAAGAAAAACAAGACGGGTATGAAAGGAAAGTCAATCAATTGGAAAAGGAGATCCAGAATCTTAAAGGAGAAAATGACACATTAAAAATTAGAATTGGGCAAAGTGAAGTCTGTGAAATTATAAGAGATCAAGAAATGATTAAACAAAATATGAATAATGAAAAAACAGAAGAGAAAGTGAAACATAAGAAAAAACAGATTTGGAGAAAATATAAAAATAATTGGACTAACTGAAAGTTAGGATCAAAAAAAGAATCTTAATACAATAATACAAGACATAATTAAAGAAAACTGTCCTGAAGTATTACAAGGGGGGAAAGAAGAAATAGAAAAAAAAAATCCATCGATCACCACTTAAAAGAGATCCTATGAGGAAAACTCATAAGAAAATCAAATTCTGAAACCCCCAGCTCAAGAAAAATTATAAAAAGCATTAAAATTAAGACAATTTACATATGATGGTGCCACAAATAGAATTACACAAGACCTATCAGCAGAGACATTAAAGGACCACAGGTCTTAGAATACAACATATCAAAGAGCAAAAGAGCTGGGATTCCAGCCAAGAATATCATACCCTGCAAAGTATTAGCCTGAATGGAAAAAATGGACATTTGATAAACTCTCAGACTTTCAAGACTGTGTTTTAATAAATCCTGAACTTAATAGAAAATTTGACATATGAGAACCAAGAGAAATATAAGGTACATAACAAAGAATCCAAAAGGACAGATTATTTACTTTTTATATATGTAAAATGTATATCTAAGATTCTCATCAGTAACTGGGTAGTTTATAAGAAATATTGGGGTAAACCTGAATATGACATGAATTTAAAAAGTAAAGCCATTGAGGAACAGCTTAAATAGTAATTATAAAAATGAGGTGCAAGAAGAAAAATTGATAGAGAGGAATTAGATGAGGAAGGAGGGCTGGTAGTTCTGGTAACCTCCCTTCATCAGGAATGATTTTAAGAGGGATCAATACACATATATTTAGAAGAGTATAAAAGTCTTCTAAATTCAGAATAAATAAAATGGTAGGGGCATAGGGAGGGGGGAGAGGACAAGGGAGGGATCTTTAGAGAGGAGGGTGAGAGAATAGGTAAAATAGGGACAGCTAGGTGGTGCAGTGAATAGAGTACCCACCCCGGAGTCAGGAGAATCTGAGTTCAAATCTGACCTCAGGCACTTGACAACTTACTAGCTGTGTGACCTTGGGCAAGTCACTTAACCCCAACTGCCTTGCCTTCCCCCCTCAAAAAAAAAAAAAAAAAGACTGAGCATAGTGAACTTACCTGTAAATTACGCAATTGATGTGTATCTCAACAGTGCCACCATGAAAATAATCTATGGACAAAAACTTTACAGAAGTCATGAAGTTATCCATGTTTTCTGAGGCCTGATGGGACAAGGAAAGCCTTTACACATATGTATTTTAAAAGTCAGAGCATTTAAATTATCATAGCTGGAGAATGTAATGTGGGATAATGAAGATATGACAGATTGGGTAGAGATAGGGCCTGGGGATTTTGTGTGACCCAAAGAACAACGTGGCCCATGTAGCAGAATTCCCTTTTTTCTCCCTGCCCCCAACTAAACACAGAGGTTTCCTTTGCCCTCATAACTTCCTGCAGCATCAAATACAAGACCACCAGTCATTCTAACTTGGCAAGAGCTAACAATCTACAATGGAAAGCGACAGGGCCCGTGCTTGGTAATCAGTGAACTAGCCCAGTTATTGATAACCCTGGACACCAGGCCATGGAGAATGGCACTGAATTCATCCACAGATAAGAGCCCAGTCAGTTGATGCCACACCCTTATACCAGCCTTGGAAAGCAGAGGAATGTCTTTCCAAGATAAAGGGACCCATCTATCCTTTACTTTCCACAGGGCTTAAACCCCAAGGCTTGTGAAGAAAGCTGAGGCAAAGGTTCTGTCATCCACCCAACCTGATCCCACCACCCTATCCCCTACTGACCAACAGGTGCTTTTTATCCCCTGTTAATCACAGTTCATCTTCAGGCCAAGACATGCAAAGTGGGACCATGATAACTCAAGCTGAGCTCCAGTGACCACTGGCTTACCTTCATTTGTATCCCACAATCCCACAATGAATATTCCATGTGAAAACTATCATTTCCTTCCCAAGTTATCTTGCAGCCATTTCCCAGGATCACTTGATAAGATTCCAATTTCATACCATTTCCAATAAGATCTTTCCCCACAATGAGCAGAAGGTGGTTTTCTGTGCACTTAAGTTCTACTGTGAAAGATGAGGAAGAAGAGAAAACGTCAAGGAGAATCTCAAGAACAAGGAACCACTCAAGTGAGAAGTTAAAATAGTATTGAGAGAATAGTTCATTCCAAAAAAATAAAAGGCAGCTGAGGAAAATGCCCTCAGTGTCTATTAGACTACGTTCAAATCCCACATGGTATATTGAGAAGGCAGACAGTACAATTAAGATGGCAATGTGAGAGGTCATAGAGGAAGCCAAATTTCCCATGGAGACTCCAACAAGGACACAAGAAGGATCAATGATCAATATCAAAGAGGAAAAAGAGGAAACTCCCCTATCCTGTCCAAGACTGCCCAGGAAGACAGCCAAAGGCCTTTTCTCACTAAGAGAGAAGTCACACCAGGCAGGGTGGGAAATCTAACAGCCTGAAGCATCTGCTGTTCTGGGTGGGAATATGAGGGAGTGCAGAGAGAAAGGCAATGTTGGAAGCCAGCCCACTCTCACAGGGTCAGCAGCCAAAACTCTCAGCTGGTATATGCAAAGGTGAATGTTAACACAGTAAGAAGCTGACCTGAGCTTCCCTAACAGTGGCAAGGAATACAAATACCCAGTTACAGAAGGTAGGATGGAGCTTGCTTTGGAGTCACAGCAGGGAACAAGGCCTGTTTAATCCCCGTACATACCTACTAAGAGTCTTACACAAGGAGGCTTAAGTCCAGAGCCATTTCTGACTTTTGGTAATACTCAAGGGCAAAGTCACAAAGGTCTCCTCAGAACTTCAGTCTTTAAGCATCATAGAGGGGGGTTTTAAAAGTAAACACATGGCCTGGGCGTGACTATGTTCAGTTTTTATAGGAAAGAAAAGGAAGGGGGGAAAGCAACATCCTAGGGAAGGTCTAAGGCAGAAGGAGGAGGAGCTTAACTTTTTTTCTGGGCTGATTGAAAGGAGAAGGAACATCACATTATAACTACCACTGAACACATTTCCTCTCTTCCTTTGTAGTGAGGGGGTCAACAGTCAAAGAGAAGATAAAGGAAAAGGATATGACAGAAGCAATTCTACAAATAATCATTATAGCCTGTCAGGTGACTCATGGGGCAGCTAGCTGACCAGTAGAGCCCTGGGCTCAGAATCAGAAAGCCTTGCTTTCCCAAGTTCATATCTGGCCTCAGACACTTACTAGCTGTGTGACTCTTGACAAGTCACCCTGTTTGCCTCAATTCCTCATCTGGAAAGTGAGCTGGAGAAGGAAATGGCAAACCACTTCAATAACTTTGCCAAGAAAATCCCCAAATGGGGTCACAAATAGTCAGACACAACTGAACAATTAAAAATGTGGCTTAAGTGATGCAGTGATAAGCTTATTCACAAACTGTAGGGAAGTAACAGAATGGATTAAAAGCAAAATCCAACAATGCTATTCCATACATGAGACATAAAGATCCTCCAGGAATCTTGTGTTAAAAAAAATAAAATCATGGGGCGGCTAGGTGGCGCAGTGAGTAAGAGCGCTGGCCTCGGAGTTGGGATGACCCGAGATTGAATCCGGCCTCAGAAAATGAGCACCCACCCATAAATAATGACTAGCCGTGTAACCTTGAGCAAGTTACTTAACCCCAATTGCTTTAAAAGAAAAAAAAAGAAATAAAATCAAAACACCCCAAATTTAAGAAATGGAACATTTGGTTAGAGAACAGTTCACCTGAAAAAGGAGCAAGGGATGTTAGTGGACTGAATATTCAGTATGAGTCATTGGTAGCTTTCCAGAGAAGGGTATGCAGGAAGGAAATTCATATGAAAATACCACTTGAGATCATACCATATAAAGACTGGTTGAAAGAAATGAAAATATTTAACTTAGAGAAGGGAACAAGCTAGCTCCCTTCAAGTATGTGAAGAGCTGTCCTGTAGAGTAGAGATTGTTCTCCTTGGCCCCAGAGGACAGAGCCGGGAGCACTGGGGAAAAGCTGTAAAGGTTTAAGCCTTGTATCAGGAAACTGCTTCCTAATATCAGCAGCAGCTGTCCAATGTGGACTAATTACTGGGAGAGGCTATTGGTTCTCATCTTCGATGGTCTTCAGGCATACACTACTTTCCAGATACATTACAGTGATAATTTCCATTAGCAGTCAGGCTAGATGGCCACAGGGATGGTTTCCCTTTCTCAAATTCTGTTGATCCTACAATGAGGAAATACATGTTTTGGAAACAGTTTATGTAAAAAAAAAAAAAAACTCAATGAAGCCCCCCACATACACCAAAAATACTAGCACTTTTATATTTATAACAGCACCTTTGTGATAGTGAAGAATTGGAAACAAAACAGATGCCCAATAATTAGAAAATGATTAAGCAAAATGTTTAGGGCACCCAAGTGGCACAGTAGATAGAGTGCTGGACCTAGAGTCAGAAAAAATCTTTCCAAGTTCAAATCTGGCTCAGACACTTACTAGTTGTGGGACCCTGAACAAGTCACTTAACTTTATTTGCCTCAGTTTCCTCATCTGTAAAATAAACAGGAGAAGAAAATGGCAAACCACTCCAGTATCTTTGCCAAGAAATCCCAAATGGGATCACAAAGAATTGGACATGACTGAAACAACTGAACAAAAAACAACAACAAAAAAATATATAGTGCATGAATGGAATGGAATATTTTTGTGCCCTAAGAAATGATGAATGTAGTGAATACAGAGAAGCATGGAAATAGTTACCTAAACTGATGAAGAGAGAAATAAGCTGAGCCAGAAAAATAATTGACAAAATTATTTCAATAATAGAAAGAACAGCAAAAAAGATTAAAAGTAAATATTGAAAAATAATAAAGAATGAGCATGGTTTAGAAGAAGGGATATGAGAAAACACTCTCCACCTGTTTTCAGACATGGTTGTTTTATGAGGGTTGTGCATTGTCAATTTTTTCAGACTTTGATGTATTAATCAACTATGCTGATTTTCTCTTCTTTTTCTTTTTTTTTTTTTAAATGCTATTTGCTGTGTGGTATAGCTCTCTAGGAGAGGGAATGATACTGGTGGACAGTATGTGAAAACAACAAAAAACCAATAAAAACTTACATTTGAAAAATACATTAATGTTTTCATTTTTTTTGAGACAAAGGGGTGATGAAACAAGGATAATGGGATTCTAGCTCCATGAGCCCATTTGGCAAAGTCCCTTAACCCCCTCTGGGCCTCAGTTTCCCCATCTATAAAATAAGAGAAGGTTGGATTAGATGGCTTCAAAAGTCCCTTCCCAACTCTAAACTGATTATCCCATTACCTTAGTTCACCTTAATAAAATCACAGTGTCAAGAAGGAAGGGAAAGTATAATGGAAAGTAAAGTGGACAACTTTGATTACATTAGATTGCAAATTATTATACAAAATCAATCCAGTTAAAATAACAAAGGAAAACAGTTAACTGGGAGGGGGAGAAATGCAGCAAGTTTCTCTGATAAAGGTCATTTGTTCAAGATTCTTCAGGAACTTGTTCAAATTTGTAGCAACAAAAGTCATCCAAGAAAAGATAAACGGTTAAAGAATTTTAACAGTTTTCAAAGAAAAAATATCAAAGCTTGTCAACAACCACATAAAAATGTTTTCAATTATTACTAGTTAGAGAATTAAAACATTAAAAATAAGGTTCCACTTAACCCCAATTGCATTGCCTTCCCCCCTCCAAAAAAAAAAGAAAGTTATATGTTGAATTATATACTTTAAAAGAATAAAAGCTTTACATAGTAGAGATTATTTCATATGAAATCATTTTATTCTGCTCTATTATGTACTTGGAAATAATCTTTTACTTAGTGTTCCTGAAGTTCAATTTTTTTTTAATTCCAAAGAGGTGAAAAAAAATAAACCTTCGTACTCCACAGAAATCCGTGTGACTGTACCTGAGTGTCCTTGATTCAAGCCTCCTATCAGGTTTACTTTCTACCACCAGGGGCCTTCTGGATCTGCTAACCCCAATACCACCACCACATGCAATTCCTTTATCAACAGCACGGCGTAAGGAAGAGGGACCTGAATCTAGAGTCAGAAGATAACAATTTTCAACCCTAATTCTAACACCTAGTTTCTCTTTGATCTTGGGTAACACAACCTGACCTTCAGTTTCCTTATCTGGAAAAAGGGCAATAATTGCACTTGGCATACCTGCTTTGCTCTTCTGTAGAAAGCATATCAAAAGGTCAAGGGACTTGCCCAATGTCACAGATGAATGGAAACCACTAATGCCTTTTTGTCTTTTTCTTCATACCTAACCATTCTTCATTTACTTGGACAAGTATTTAGATAGCACAGAAAATGTGACCACAGGAACCTGGAACACAGACTCTTCAACACAAGAGTGCAGAGTTCTCCTAAATGAGAAAATAGTAAAAACCCTTCAACGCTTTAAGCACAGAGTTTGTATCAGAAGAAGGGATCCAGATGAGAGATGAGGGAGTTAATGGAGGAGAGAGATTAGGTAAACCTGGAAAAGCCAGAGAAGTGAAGATTTGAATAAAGAAAGAGTATTGTGGATCCCTGGAGACAAGAAAAGCTGAGAATTGATGAAGGGACTAACCAGGAAAATGGTAAGAGGAAGTACCAGGAAGGAACCTTAGCAGAGGTAAGAACTGGAATGGTTTCAGTGACTGATTAGAAAAGAGAGGTGAAAGAACAGCAAGAGAGAAAGAAGACTCCCATGGTTCATCTAGGCAAGTGGAAAATGGTGAGGCCCTTGACGAAAGCCGGGTAGTCAGAAAAGGGAGCCAGGTTGAAAAGGTGAAGATTTGATTCTTTTTTTTATAAGTAATGCCCCAGTGATGATGGGACATGTACTTGGAAGTACCTCAGGAAGAAAAAGGCCTGCAGATAAAACTTGGGATTTAACCACATATAAGCAAAGCCAGAGACTAGAAATCATTCAAACAGAGAAAGACCAAATTCCTAAGAAATATCTAATGTCAAAAAGCAGGGGAAAGGGGGGCAACCAGTGGAGGAGGTCAGAAGATAGTAGGCTTGGGTAGAGTTGATCTACTTAACTGGAGAACCCACAGGCCACTCTACTGGCCAAAAGAAAAGAATAAGGGAGGAGAAAGAGAGGTATCAGTATTTGGAGCTCAGTGTAGTTAGTTTCATAGGAAGTCACTTATACCTAGAAACCTATAGTCTCAAAAGAGATGCCCCTATCGGGTTTAATCACTAGGAGAAAAAAAAAAAACAGTCCTTCAAAATGGCTACAAAAAAAGAAGACATTTGTGCACTTACTCACATGGACAACGTTGAAGCCAAGCCTGGGCAAATAAAAGGAAGAGCACTGCCTGCCCCACAAAAGACTGCATAATCACACATCCAGGGCAGGGGTAGAGACCTGCTGAGGAGGAAGAGCAGTGTTGGAAGAGGGGCTCCAGGCCAAGAGATTTTAAAGCTGTAGCGCCACCCCCTCAATCCCCACTCAGGTGTCTGCAATTATGCACCCCTTCAGAGAGGTCACGGAAAGACCTTCACATATTGCTCAATGGACCTTCCCTGTCATTCAGCTGCTCCATCTGTATTCCAAGCAATGGAATCATGAAGGATTTGGCCTTGAGGTCAGAATATATAAAGTTTGGAAAGTGGAGGTATTCAGCCAGGATGAAAGAGGACCGAGAGCTGATGTGGCAGCTCACTTCAAGTGTTTGAGAGCCTTATGCCCAAAGGAGGGTAGATAGATTGGTTCTCCTGGAACTCCTGCCCAAACTAGGAATGGCAGGTGGAAACTACAAAGATGCAGGCTTAGACTTTATGTATGCAGGCACTTGCTAATAAATAGAATTAGCCAAAAGTGGGCTTCAGCAAGTTGTGGGCTCTACCTCCACTAGGGAGCTTCAAACAAAGACTGAGTAATCCTCTACTGGGTGAATTGTGGAAGTGATTGCTATTCAAGGGAGGCTAGCACAAGTGGTCACTGGGATCCCTCCCAACTCTAAAATTCTAGGACTCCATGATATGGATTAAACAATCGCTTCTCAAGGGAAGGGACAGGAGCTTCTCTAAATGCTATACAATGCTACATATGGAGACATAAACATGGAAGTACGCAGTATAAATCTACTGATCATGACACAGGTTCTCTACCATAAAGCAGTTGATAGTGACAAAGGCTACAGAGGGGTCAAGAAGGATGAGGATTGAAAAAAGGCCATTAGATTGGGTGATTAAAAGATCATTAGTAACTTTGGAATGAGGAGTTTCTGTGGAATGATGATATTGGAAGCAAGGCTGTAGAGAGTTAAGAAGAAAATGAGGTGAAAGGAAATAGAGGCACTTCTTGCAGATGGTCTTCTCAAGGAGTTGAGACACAAAAGAGAGGAAAATATCAGATGATAAGTGTCAAGAAGAGGTTTTTGAGGATGGGAGAAACACTGGTGTGGGAATCATGAAGGGAGAATGTGGACCCCTTGTCATTTTATCCCTGTGAAGAACTTCCAGTGTGGGAACCCCTCCACCAATGTGGATAGACAATAGCCAACAGTCTATAATTTAAAGTCTTAAAGATGGGTCACTGAGAAGTCTGACAATTTTTCTGTCACCTGAAAATTGTCAGCTGGAATTTGTCAGAGACAGGACTTGAACTCAGGTCCTCCTGATTCTAAGCCAAGACTTCTCTCCACTACATCACCTTTCATTCTTATTAGTAGAAGTAAATTTACACACTGAATGAGTACTACTTCCACTATATCCTATAGATTTTTCTATGTAATAGCTAAAAAGTCATTTTTTTGTGAAATGTGATGTTTATATATTTCTTTAATTACCCAGGCATTAGTTAAAAAATTGTTTTGTATTAGTTTCCATGTAGATGGGCTTAAACATTTTTCTTAGAGCATAATGGACTATTTTGTTTCATTATAATCTATAAATATGTACAATTTTAGCCTTTCTAAATTTACATATGGTTTCTCTGTGACCCAGTACATGATCATTTTTATGTAGATTTAATATGTACTTGGTAAGAAAAAAATGCATACTGTTTGCTTTCCCATTAAGTTCTATCCAATTTGTTTAATATTTTATTTAGTCCTGTAATCGCTTTGTTTTTATTGGGTTTATCTTCAATGGTGAGACATTGAGATATATAATTAACTTAATCCAATTCTGCTTGAAATATTGTGAGTTTCTCCTTTAACAGTTTCACCAGTTTGCTTTTATCTCCTTCTTAATGCTTTCTGATATGAATTAAATATTGTGTGTAATCAATGCCACTTCTACTATGAAATTGACTAGAGCAAGAGATTTTTTTGGTCTAGACTCTCTACTCACCTCTATATAAAAAATAATTCAGCAATCCTGTAGACAGCCTATTTATGGTTTCTATTTTTTTAAAAAAGCTATTGGGGTGAAGTAACTTGCTGAAGGTTACATGGCCAGTTTTTTGTGAGGGTGTTAAGTATCTGAGGCCAGGAATGATCCCAACTCCAGGGCCAGTGCTCTCACCCACTGTGCCACCTAGCCACCCCTATGGTTTCTATTTTTTAACCCATTCCAGAACCGTTTTTCTTTTTGTTGGAGACATCTGTTCATTTAATGTTGTGATTATTAAGAGTTTTTCCAATCATTTTCCAGGGGAAGGGGAGGAGGAGGAGGGAGAACAGCATAGCAGAAAGAGTGCTAGACTTGCCATCAAAGAATGCTTGGATTTTAGACTTGTCTGTTCTCAGCAATGCAAGGTTCTAAGACAACTTCAAAAAGCTCATGATAGAAAATGCTATCCACATCCAGAGAAAGAACTATGGAGTGGGAATGCAGATGAAACATACTATTTACGCTCTCTATTGTTTTGTTATGTTTTGCTTCTTTCTCATTTTTCATTCCTTTGGCTATAATTCTTCTTTATTACATGACTAATGTGAAAATATGTTTTCTATGAATGTATATGTAGAGCCTACATCAGTTTGCATGCAGTCTTGTGGAGGGGGGAGGGAAGGAAGGGGAAGAAAATTTAAAACATAAAAACTTGTGGAACTGAATGTTGTAAACTAAAAATAAATTTAAAAAAATACTTGTCTTCAAATTCTGTCTTCAACACTTACTATTAATTGTGGGACCATGAGCAAGTCGCTTTGCCTTTCTGACACTCACTTTCCTATCCCCTCCTCACAGGGTTGTTGTGAGAATCAAAGGGGATGATGTATGTAAAGTGTTTTGTAAACCTTAAAACAATATCTAAATTACATTAGGATTATTCAATTTATCAAAAAGGAATATAAACTTTATTTTACTATTTTTAGTCTTATGTTTTGTACTATTTCTGAGTTCTGTCTTTCCCTGGTTTAGGTACCAGGACTATATTTGCCTCATGAAGGAATTCTGGTAGGGTTCTATCACAACTTTTGAGGCTAGTTTGCGAAATGATGTTCTTTAAAAGTTTTACAAAATTCTCCTGTGAATCCATGAGGTTCAGGAGGTTTTCCCATTGTAGCTAGATCTATTTCCTGTTCTATGATCCGGTTATTTAAGATCTCTGTGCAGTCTTCTGACAGATGGGTATTTTATATTTTTGCAAGTGCAGGTGCGCCTCTCTTTCTTTCGTTTCTCAGCTTTGTTGGCATATAACCGTGGACAACACGTTCTGATTGGTTTGTTTATTTCTTCTGGTTCTCTTCTGATTTTCCCTTGCTCATTTGCTATTTTATTGATTTCGTTTTCTGCTCTCTTCTTTTTTTTATCAGATTAGCTAAGTATCTGTCAATTCCATTGGTCTTTTCAAAGAAGCAGCTTTTATTTTATTTTTTTATAGGTTTTTTGTTTTCAAAAACCAAATTTCCTCTATAATTCCCTCTAACTCTCCTCCAATTTGTAATACTTCCTCTTTTGTGTTTATTTTAGGTTAGTTTAATTGTTGATTTTCTAATTTTAAGTGCATCTTCGGGTTATTAACTTAGTTTTATCTTTTTTGTTAGTATATAACTGCAAGGATATGATTTTTCCCCATGAGAACTGCTTTAGCTGCATCACAGAAATTTTAGTATATTGTTTTTATTACTATAACTTTCTTCTGTACAGTTATTAATTGTTCCTATGACTTGCTTGCTGGCCCATTGGTTATTTGAGATTCCATTGTTGTCTCTATTTCAGTCTGTATCTTTTGCTTGTGGTTCTAGAATCAATTTCTAATCTTATTCCATTATGGCTTGTATAAGAATATATCTACTCTTCCTGCCGTTTTACATTGGTTTGCAATATCTCTATTCCCAGAACACAGTCAATTTCTTGTAAAAGTTCCACATGGCACAAAGAAATAAGGATATCCTTTACTGTCCCATTCAGAAAACAACATGAGTCTTTTAAATTATTTCTCCAGAATTTTGCTCAGCTCCATATGTTCCCTTTTGTTTATCTTTCTATTAGACTTATCAAAAACTGATAAAGGAATATTTGAGTCTTCTGTCACTATCGTATTATTGCAACATATTATTGGTACACTATGTATGTCTTCTTGAAGCTCAAATATTTCCATTATGAATTTGAATGCCAACAGATGTGGAGCATGTAAGTTTATTACTGATATTGGTTTTTTGTGTCTGGTACCTTTTAGCATAATATAGTTTCCTTGTTTATCCTTTTTTTAATTTTTTGGATATTTCTTTTTTACTTTCTCTGATGGCATGATAGCAACTTTTTTGAAAAGTTGAAACTGATAGCAACTATTTTTTTTTAATTCACTTGATGCATAGTCATTTTTTCCATTCCCTCAGTTTTATTTTGTGTATATTTTGGGGTTTTGTAATGTATTTTTTGCAAGCAACAGATGATAGGGCTTTGTTTCCTTATGCAATGTCACTCTATTTTTATTGAATCATTTAATTCATTCACATTTAAAGTTAAAAGAGTTAGGTTTCTCATTTCCTCCATCTAGCTCTAAAAAAAGTTTTCATATTATGATTTTTCTCCTCTTCTGCTGAAAATATAGCATTTTGTTCTTTTGGTTACTTGAATCTTTTTCTTTAAGATGGCCCTGTTCCCACTGACCCTTCCCCTCACTCCCCATCCCCTCTTCCCATTTGTTATTCTTTTCCCTTTAGGGTTTGGTTGACTTGTTCTTCTCCTCTGGCTTCACCTGGTGATATATTTCTTCCCCCTCTTTTTTCTTCTCAGTCATGAAGATTCCTCCTTCCTCTCCATCCCCTTTAGTTAGTCCTGTTAATTAGGGCTTTTTCATTTCATTTTTTCCAAAAAGGATTTCTCTCACCCTCTTCACTATCCATCTTTTCTTTTTGTTGATTTTAGACCCTTGTTCTCTGATTCATGACCCTGTATCTTCTGATCTCTTTCTTTTTGTATATTAGTCATATAACCAAAGCCTCTAGATTGTTCCCTCCAGGTGCTTTCTGCCACTGCCTTGTAGAGCTTACCCAGTGGATTTCCTTTTCCATTATGCCTCACTCTCAGAGCAATGCCAATTATTACAGGTGTCAAAGAAGACACTATCCCTTGATAGGTTAGTCCTTCCCCTCACTGATATATAGCCTCTCTTGTTGGCCTTTTTTCCCTTATATTTACCTGGAAATCTCCTCCCTATGTCCATGCTCTCCCATTCCTTCAGATGCCCCCAGGGAGTCTGATCCCCACCCTGTCCCAGGTCAACTAGACTTTTCTTTCACACACCAAATCGCCCAGGTCTCATATCCCTCCACCCACAGGGAGTGTATATCTGTGGAACCATCCCCCACCTCCAAAGTAAGATCTCCTTTCTTTCCTCTCTTTTTCAGTCTTTCTGTGCTTTTCCTCACCCACTTCCCTATGGTTGTTCTGAGGCCACAGAATAACCTGTTCCTCCTTGCCAGCCCTTGATTTTAACTTTGAGCATCACTCATTCTGCTTTATCGTCTTGTTTCCCTATGCCCACTTTTTCATGTCCTGTACCATGCTATGTTGTAGTCCCACAAAAGGAGCATGTATCAGTAAGCAGGGTGCTGTTTGTTCCTATCCATAATGCCATCTGTCTACCTCTTCACTGTTAACCTCTATTTCTGCATTCACCTTGTCTTCTTGTATACATTTAGGAAGAAAATTCTCATTGGCCTTTCTGTTGTCCCTCTGTTGCTGTCTGCATTGATTGATTCACTCCTCCTACATTTCTGTTGTTTGAGATGTTCTAGAAGCAAATAATTTCTTCAGTTCTAGTTTCCATTCTAAAATTTCTGTTTTGCATTGTGCAATGATCAACTATGAATAACTAAGCTCTTCTCAGCAATACAATGATCCAAGACAAATCCAAATTTTCATCATGACTCATGATGAAAATGTTATCCACATCCAGAGAAAGAACTGATGGACTCTGAATGCAGATTGAAGCATGCTATTTTCACTTTATCTTTTTTGTGGTTATTTTTTTCTTTTGGTTGGTTTCTTCTTTCACAATATGGTTAATATGGAAATATGCATTACATGATTGCATATATATATATATATATATATATATATATATATATATATATATATATATATCCTATTGAAAACTTTTACCTTCTTAGGAAAGAGGGAAAGAAGGGAGGGAGAAAAATTTGGAACTCAAAAAATGTTAACCGAATGTTAAAAATTGTCTTTACACGTAAGTGGAAAAATAAAATACTATTTAAGAAACAAACTAAAAAGCAAATCAAATTTCTGTTTGGGGAAGTTTTAAATGTTCTAGGGACTGGGGAAACTGTCTGGTCCTCCATTTTGCTAATCATGTCATCCAGAAATCCCATATTTTGTACTACTAACTCTATTTAACTCAGCTCTCCTTTGATTAGGGGCCAACTGTTCTATCTCATTCCATGAATGTTGTTCTAATACTTATCTCTTGAACTTGCACCCTTTACAAAGTCTTCTTTGAAATATATTTTTTCTACTGCAAATTCTTAGTCATTTTGTTTCTTCATTGTCTTTCCTTTGCCATCAAAACAAAGGATGGCTTTTCAGGACTCTGTAGTCTACTCAGTATATTATTGTTATTCAGTCCAACGCTTTGTGACTCCATTTGGAGTTTTCTTGGTAAAGATACTAGAATGGTTTGCCATGTCCTTCTCCAGCTCATTTTACAGATGAGGGAACTGAGTCAAGCAGGGTTAAGCAATTGCCCAGAGTCACACAGATAGTGCCTGAGACCAGATTTGAACTCAGGAAGTTGAATCTTCCTGACTCCAGGGCCAGTGCTATATTTACTGCACCACCTCACTGTATATAGGCAATACAAAAATACCCACTGTGTGAGAGCTTCCTCATCCTACCTGAAGTATATGCTTGAATTCTTGTCCTTGCAGGTAAGGCAGCAAAACTGGCTTATCCTGTGGGACCACTGAAGCTCAAACCCCAGCCAACTTTTGGATAGCAATATGGAAAAAGGACTAAGGATCACTATGAGCCCTAAGAAATGAGATGGGGAAGGCTTTGAAAACTGTCAAGCCTTGGCCAATCATGAAGATTTGTTATTTCTAAACAAAGAGTTTGGAATCAACACCCATCAGTCTCACAGAGCATTTTGGACATTATCTCTGGGTGGTTTTTCTTGCAGTTCATGTCTCAGCCCTATCCACCTGTCCCAAATCTGGCTTCAAATGTGTAACTGCCTAATACTTCTTCTGTTCAGAAGTTTCAACAACATGACACAATGGAAAGACTACTGACTCAAAAGTCAAAGGATCTGGCTTAAAATTCCACCTGACAGTAGTTATGTGACCCTGGCAAGTGACTTACCTTCTCTAGGTCTCAGTTTTCTGATCTGAAAAATGAGGGGAGTAGACTAAATAGCCTGTGAAGTGCCTTCCAGCTTTAAACCCATGACCTCAAACTCTATGTCTTTCTTCTCTTCTAAAACTACCCTTTCTTCTTAAGTAGTCCCAACCTCTGACCACACTTTTCTGATTCCTTCCAAGTAACTCATCTCCCCACAAATAACTATTACTGGTTACATCCATAGCTCAGTATTTCCCCGGATGAAAATAGAATGGAAGAGAAGTCAAAGGCAATCCTCTTCCTGTCACAAAATAAATACCAAGACCAGACTCCTGCACTCTAACATGGGTTGGGCAAGAAAGAACTCAAATCTTTGCCGGAGAGATGAGAAATAAGACTACAGAGTGAGATCTAGAAGGGACTTCAATGGCCAGCTAGTCTTTACAGCTAATCTTTACAGATTAGGAAACCAAGGCTCAGTGAGGAGAGCTCACACCTGTGCTCACAGTGAAATGCCTAATCCTTCTCACTTCATCAGTCTTGTGGTAAATCTACAGCAACCTAGAACCAAATAAGGATTTGGACTCCTGATGTCTCCTTTGGATATGGGCGATAAAGAAAAATAGCTCAAAGGAAAGAGAGAGGATAATAGAAATAGACAATAGATAAGAGAAAGGGACCTTAGAGGAACTGTGCTCTGCTTCTGATATGTAGAGGCAAGGACCAGAGAGGTTGATTGCCCGAGACCACAGAGATACTAACGACAGAATCTGAACACACGATTTCTAGCTCCAAAGCCAGTGTTCTTTCCACTGTACTGCCCTGCTTCTCCTGGTCTAGAAATCACTGATTTCCTAAAAGTTTACAATGAAGGAAAAAAGAAATGGACCTCATGATCCCTATTATATGATAGAAGAGATCCAAGGCTTTTTTGCTGGATCCGCTGCTTAGAGAGGTTACTGCTTTGGAAAATAAACATGGAGGGGCGGCTAGGTGGCGCAGTGAGTAGAGCGTCAGCTCTGGAGTCAGAAGGACCTGAATTCAGATCTGGGCCCAGACACTTAACACACGCAAACAAAAACCTAGCCGTGTGACCTTAGGCAAGTTACTTAACCCCAATTGCCCTCAAAAAGAAGAAAAAGAAAAAGAAAATAAACATGGAGTGATGGAAAGACCACTACAATAAGAGGTTTATTCTACTTCAACACACCATTGGTATTCTTCAATTTGATGTCATTTGTATCCAAGTTGTAGCTCATACTGGAAGTAGCCTTTTTTTTTTTTAATTTTCTATTCTTTCTTTTTATCCCTCCCATCTATCCCCCCTTCAATGGAAAACAAAAAAACAAAGCTCTTGAAATAAATCTCATAGTCAAGTTCCCATATTGACCATGTCTAAGAATATGTGTCAAGGTGGCTAGGTGTCACAGTGAGTAGAGCACTGGCCCTGGAGTTAAGAGGACCTAAATTCAAATCCAGCCTCAGACACTTAACACTTACTAGCCACGTGACCTTGGGCAAGTCACTTAACCCCAATTACCCCTGCCCTCTCCCCTCCAAAAAAAGAAAAAAAGAAGAAAAAACACACAAAAAAAGGAATATGTGTCCTGTTCTGCATAGTTGATCACTTTCTGTCAGGAGGTTTTGAATCATGGTTGATCATTGCATTGATAAGAATTCTTAAATCTTTCAGAATTGCTCATTTTTACAATATTGACACAGAATACATTGTTCTCCTTGTTCTACTCACTTTCCTTTACAACAGTTCATACAAGTCCTCCCAGGTTTCTCTGAAATCATCCATGTCATCATGTCAGTGATATAACATTTCTGTTATATTAATAAATCATAATTTGTTCAACCATTTCCCAGTGGATGGAGAGTCGCCTTAGTAGTTTCTACTACAAAAGAGTTGTTGTAAATGTTTTTATATGTAAAGGACCTTTTCTTCTTTCTTTGAACTTTTGGGGTATAGGCCTAATGCTGGTATCACTGGATAAATGGGATTGTGGTGAGAAAAATGATTTATTGGACCCCTATTTTATTTTAATCAGTATTAATCAGTTTAGTGTGATGCCATAGGAGTAGTGATTGTTAGAAATTATTAGTATTATATGAATAAATACAATCAGTCTAGTCAATTAACATGAGGATAAGAATTACATATATTAATATGTATTTTACGTATCTTAGAGAAGAATAATTTGATAAGGTTTGATTCTTTCTTATATTAGGCTCCAAACTTTAAACTACAAGCTATAAGTTCAAAGATCACTGGTTGCTATAAAGTTCCCTTACTAGCCACAAGAATGCTAATTAGAGGATCCTGACCCTTTTGGATGATGAGTATAGGACCATGCCCAGAGGGGGTGGGATGTCTTGATGTGATATGGAAAGTCCCCCAAATTATTTTTGTATCTCTGGACCATCCTTTCTTGCCCAGCATGAGGAGGGGCCCACCTTATGACCATTTAGTCAGCAGAGATGACCCCTGCTTTGTCCATCCTGTGACCACCCATGCTGCTACACCATACCAGCCCCTCTGGAGGGTCAAAGCAAGGTCTATCAACCAAAGAGACCTTTTATTTTACTTAGCTTCTTCTGACTGTCAGGGTATCAAGTACTATAAAACTAAGGCCCTAGGGATGGGGGTATCTCTGATTGTGAGGAAGATCTGAGTTCCACTTCATTTAGAGGGGACCATAAAGTGCTAGTGCCTTGGCGCTCTGCCTCAGTGGTTTTTCTTGCAGGTTGGACAATTCTGGACCCCACAGTGATTAGGCTGTTATTGTCAGGAATCTCACCACCTGGGCCTACTCTTAAGAGGTTGGGGAAGGGCCTGGGTCCCAAGACCCAAGGACATAGAGACCCCTCTAGTCTCCCCTACTTACTGCATATAAGGACCTCTGCCAGAGGATGCAGATAATGAAGGGATCCAGGCAGAGACCAGAAAGGCTTTTTAAACTGTAGAAAGACTGGGCAAAACTGAGCTGTCCTGGCTGAAACGGTGTCAGAGCTGTGGAAGCTGTTGGAATAACTCCTAGCATAGACTTCTTCTGACTCCTGAGAGCTCAGTGACATTTATCCTTCCACTCCATTCCTTAATCGTGCTGAGCAGACTTCCTGGATACTGAGTCCAACACCTCAGTCACCCTCGACTGGACTACTTGCTTTTCCCTGAATGCAGCCCATGTTTTTCCATCTCTACATCTTTGTTCCTAATATAGATCCTTATGTAAGGAATGTTCTTTTCCCAACCCCCAACACTTTCCTCAATTTCTATCCCACAATCCTTTTGGATTCAGCCCAAATGACATCTCTGCTCCATGAACCTCTAGGCTGAAGGCTATTTCACCTTCATCTCCTCTTATAGTTTTTTCATACTTTTCTCATCCATTTGTCCTATTTCATATTTTTATTATATTTTTCTATATGCACACCTTATTACCTCTTACTAGATCATAAAATACAATACTGAGATATCAATTTTAATAACACTGGCTTTGGAATCAGAGATCTGAACTCAAGTGATCATTAATAGGTCACCTCACCTCTCTGCACCTAAGTGTCCTCATCTCGAAAATGAAGCCTCTAAAATTCCTGCTGCCTCCAAACCTATGGATTCTATGAACTATTTATATTATTTATGTATAGGGACAATTTTCTCTATATTTATAAACTGTCAGTAAACACTGTGCCTTGGACATTATTTTCTGGTCCCAACATGAGATTTCTTTGGAGTAGGGTCCTCCATTTCAAGGAAATTCTATCTACCAAGGCAAATGGGCACTTGCTCAATTTTTAGTCTTGGAGAGCACCCTGGAGCACTGACAAGTTGAGTGACATGCCCAGAGGCACACAGCCAGTCTGTATCAAAGGCCTGACAAACTTTGGTCTTCCTGATTTTGAGGCCAACTCTCTATCCACTATACAATATACAATTAGAGCTATTTAATAAAGGTCTGAATGAATACACTTGCTCTTCATGGTGACTGACCAAGACAGTTCAATCATACTATTATTTGGCCTATAATACGGTATGCCTTATGGCCTAGACCAACTGTCATAGACTAGTCCCACTTGCCCACTGGGCATGGTGGAGAGATAACATGTTCAGGTCTTAGCCTTGGAATTGGTCCATGATGGTAAGGAGGCAGGGGAAAGTAGGTGAGAAGCTACAGAGAAGGAGACAGATACCACTACAGAGCTTGAGGGCAAGAGGATGTGAGGCCAAGACTGGTGGTACAGCTTTATGAGAAGGATCCTCCTGTTTTATTCCACTTGTTGTTGATCAATCAATGAGTATTTATTAAGCTCCTGCTAAGTCCCAGGCACTGTAAGAAGCAGTAGTGATACAAAGACAAAATGGAGCTCCGTTTTCTGTATAATGAGAGGACCTAGCTTTATATAGCATTTACAAATATCACCTCATTCTATTCTTGCAACAACCTTGTGAGACAATTGTTTTTGCCATGTCCATTTTATAGATGAGGAAATTGTAAAGTGCATAGAATTCTAGTCATGAGCCCATGCTGCCTAAAAGTCATTAAGGTATGGGACCTCTACTGACTCTGCCAGCTCTCAGTCTCAACCTACAAGCTATAGTGAAGGTACAGTAATGGTCTCAAGGGCAATGTCAAAAAGATCCATAAGTGATGACTAAGTCTATGTTTGATAATATGCTGATTGCCAGTTAACATGTGGTAGCCGTGAGTAGGCTATAGTAACTCCCAGGTTCCAAGGAAGTTGGGGATCCATGCCCCCCCATTTCTGACTCATTACTGGGCTCTTGCCCTCCCAGGAGCTGATTGGCACAGCCACCCTCCTGGCTGTTACTCAACATTTGTCTGACAGAAAGGGTGTGAGGCAAGGTAGGGGAGGAGCATCAGCTATTTTCTGTTCATTGCCCAATAAGTACCCTGCCTCATACTCTGTAACCTAATACAGGTGGAGGAGAGGAAGAGGAGACCACAGCTGTAGAGATGAGAGTATCTCAATGTCTGTCCCTGATGGGCTTTCTCCTCTTTTTCCTCTTCCCTGCTCACCTCTGTGAGATCTGTGGTAAGTGAATTCTGGCCCACAGCAATCCATTTCCAGAGTCCTCCCAGGGGCAGGATGATTATGGGAAATAGGGGAGGGAGAATCAGACTTTATAGTTACCTCAAGGGAACATCATATTCTAGACCCACAGACTGATGGCCTTGCTTTTTGACAACAGGGATTCAAGGCTGTTTCCTTGGGTCTGCTCCCAGATGTGGGTGGGTATGTGTGTGTGTACATGGTGTGTCCATTCTCGGAGGGAGAGGGGCTGTCATTCCTTCTAGGGAATAGAATAGCACAGTGGAAACAACGACTGTGAGGGAGGAGTTATATGTATAAGCTACATGATCCTGGGCAAGTCCCAGGCCCATTAACTTAAAAGCTAGGAGACCCTGGAGCTCATGAAGTCCAACATCCCCATCGCACAGATGAGGAATTTGTCCACTAATTTCAGACTCTCCATGACCCCATTTGGAGTTTTCTTGGCAGAGATACTGGAGAGGTTTGCCACTTCCTTTTCCAGTTCATTTTACAAATGAGCAACTAAGGCAAACAGGGTGAAGTGACTTGCCCAAGGTCACACAGCTAAGAAGTGTCTGAGACCAGATTTGAACTTGGGTGTCCTTGACTCCAGAGCCTGTGCTCTATCCACTGAGCCACCTGCCTGTCCAAGGAAAGGAGCATAGGGGTCATGAAGTCCAATCCACTCATTCTACACATGAGGAGCTGATTTGGCCCAGACCACTCTCTCAGGCTTATGTTTCTGCAGGAGGAATTTTCCTATGAAACCTTTACCTCGTGTGGTAGAAAGAGTGTTGGACTTGGAGGCAAGTCCTGAGGTTCATATCTTGGGTCTAAGACTTATTAGCTGTGTGATCTTAAGATGGTCTTGTAACCACTCTGAGCCTAACTATCAACCTTTGTAAAATAGGAATAATAATCCCTTTACTACCCTCCTTATAGGGTTGTGTGAGGCACTTCATAAACCTTCCAGCCTCTGAAAAACATGAGCCCTGGGTTAGAGTCATTAAGGGACAAAATTTTTGTGAAAAATCTCTAGCTGAGGGGTTACAACACAGTATTCCCATTGTGGGCACAAGGAGTGGGGTCACTGGTACAGCCCCCATCCCAGCTCCCAAACACACCCTCACCCATGGATCTTGATCAATAATGCCAGGACAGATTGGAGCTAGAAAGAAGGAAACACTCAACCCTAACAACTCATGCCTCTCCTCCCTTTGATAGCCAAACTCCTGGGGAAAGTCTATACCTGCTTCTTCCTCTTCCTCTTTGGAACCTAGCTTCTGACCTCATCACTCTACTGAAACTGATCTCCCCAAAGTTATCGATAGACTAATCAAGGCAAGGCTCACTCTTGAGATTTGCTCCTGGGTCTATACTCTCATCCCTCTTGTATACAACTTCCTCTGCCCCCACCAGTCCTTAGGATGGAATGGGGGAATTGTCAATCCAAGTCTGGACCCTGTCATCACTCCCCAGAGGGGTCAGGACTAGAATCACGGGATGACTTTTTGTCCAGAACAGCAGGTATCCCTTTCCAAAGCTGCACACACCTTCTCCCACATTTTCCCTCAAGAACTCTAACTTCATTCTTTCTTCCTTCATTTATTCTATCTACTCTTGGAGTCTTTGTGGCTAGTCCCTTATTTCAGGGGAAGAAAGATGAGGTCACCTTATAGAATTATTGTCTACTTCTGGAACTTGGTGCTGAGGTTTCTTCAACCCAGGGGATTTCTGCATTGCATTGGGAGCTTTCATTTATTTGTTCATAACTTAAGTCTCCATGCTAGGGATGTCTGGCAAAGCCCACCCTCTTCTTGCTGATTTTTTCAAGCTTACTGTCATTCTGGTCCCTCTTTGGAAGGCCCAGGATGCATATGGAAGGCCATCAGCCACACTGAGGGCTCAGGACTCTGATCCCCTTAATTGCTTCCTCCATCCTCACCTTATCCTTTACTTACTTCTCTGTGTAGGTATTGGATCTCCCCAGGAAATGGAAACTGCTTCAAGGCAGAGATCATTTTTCCTTTCTTATCCTTTTTAAATTCCTAGTTTGTATCCTGAACTTAGCTGATAGTTAAAAAATGCTTGTTACATTGCAATGGATTGTGATCCCTGGGGATGGGGATATAAAAAGCTGCCTCTAATATATACAAAAGAACAAAGGAAAATATTGGCAGATAGCTAACCTTGGAGTCGGGAAGACCCCAGTTCAAATTTTATCTCAGACACTGACTCAGTTACTAATAAGCTTGTCTCAGATACTTACTTTGTAATTCAGTCATTTCAGTTATGTCTGACTCTTTATGGCCCCATTTGGGATTTTCTTGGCAAAAATGGTTTGCCATTTCCTTCTCCAACTTACTAGTATGACCCTGGGCAAAGGTTTCAGCCTCAATTTCCTCATTGGCAAAATCAGAGTAATAAGAGTGCCCACGTTCTAGGATTGTTGGGAAGATCATTTGAAATCATGCGTGTAATGTGCTTAACAAATTGGAAAGTGCCATATAAATACTAGCATTGATACTGACGATGATGATAGACCCGAATTCTAGTTCCAGCTCTACTGCTGACTTGCTCTATGCCCTTTGAAGAAAACTATTAACCTCAGGGCCTCAGTTTCTCCATTTATAAAAAAAAATTTTGAAGGTCTAGACTAGATGGTGTTGAGCTTATCCTGTTCCCACTATGACCATGGGAACATGCCTGTGATTCTCTCTTTCTCTCCCTCACCACAGCAGTAAGCAAGGAACAGCAAGCCAGCCTGACTCCTCTGATGGCCACAATGATCCATTCCAACCAGTCCTTCCCAGCACTAGATTCTAGCATCCTGATTGCCCTCAGACTCGCAAGGCAACGGGACCAGAATGCCGAGGCAACCTTCCTGAACCAAGTACTACAAAACATCATGCAATATGGTAAGAATGACTGCCTTTCCCTTTGAAAAATAAAAATAAAAAGGAGGGGGTCCATCCAGGCTGTCCAATCAGTGTTGGGTAGAAACAGTCTGCTTACAGAGCAAAGCTTTAACGGGAAAGTTACTGGTTTTGATCTTCCTTATATAGTAACAATACCTCATGCCTGTTTCACATTTTATAATTTTTGAAATTATAAAACTATGATTCTCGATCAAAAATCCATGCTCAATTCCTTCTTAATAAGATCAACTATGTCAAAATCACTCACCTACTCAGACATATATGTTTCCTTTAAGAAACTTTAACCTCGGGACAGCTTGCCCTGAATATGCTGGCATTGACAGCTGCCTGCCGGAAAGACATTGTAGATGAACTTAATCTGGTCAAAAACCTAGAAAAGAAGTTCCAAGAGGAAGTAACCAGTATTGGTAAGACCTTCTCCACCGAAGGCAGCCTTCTTTCCTCCCTCCCACCTTCTCTTCTTTGTTCTGCTATCTCCTTGCATCCTAACTAGCCTCCCTCCTGCCACAAATGGGGCTTCCTCATTTCCACCAATCAACTCTTTAAGGACTTGTTGTGTCCCAAGTATTGTCCCAGATACCATAAAGTCCTGAAGACCTTAGGCACATAGTGAGGAGACAAGATCAAGAAAAAGAATGACGGCAGCTAGTATCTGAGCCTGGGAGTGTATCAGAGGCAGGCAGATTGCAAGCGCTACAAGAAGACAGAGGAGGCTGCATTGTATCCTGTTCAAAGACATGTCTTAAAGAAACAGGAAAGTCAGAGTTCCACTTCTGGTGTAGGGACTGATTTTAATGATAAATCTATGAGCCCTTAGTAAGCACCTACTATGTGCCAGGCACTGGGATAAAATGAATTATGAGGCACTTATAAAATCCCTACATATATCAAGCCTGCAATCCCATGCTTTGTACTTTCACAATCTTAGCCCATGGAAAGGAAATCACTCTATGTTACTCCACAAGGCAACATCAGGACCAGTTGGCCAAAGTTACAAGCAAGCAGATTCCAATTCAGCAAAAGACTCAGCTAACATTTAGAACCATACAACACTGGAAAATGCCTTGTGAGGTGGTGAGATCCCCTTTGCTGCAAGTGTTCAAGCAGAGACCAGGCAGACAGCTGTCAGAGATGGTGTAGAGAGGGCTCCTCCAGTAGATAAGTTGGAGTGCATGATCCCCAAAGGTCCTTCTGATTCTAGGACTCATTCATCACCTTTCTGGAGCCCTTTCCTCCTCTGGGAGATAGATTTCTATCCAGGTTTTAATTTCATATCTTCAGCTATTTGCTATCCATGTTCTCTCTATTACCCAACCTTATTCAATAGGGAGCAGTGGAGGGGGATGAAGGGGGAGAGGAGTAGGATGAAGGAGGGAGTGGACAAAACTATTATTGGGGCATATATCTCTTGTTTTTCTTCTGTGGATGAGGTATTTATTCTTTGCTTCCCATCAGATAACTCTGGTCACCCACTGACTAACTATTACCAGCTTGGCTTGGATGTCTTGGCCTTATGTCTTCTAAATGGGACCTATTCATCCTCCAGAATTGCTAGGCTCTTCTCTGCAGAGGAAATGAATTGTATTGGTGGCCAGTTCTCTGTGGGTAAGTAATGGCACCAGGCTATCCTCCCTACACAAAATCCATGTGTGAAATCAAAATAGAAATTTAGCCTCTATCATCTCATCCACTGTCTCAGGTAGACATTTTAGGGAGTGCACAATCAATCAAGAAGTATTTAATAAGTTTCTACTATGTACAGAGACTTATGAATATAGAGAAGAAAAGAGTGCCTGCTCTCAAAGGTCTTACATTGTAATGGAGGAGACAACATATGTAAATTAAAACATACAAGGTAAATATGAAGTAGATGGAAGGTAACCTTGGAAGGCTTAGTACTAGACTCTGAAGGAACCAAGAAAAGTCTCCTGGAAAAGATGGTACTTGTATGGAGTCTTAAGAGAAGCCAAGGATTGTAAGAGCAGTTGAGTAGGAAGGAAAGCATTCCAAACATGGGGAACAGATCGTGCCAAAGCATAGAGACAGAAATGGTGCTCTGTATCTGAGGAATATCAATTAGGGTGGTATGACTGCACCATAAAGTGCTGTGGAGGAGATTAAAGTGTGTGAATACTGGAAAGACAGGAAGGGGTCAGGTTATGAAGAATCTTTAACACTAAAGGATGTTATTTTTGATCCCGGAAGTAATAAGGAGTCACCAAAGTTTACTGACCAAGGGAGTGAAATGGAAAGATCTAAGATTTAGGAAAATCAGGATGGATTTGAGTATGAAAAGACTTGAGACATGGAGGCCAATTAGAACACTATGTAATAGCCAGAAGAAAGTTCAGAAGAGGCTAGAGTTTGGGGAGAACAAAAATGAATTCTGTTTTGGACATATTGATGTTGAGTTTGAAACACCCTTGGGACATCAGCCCTTTGGCTCAGAAGAAGGCCTATATATGGAGAGGGGAGGCGAGTTTGGAGAGGGGAAGAAGGAGAAAGAATTGGGAATCATTTTGTTGTTCAGTCATTTTTCAGTCATGTCCAACTCTCCATGAACTCATTAAGGTTTTCTTGGCAAAGATACTGGGATGATTTGCCATTTCCTTCTCCAGCTCATTTTACAGATGAGGAAACTCAGGCAAACAGGGTTATGTGATTTGTCCAGGATCATACAACTAGTAAGTGTCTGAAGCCAAATTTACACTCATGAAAATGAGTCTCCTTGACTGTAGGCCACACACTCTATCACTGCACCATCTAGCTGCCTAGGAATCACCTACATAGAGAAAATAATTGAAGCCATAGGAACTAATGATTAAAAAAACAAATGAAAGTATAGAGAGGAAAAAGACCAGGACAGAACTTTGATTAATGGTTACAACAGGGATGAAGACCCAGCAAAATGGGGCAAGACAGATACAAAAGAGATCTAAGAAAGAGCAGAGTGATGAAAACACAGAAAAATTATCCAGCAACGGGTGGTCATCAGTGTAAAAGACTGCAGAGAAATCAAATAGAATGAGCACTGAGAAGAGGGAGTTAAATATTGCATTTCAGAGATCATTAGTAACTTTGGTGAGAACAGTTTCATTTGAATGATGAAGTCACAAGCTATAATTTAGAGGATTTAGAAGAGACAGAGAAAAGAAAGCCAAGACACTGATCATAAAAGGCTTTTTTCAATGAGCTTGTCAGAGAAAGAAAGGTAGTGGGGGATAGGGTTAGAGGGATATGAGATGTAAAGGGGAGAGGAGGGAACCCTTGGAAAGTGGTCTCCATTTTTTTTTTAATTCCTTAGCAGAAATAGTAGGACGGGCGGCTAGGTGGCTCAGTGAGTAGAACTTTGGCCCTGGAGTCAGAAAGACCTGAGTTCGGATCCGGCCTCAGACACTTAACACACACACAAATAAAAACCTACTTGGGCAAGTTGCTTAACCCCAATTGCCCTCCAAAAGGCAAAAAAAAAAAAAAAGAAGAAATAGTAGGGGAAGGCAGTAGAATGGGAGGGCTTGAGAAGAGAATAAAAGGGTTGGAACTACATGATGGGTAGGACAGAAAATCTATTAGGGAGAAACAATGAGTATCTTGCTATAGTGAGATTAACTAACATCAATTTGTAGTAGATCCAATTGTCACCATTCCAAGATTTCTTCCAATTCACTTTCAGCATCATGTCAGTAAGAATGGAGGAGATATATGGTGAAAATAATTCAGGGTTGGGGTTTAGCAAGTCATGACTGGCATAAGGACAACAACAGAACAAGAGATTCGAGAGAAGGGGATCATGAAGAGCTGAACTGTTTCACCAAAAACTGGGTCAAAATCGGGAAAGGAAAAGAGTACAGCAAGAGTATACAGCCCAAGACAGTACCAAGGGATAGAAGGACTGAAGGTTATAGTGAGAGTGAAGAGAAGGCTTAACTACAGAAGGTGTCAGAAAGATAAAAATATTACTACTGTGTGATGGAAATTCAGAGTTCTTGAGCATGGTAGCTGAACACTTGTTGCTGGTAGGAAGACCAAGGGTTTGAGCATCCTTTTTCAGAGTTTAGGTGGAATAGAACAGTAGGTTATGAGAGCTGAATCAACTGTGAAAGTGGAAGAAACGACAACTTGTTAAGTTGAAATCCTCATAATGAGGGAAGTAGTGGGGAGGAGAGGAAGACTGAACTAGGCACTGAATTCACTGAGAAAGAGAATGACCTAGACTGGGTGATAAATTTGTACTGAATAAACCCTAAAGGAAGAGAGGTCACTGAGTGATGTCCATAAAGAGGGAGTGGCAGTGGAGAGCAAGGGGTATTCCAACCCCCACCGAAACCAGTGAGTAGGGAGTGTGAGAGAGAAATCTAGTTAATCCTGAAGAGAGTGGCAAGGGAAGTGAACTAGTGAATTAGTATCATCATGAGGGAACCAGGTCTCAGTGAATTCCAGAAGATAGGAGTAAGAAAGAAAAAGTTTTAAGATGAAAGAAAAATTGTTAATTATAGAGATTTCCCCAAAAGCACATTGGAAGGGACAGGAAAATCTGGAGTGAGACATTGGCAAGGGAAGAGTAGAGAATTGAGGGGACAAAAAAGAGGAAGCAGACAGAAGAATACACAGACTAATAAATTCTTTCCTATTCAAGGAATTATGACATCTGGGTGTATACTGCAAACACATCCTTCCTTTTTCACCATGTCCAGGGTTCTATCACTAGTTTTGCCCACTTTTGATGTGGAGGGAGGTAGGATGGACATAGTAGGTAGGTGGTAAGAGTAGTAGAAGAGGAAAGATCATTGATAGGGTGTGTATATGGGCATATGTTTCTAAAAAGGCTGAAGTACAAAGAGCTATGGGAAGGCTCCTCCAGTGGACACATCCCACAACTCTCATGAACTTGAGGGTTTTTTTTTGCTTTGGCAGTAGTGTTTCTGGTGAGATTATACCAACAAACTCACCCTCTCACAGATCTGTCTCTAAAAATAGGAGGGTAGATATATCAAGCATACAGAACAAAAGAATGCCTCAATTAAAAAAGAAAACCAGACTGGAGATTTCATCAATGTAAAAAGCAGTAAGAATTTACCCTGCCTGGGAAGGTCAACACCTCCTCTGTTACTTAAAGTCACCAAGAATTGATTCAGGTAGTACATCAATCAATCATATTGGGGAAATCCTAGCTCACAAATAAATATTAAAGTCATCATTCATCTAAATGGAAATTCGCTCAATCAGATACCCACTTAGCATCAGGAACTTAGTATTGACAACTTACAAAAACAAGTCCTACAGATGCTGCATTCAGAGAGAAATAATATATACACAGAATAGGGGTCAAGAGGGAAAACATACACATCCAGATGGACTACTAGGCATAAAAATAGGAGATACAAACATCACTGGTTCTGGACTCAGGGGGCCCAGGTTGAAATCCCCCTCTTGAAATTTACTCCCCATGTGAAGGGGAGTTGTCTAAACTCCCTGAGCCTCAGTTTCTTCATCTATAAAATGACAGGGTTGGAGTAGACAGTGTCTGAGACCATTCTTTCAGTTCTAGACCTATGAGCCTGGGACAAGACAAAATAAAAAATATATCTTTCCCAGGTTTCTATCCACTAGCCTGGAGGAGTCTGGGGTAGCAGTAAGCAGAGAGATGCCCACTTTCTCTCTCTCTCTCTCTCTCTCTCTCTCTCTCTCTCTCTCTCTCTCTCTCTCTTTTCTCCCTCTTTGTGTCTCTCTGTCTCTGTCTCGCAAACTCACACACACACACACACACACACACACACACACACACACACACACACACACACACACAAACCTACACTATGTTTTTCTAACCCCCTGAATCTCTTAACAGACACTGGAGCACTTGCAGTCCTAGCTCTGACTTGTGTGAACAGGCAGAACCCAGATGAAAAGATTAGAAATAATACATTATGTCTTGTGAAGAAGATTCTGAAGGAGAAAAAACAAGATGGCACCATTGGAAATATATATAGCACGGGGGAAGCCATGCAGGTGAGTTCGTAGAGATTATAGAGAAGAAGAGAGATCAGCAATGGTAGCTGAAGAGGATGCCTTCCCTTGCTTTGGGACCCTATTCTCAGAAGGACAGAACACATGTGTTCAAGTTCAGAGGGATTATCTCTCTGTCTTTCTCTCCATGCCCTGCTCCCTCTCCATCTCTTCTCTCTCCCTCACTCCTTCCTTCTCTCTCTCTCTCTCTCTCTCTCTCTCTCTCTCTCTCTCTCTCTCTCTCTCTTTCTCTCTCTCTCTCCCTGCCTCTCTCTTTCCCTCATTCCTTCCTTCTCTTTCTCTCTCCCTCTCTTCTCTCTCCCTCACTCTCCCCCCCTTTCTCCCTTTCCCTCTCTTCTCCTCTCACCCTCACTCCTTCCTTCTCTTTCTCTCTCTCTCTCTCTCCCTCCTCTACTCTCTGCATCTCTCTATCACTATCATTTTAAATTTTTTTAATTGATGCTCTTCTTTTTCATGTTACCACCACTTCCCAATGACTCCTCCCCTGACCCTATCCAACATTACTCACTCTTGTAACAAATAGGGACAGTCAAGTTAAACAAACCATCAAACCTTTCATGCACGAGACTTTGCTGTATGGATTATCTTCAATGATCCTGTCTAGATCCCTTGGAAACAGACTGTCTTTTGCTCTTCTTTGTATCCCCAACACAGCATACTGCCTGACATGTTGCAGACTCTTGATAAATTGTTTCTTGACTGACTGAACACATGGTTCTGCACATATCTCAGGAAGAGCTAGACCCCACTACTCTTTCTTTTACATCCCCACCCATCCTTTCCCCCCCACCCCCACCCCGGTACTTAGCACATGATAGATGCTAAACAAATGCTCATTGGCTGATTATTTGAAAGAGCAATAGAAGAGGCTGAGGTTGTTATCTCCTTCCCTAGAATTCTTAAAGAACAAAAGAGACTTTTATCCCCTAAGAGAGTTTATAGGTCTAGGTTTCCTTAAAAAGGGGGAAGGTAAAAGAGACTGCAATCACATTCCCCTACAAGAAGGAATCCCTAGGAGGCTTCAGATTTAATCATGATTACTTAAATTAAGATTTACTTTTTTCCCTCTTTTTGAATCCTATTAGGCCCTTTTTGTGACTCCGGAGTATTATAAGGAAGGAGACTGGGACTGTAATCAGACTCTTAACACCGTGCTAAGCCAGATTCCTCGGGGAACATTCGGATTGCCCATTGGAGCAGCCCAGGTGTTGCCTGCCCTGGAGGGAAAGACTTACTTGGACATAACCCATGTTTCTTGTCAGTCCATACCAGGTATAAGCATCCTAAGAGAGGCATCTTTATTCTTTCCTAAGAGGAAATAACCCAATGAAAGTAAGTCCTAGGAATTCTTGGGGCCTAGATGAAACCTCTGGGGATAATTTGCCCATGAGGTTAGTCTCAGTGCAACATCTGGAAATGAAGTAGTCAGTTTTCTTGAAGAGGGAAATCTAACAAAACGACAAATTGGATGATATTCTCTTTGGGCCATTAGGCAGCAAGGAAGGCTCTGATGAACTGATTCAGTTTTCAAAGAAATTTGCCCTACACATTTCAATCCTACTCACTGGCCCCAAGAACCACCAAAACTCATTTCCATATTGCTTGCTTTTCTGGGAATAAGTTACACGGCATCACACAATTTCTTCCTCAATTAAAGCATGACTGACAATGTCCCCAAGTTACAGAAACTATAGTGATCACAAATGAACATGAGTACAAAAAACAATCAATCAAGAAACATTTATTAAGTACCTACTGTATGCTAGATACAGTGCTCAGTCCTGGAGATAAAGACAAAAATGAAGAAAATTGGGAAAGGTTCATAAAAAAGAGCCTCTCACATTTATCTATAAAAATATTATAAAGTACCCTCCTCATAACAGCCTTGTGGGATGGGCTGCATGTTTTTCTTCCCAGTCTACAGATGAAGACACTAAGGACCATAAGGGTAAAGTGACTTCCCCAAGGTCACATAGCTAGTCAGTGGCAGGAGTGGAATTCAAACCCAGGTCTTTGGACACCAAGATCACATTGCATTCCTCCATGGAATGTTGCCCCTCTCAGAGGACTAGAGCTACTCAAAGGGGCAGCCAAGGAAGACAGAGGCCTTTTCTTCTTTTCTCTGTTCAACTGTTAGTGAATGTAACAAAAAAGGGCCAAGAGACCTGGTAAGAAATGAGGGTCCTAGCTCCCACTGGGAGGCCCTGCCTCAGTTGTTCATGTCCTAGACTGGATGGAAAATGCTCTCTGGATAGTAGAGAGGACATCAGAGACAGCACTACCACCACTGGTGTCTTTTTAAGAGCCTCCTCAGTGGGACACACAAAGCCTAGTGCTGTATAGAAATTCCTCCAGTAAGGGGGGCACAAGGTGGACTAGATGGTGCAGTGCACCAAGCACTGGGTCTAGAGTCAGGAGGGCTCATCCTGAGGTCAAATCTGGGCTCACAGATTTACTAACTGTCTCTCCCTGGGCAAGTCACTTAACCCTGTTTGCCTCAGTTTTCTTGCCTGTAAAATGAGCTGGAGAAGAAAATGCGAACCCCTCCAGTATCCCTGCCAAGTGAGGTCACAGAGTCAAACATGTTTGAAACAATTCAACAACAATTTAATTCTGGTTCCCTCCCCAAGATGCTTTCTACTCTGTCTCTGTCTCTCTTTGTTTCTCTTGCTATTTCTCTGTGTCTCTCTCCATGTCTCTGCCTTTGGCTATCTTTGTCTCTGTCTCTGTCTCTGTGTGTGTCTGTCTGTCTGTCTGTCTGCCTCTTTCTCATACACACACACACACACACACACACACACACACACACACACACACACACACCAAAAAATGCCCTCTCTATGTGCAGTTCCTTTGTTAATCTGCTCAAATCTGCAAGGAATCCTACCAGATCAGAAGACAAGGCCATCAAATTACAAGTCAAATGACAAATAGAGCTAACCTCCTCCAGAGCTACCAAAACATTGAGTTTTAATTAACCAAATCGGGAAACTTTGAGGAGAGCAGCAGTGGGTGAAGGAATGGACCCAAATGGAGCTGGAATGGACCCAGAGCCATCCCAGGATTTGGTCTTTCTCTCAGGTTTTGCTTGCCATCTGACCATTACATATCTGAGGGTTGTTCTGTCTGTTTCTCTCTCCCTGGCAGGTCACCTCAACATCTCTACCCCAAAACCTGCAGAACCCACTCACCAATCCAATGAGAGTATCTCAGTCATTTACAGAGTGGTGGATTCCATCAATAACAGTATCAATGAATCCACCAAGGTCTCAGTGCCCAAGGGCTCGTTCTTCCTAAAGGTGATGGAGGTGGCTCAAGCAGAAAACGACACCAAGTTTGGGTATGTTTCTAAAATGACTTGGGGTGAGATTCAGCTTCTACAGTGGATTTCCTGCTTCTAAGGAAATGAGCTGTTCTGAAACCCCAGGAAGAAGCAAGCCTAGGCTATTAAAGACTTTCTAGGTCTCAGTGGCAAAGAAGCAATAGCAATTTGGATAACTAGGAGTTTAAATGCTTAAAAACACCTAGAATTTGATGGTGGAAGCAAAATCTGGTTAGCTATTATAAAGTCATGTAAAAATTAGGAAGGAAATGTATCCCCAAGGGCTCATTTAAAAAATTGCCCAAAACTTTTCCCTGGCCAGCAAGCAGGATTAAAAGCCAGTCCCAGTCACTACTTACAATTCACCTAGAGCAGTTCTTAACCTGGGTTCCATAGACTTGGTTTCCTTTTTTAATATCTTAATAATTTCATTTAAATATAATTGGTTTCCTTTGTAATCCTATGTGAATTATGAGTTTGGAAACACTATTGTAAAAGAGACAGACACTGAAAGAAAAAGACACAGAAAGAGGAAGAGAGACAGAGACAGAGGAGGAGTCCAGAAGCTTTCCCAGACTGCCAGAAGAGCCTAAGACCAAAAAAAAGGCGACAAGAGTTCTAGTTCTAGGTCACCAAGGAAGAACAGAGCTCAAGAGAACAGAAAATACAGTTTCCTGCTTGGAAGCTTGTCACTGTGTATATCAGCACAAAGTAAAGAAAGCTTTTTTTCTTTTTATGTAATAATAATAATATTAATACTTATAAAATGTTTTAAGGCTCCAAAGCACTTTACAAATATTACCTCATTTATCTTTCTATTTAGTTTAAATGCATTTTACTTTGAATTAATGTGTAATTTTAAAAACAACCTAGAAAAAAATGTAAGGAATAATCTATAATATTAGCATATCCAAAGCATATGAGCACCACATGCACCAAGGTTATTTAAACTACCACCCAAAAGTTCATGTAACAACATAGGAAGGGCAGCATTCAGGCAGTGACCTTTCTTATGCTTTCCTGCAGTCTCCCAGGTTTCTGTCCCCCTTGTTCATCAAAAAATAATTAATGTTAGGAGCCATAGTGACCACAAGAAGGGAAAGAATGTGTGCTCTGACCTGACCCCACCTGGGGCATCTCATTGAGTTCTGGATGACATATTTTAGGGATAACTAACGCCAGGCAACTGAAGTGCATCCCAATGGGGATGGGAAGGGGCCTGGGATAATTAGCCTAGAGAAGACTTAGGGAGCAGATAACTTCTTGGAAGTATTTGAAAGACTGGGGATCACACTTGCTCTGCCTGGCCCCAGAGGGCAGAAATAGAAGCAATGAATAGAAGCTGAAGAGGGCAGATTTTGGATTATGGAAGGGAAAATAGCAGCAGATAAAGGTCCCCAAAAGTGGAATGGGCTGCTTCTGAAGGTAGCAGGATAAGAAGTCCATTACTGGACACCAATGCAGCCTGTTGACTTGACTCTTTGAATAGGTGGCACAGGGTACTGACTGGAAATCAGGAAGGTCTGAGTTTGGATGCTGCCTTGGATGTTTAATAGCCTTGTGGCCTTGGAAAAGTTATATCCTCTTTCAGCCTCATTTTCACCATCTACAAAATGTGACTACAGTTCTAGGTTCCTCTCTTATAATACCCCAAAGTCACAAAAAGGGCCTAATATGATTCAATGAGATTAGACTGTAAATTCCTTCAAGGCAGGGAAATGCCCTTTGGTTGTTTGTTTTGGTTTGGTTTTTGGGGGGGGGCGGTTTGGTGGGGAAGGAGGGGGTTGTATCCACATAGTAAGTGTTTAATAAAGATTTATTGAGTGATTGTTTGGGGTGGTTTCTGAGGATTAAATGTGATACCAATACAGTATTTTGTAAATCTTAAAGTGCCATATAAATGCTACTTCCAAGCTGGGAATTGGAGACCACCTGTTGCACATGTAGAGACAGATTCCTATCCAAGCATGTGTAGGACCAAATGACCTGTCAGATCTCAGCCAACCATGAGATTGTATGATTCTGTTACTCCAGGTTTACAATGGAGTTAGGGCCATGGGGACCATATATAACCTCTGTTCATGGTATTGAGGCCAGCAGTGAAAACAGAACCTACTGGCAGCTCCTGAGTAATGGCCATCCACTGAACAAAGGTGAGCAAAGATGTGGCAGAATGAAGCAGCAGAAAATTCTTCAAGCACTCTTGCTTGGAATTCTGCAGTGTGCAAAGCTTTGTTTCTGGGAAAATGTCGCATAGAAGGAAGAGCCTGTGGGGGCAGAAACTGGGTGGGTAAAATCTATTGTGTTGCTCCTTTACTCAGAGACCCTAGCTTTACATCATGTGACTTACTCAGTCTTTTCTCATTTCCCGCTACAGGAGCTGGGAGTTTTGTAGTGTCTGATGGCGATAATCTGGAGGTCAGGCTGACCTTCACGGAATAGACATTGGAAGAGTAATTCAACCATAATATCCATCCTTTCCACCTATGGAGTCCACCCTAGAATTCCTTTGGGAAACAGAAGACCCCTTGCCTTTCTCCTGGCTCATCTCATCCCCTGTGGGAAGTAAAGCAGCTTTGTGTTCGAGGGCTCTCTCTCTCTCTCTCTCTCTCTCTCTCTCTCTCTCTCTCTCTCTCTCTCTCTCCCTTTACACAATAAAATTTCAACAGAATAATAGTGTCATTAATCATTTCTGCTAATAAGATGACTTTGGAAATCAATGAAAGGTACTTTCCTCTAGCCACCATTAAGAAGATCTAGTCAGGGATTTTGTTTGGGGAGTGGAGTCAAGATGGCAGAGTAGAAACAGGACTTTGCCACGGCTCCAACTTCCACCTTCCCCAATCCATGTAAAAGGGCACTCTGAATAAACTTTGGAGCTATAGAACCCACAAAATGACACAGAGAAGCTAACCTCCCACTGAGGACAGCCCAGCAGCCCAGCAGGGAGCAGCCAGCACAGCTCTCTGGGAGCCGACCCCAGCCCTGCATGAGCCAGAGGTTTTAGTCCCAGGGTAGCCTAACTAGCAACCAGCTGGAGGGACTCCAGAACACCAGCATCTGTGGCCATTTCCAGAATTATCAACACATACATGCCAAGGACAAAGTGAGAGGTCACTGCACTGTGGACTTTGGGACCAGTAGTGGGGAGTGCCTGGCTCCCCTGTCTAGTGGCAGAGCCTACTGTGGCAAAAAGCCCAGAAGTCAAGTAATTGAGTGGCAACATGACTAGGCAAAGGAAGCAAAACAAAGAGAAGAACCCAACATTAGACTCCTATTTTGGGGACAAAAAGGCTCAAAGCATGGAACAGGAACAAGACAATGAAGTCAAAAATCTTTCACCAAAAGCTTCAAATGAAAATATGAGCTGGTTACAGGCCATAGAGGACCTTAAGAAGCAGATAAGTGAAGGGGAGGAAAAATTGGGAAGAGAAATGAAAATGATGCAAGAAAATTATGAAATGAGAGTCAACAGCCTGACTGAGGAAAACAATACTTTAAAAAATAGACTAACTCAGAGTGTGGCAGAATCCAGCCCAGGAGGTTGCCCAGTATGTCCGCACAGGTCGAGCGCAGAGTGCGTGGGGCCTGCACAGCTCAGACCTAAGAGCAGACAAGCAGACTACACCAGAGAGAGAAAAAGCCCCAGCCTGCAGACTTACCAAGGACGAATCACAGTCATCTCCCAGAGGGAACGGATCATTGGAGCCAGGTAGGAGAGTCGGGCCCCCAGTGGAGAGAGTGGCTTCTCAGGCTGCATTCAGCCCCCAGCCTGGAAGTTTAGAAACTGCCTGCCTGTATAATACAGAGGCTGGAATGGCAAAGTAAATTCTAGCTGCTCAGATCCTCCCATCCCTCCTTCATGAAGCAGAAAACCCAAAGATAAGTCTCCCACCCAGATTGAAATCCCAAGTTAATGGAAATAGCCTCAGGCTTGAGAATCTCCAAGAAGGGGTGTAACTGAGACAGCCAGGAATCTGAAGAGAAGAGAGGGAGGGGACCCAACAAGCCCCACCTCACCTCACCAACAAAAGCCTACTTATAGCCCAGGGGTATAGAGGCAGAAATCTGAAGTGGTCAGACTCATCCCCACCTACACATCTACATTCCTCACTGACTTCCCTGGCTTAGCCATAAACTAGCCACCCAGAGGTATGCAAAGTCAAGGATCAGGCCCCAAACTCATAGCCTGAGACACTAAGAAACAGGAAGTCACAATGGGAAGGAAGGAAGCTGAAAAGGAGAAGGGGAAGGCAAGAAAGTCTATTCGAGCCTACTATGCAGGGCAAGAACAACAAAACACACAGGACAATATAGACTCTCTGCCCACTCCAGAGACCACGGAAGGAAACATGATCTGGTCTCAAGCCCAAATAGCATTCCTGGAGGAGCTTAAGAAAAATTTTAAAGACCAAATCAGGGAGGCAGTGACCAACTTGGAAAAAGAAAATACCTCCCTAAAAAAGGAACTTCAAAAACTAACTGAAGACCATAATTCACTAAAAATTAAATACAATCAAAGTGAAACTCAGAACTCTATGATGCAGCAGGAGTCAATCAAAAAAAAAACAAAACGATTGAAAAATTGGAAGAAAAAGTAAAATATCTCACTGGAAAAATAACTGACTTAGAGAACAGATCCAGGAGAGACAACCTAAGAATTATTGGTCTACCAGAAAGCCATGATGAGAAAAGCAGTCTAGACAATATCCGCCAAGAGATTGTCAAAGAAAACTGTCCTGAGGTCCTGGAATCAGAAGATAAAATAGCTATTGATAGAATACACCGGACTCCTCCTGAAAGAGATCCCAAACTGAAAACTCCAAGAAATATAGTAGCCAAATTCCAGAATTATAAGATTAAAGAAAAAAATTCTACAAGCAGCCAAAAAGAAACAATTCAAATATCGAGGAACTACAGTTAGGATCACACAGGACCTAGCAGCTTCTACATTAAAAGAGCGGAGGGACTGGATTTTGATATTTCGTAGGGCAAGAGAGCTAGGACTACAACCAAGGATTAACTACCCGGCAAAACTGAGCATAGTCTTTCAGGCAAGGAGATGGACGTTTAATGAAGTAAGGGACTTCCAGACTTTCCTAATGAAAAAGCCAGAGCTCAATGGAAAATTTGATCTCCAATTACAAGACTCCAGAAGGACATAAAAAGGTAACCAAGGGTAACATAGACTCACACATGCAGAAGTGCACACACCCACACCCACAAACACATGCTCATTACTTGGGATGCAACAAGAGCAAAATGTTCACATCCCTATATGTGGAGCTGATAACTGTCAATATTTGAAATCTTTATGATTATCAGGACCTGCAGGGTTATACTTAGAGGGTGTGGGTACGAATGCACTAACATGGAGTCTAAAAAAAAAAAGACTATTAAGGGGATCAAAGGTACTGTAATGGGAAAAAGGAAAGGATGAGCTAGGAAAAGGTAAAATATGCCATCTGAAGAGGCATCAAAACACACTATAGAAGAAGGAAAAGTAAGAGGGAGAGGAACATCATTTAAACACTATTCTCACTGGTTCTGGTTCAAAGAAGGATCAAATTAATCAGTGAAGTTTAAGAATCTAACGTGAATAGACACATAAATTCATTAAATAGAGGAATTGGAAGGAGGGAGAGGAGCACTGTTTGAAATTTACTCTCATTGGTTTGGAATCAAACGGGGAGTAATTTACTCTGATAAGTATAAAAATTTATTGTGTCCTATAGATAGTGGGAGGGTAAGGGGGGAGTGAAAAGGAGGAGACTAAAGGGAGGGATTATAAGGGAGGGAAATAGTAGTAAGGGGAGAGGGTAGGTTAAGAAGGGGGTCACTGGGTGGGAACACTGAGGGAGGGGGCAGTCAAAAGGGAAAACTTCAAGGAGGGGAAGGGAGAAGGAATAAACAAAAATATAAACAGGGGAGGGAATAGGATGGAAGGGAAGAGACAGATAGTCATCATTACTGTGAATGTGAATGGGATGAACTCTCCCATAAAACAGGCGGATAGCAGAATGGATTAAAAACCATAATCCTACAATATGCTGTCTTCAAGAAACACATTTGAAACAAAGGGATACCCACAGGGTAAAGGTAAAAGGTTAGAGTAAAATTTATTATGCCTCAGCTAAAGTAAAAAAAGCAGGGGTAGCAATACTTATCTCAGATAAAGCAAAAGCAAAAATAGATCTAATTAAAAGAGATAAGGAAGGAAACTATATCCTACTAAAAGGCACCATTGAGAATGAAGCAATATCACTACTTAATATATATGCACCAAGTGGTATAGCATCCAGATTCCTAGAGGAGAAGTTAAAGGAATTAGAGGAAGAAATAGATAGCAAAACTATACTAGTGGGGGACCTTAATCTCCCCCTCTCTGAACTCGATAAATCTAACCTCAAAATAAACAAGAACGAAGTTAAGGAGGTGAATAGATTCTTAGACAGACTAGATATGATGGATCTCTGGAGAAAACTGAATGGGGATAAAAAGGAATTTACTTTCTGCTCAGCAGTGCATGGTACATACTCAAAAATAGACCATGTACTAGGGCATAAAAACCTCACAATCCAGTGCAGAAAGGCAGAAATATTAAGCGCATCATTTTCAGATCATGATGCAATAAAAATTATATGCAATAAAGGGCCATGGAAAGATAGACTAAAAACTAATTGGAAACTAAACAATTTAATCCAAAAAATTGGTGGGTCAAAGAAGAAATTATAGAAACAATCAATAATTTCATTCAAGAGAATGATAATAATGAAAGAACATACCAAAATTTGTGGGATGCACTAAAGGCAGTTCTCAGGGGAAGTTTTATATCCCTGAGTGCATACTTAATTAAAGCAGAGAGAAGGGAGGTCAATGAATTGGACATGCAATTGAAAAAGCTAGAAAAAGAACAAATTGAAAATCCCCAATTTAGTACTAAATTAGAAATATTGAAAACCAAGGGAGAGATTAATAAAATTGAAATTAAGAAAACCACTGAATTAATAAATAAAACTAAGAGCTGGTTTTATGAAAAAATCAACAAAATTGATAGACCCTTAGTCAATATGATAAAAAAAAAGAAAGAAGAAAACCAAATTATGAATATCAAAAATAAAAAGGGTGAATCTACCTCCAATAAAGAGGAAATCAAAAAAATAATGAGGAATTATTTTTTCCAATTGTATGCGCATAAATATGACAATCTTAGTGAAATGGATGAATATTTACAAAATCACAAATTGCCCAGATTAACTGAAGAGGAAGTGAATTACCTAAATAACCCCATCTCAGAAAAAGAAATCAAACAAGCCATCAATGAACTCCCTAGAAAAAAATCTCCAGGGCCAGATGGGTTCACTAGTGAATTCTATCAAACATTTAAAGAACAATTGATTCCAATACTCTACAAACTATTTAGGAAAATTAGTGAAGAAGGAGTCCTACCAAACTCTTTCTATGACACAAATATGGTACTGATTCCTAAATCAGGAAGAGATAAAACAGAGAAAGAAAATTATAAACCAATCTCCCTCATGAATTTAGACACAAAAATTCTAAATAAAATATTAGCCAAAAGACTCCAACAACTTATCACAAAAATAATACACCCTGATCAGGTAGGATTCATTCCAGGAATGCAAGGATGGTTTAATATTAGGAAAACCATCAATATAATTGAGCATATCAACAACAAAACTAGCAAAAACCACATGATCATCTCAACAGATGCAGAAAAGGCTTTTGACAAAGTACAACATCCATTCCTATTAAAAACACTAGAAAGTATAGGAATAAGTGGAGCCTTCCTTAAAATAGTTGCTAGCATCTATCTAAAACCATCAGCAAGTATTATATGCAATGGGGATAAACTAGAAGCCTTTCCAATAAGATCAGGAGTGAAACAAGGGTGTCCACTATCACCCCTCTTATTCAATCTGGTACTAGAAACGTTAGCAGTAGCAATTGCAGAAGAAAAAGAAATCAAAGGAATAAAATTAGGCAAAGAAGTGACCAAGCTGTCACTCTTTGCAGATGATATGATGATATACTTAGAGAATCCTAGAGAATCAAGTAAAAAATTACTTGAGACAATAAATAAATTTGGCAAAGTTGCAGGATATAAAATAAACCCACATAAATCCTCAACATTCCTGTACATCTCCTAATAAAACTCAACAGCAATAGAAAGAGAAATCCCATTTAAAGTCACTGTAGACATTATAAATATTTCAATTACTTGCCAAAACAAACCCAAAATCTATATGATCACAATACAAAACACTTCTCACACAAATAAAACAAATCTAAATAGTTGGAAAAATATCAATTGCTCGTGGCTGGGTCTAGCTAATATAATAAAATGACAATTTTACCCAAACTAAACTATATATTTAATGCCATCCAATCAATTTACCAAAAAAACATCAACCTAGA